>CM028359.1:68676227-68994403 GCA_016618105.1 Dendrobium huoshanense | reverse complement strand
ATTTGTAAAGGTTTGGAAAGTTTGGAAATAATTGAGAATTTGGAGATTTTGATATTCAAAATAGGAATTGCACCATCTTGTACTTAAAGCGGATGGTGGGGGAATGGATGATGGACCCGATCAAGATCCCATGGTTCCGTCGTCCCGGGCCATCGTGGTCCCTGGTCTACTTAGTCAGAGGAGGTAGTCGACCCAACCTGACAGAAGGATCCTTGTCGGCAGCCATGGGTTGCTTCGTCCAAGGGGACCTTGTAGACCGGGGTTGAATGTTTGTCTAAGGGGACAAATTTGAATCCACCTTAGCTAACAGAGGGCTTTGTGCCCTATCGATCATATCCTATTGATTCATATCTCAAGGATTTAACGCCATTAAGGAGCGTATCGGCTCTGGCCATAACCGCTATCTGTGGTGCCATTTGGCGGCGAAACCACGCGGTTCAGAGGACCCCGGGTCGTCGTAACCGTTTATCCTGCGGTGGCCATTTAGCGGCAGACCGCCGGTTAGAGGACACGTACCACGTCCTTACTGGCAGGAGATTGTTTGAGAATGGATCCTAGTGATATTTTCGATTAGGCATTTGGCTCTTTGTGAGCTAGAGTTTATTTGAATTTGTCCACCCCGGCAGACTGTTGCGGAGGGTGGATGGGTTTTGCTTTTAAGTGTGGATGGATTTATTTCAAATTTAAATATCTTGGAATTTGGGATTGATTTGGATTTCTGGAGTATGGATTTTGTGTGGATTTTGAGTATTTGGAAGACATTTGAAATATTTGAGAACCCCTCCGGTTGAGATCTTCAATCAACGCGGCCATCATCGGGGTGTTTAGGAGTCATTTCCATTTGATTGAACCTTGTCGACCCTATCAACTTATCGATAGGGGATCGGGTTTCTCGTAGGCTTTGTGCCTTTTGTTTAGTGAATTCTCTTGATTTTAGGCTTTGAAGGCCTAAAAAGAATGTATTTAAACAAATACACCGTTCGATACATCCGTGTATTTTGTTAGGTAGTTCGAATCTTGTCGACTTCTATTGATCCGTATAGAAGGATCGGATTCGAACTTGAATTCACTTGTCAACCCGCGTAGCATCTATAGGCGTCACGTGTGTACCAATAACACGCTCGCCAGGGCCCATGCGGGTTGAGATTGTATTTACCCCTTGTGTACCTATGTGTATACAAACTAAGGTGCACGTGCATGGGTACTTTGAAATAATTATAGACGCCTTCTGTCTGCTTGTGCGAATGTTGCAGATCCGGTGGCGTTGAGTTGTAGATCGTAGACGCCTTCTGTCTGCTTATATATGTGTTGCAGATCCGGTGGCGATTTGGTCTTAATGTTGACCCCCTCCCCCTTTCTCAATCATCGGGGAAGGATTTTCTGGATTCTGGAGTCAAAGACTGCTAATTTGGGGAGAACTCCCTTCAGGATCTTTGGCGTAGTAGACTTGTTATTTTCAGTATTTATGGGTATCATAACTGTTTTCCTCTTGGATTTAGGGATTTTGGATCACCGGGAAGTTTAGCTCGGATTTGTCCAAACATCTCTTCCATTCTGCAATAGGTGTTCCTTTTCGTACATCGGGTTGTCTTTGTACCCGGCGTACTTGTAGATTTTGATCACCATTGTCGTAGGTGATATTTGTACTCGTGTCCACAGTGATTCGTTGTTCTTTCAATACACTGTTGTTATCCACAAGAATCCCTTTGCAGGGGACTGTCGTTGTAGGTAATATCCGTACTTGTGTCCACAGTGATTCGTTGTGCCTACGAGGTACTCACTGTTGTTATCCACAAGCTGGTTGTATCCATTTACGAGGACTCGTTGCGTCCGCCACGAGCTCCTGGAACTGTTCGTAGGAGACCCACTGTTTCCTACATCATGTCCACCTATCACCAATCTCAGATGGGTTTAATGTCTGGGTTTGTTTATAGAGGACAGGTCTTTGACTATCTAATAGTAGTGTTGCCTTCTCAATCAACAGGCATATGCAGGCATTGTCGTAGGAGTTCGTTGCATTCATCTTTTGTGTGCATCGAGATTTCATCTCCTACTTGCAACTTATTGTTAGCTTGGACGACTGTGCACTTAGATCTTGATTTGTTCATTCATCTAAAGCCCAGTTCTATGTATTCCATTGAACCCGAGTTCAAGGTTCAACTCATGCTTGAGTCTTGTGTGTTGTTCTTGAAAGTTCAAGTTCTTTATTGCTCATGTCAAATTTGGATCCAACTTGAGTTCAATTTGAGTCTGAGTTCTATGTTCGGGTCCCCTGATATTGCACAGTTCGAGTTTCAAGAACAAGTTCAAGTGCTTTCAAAGTCTTCTGGGATCTTTTGAAGTCCTTGCAAGTTAAATTTCATGTTCAAATTGATTTGAATTTGGTTCAAGTATGATTTTATTCTTATTTGAGTTTGAACCTTTATAAATCATCTAGAATTTTGGTTCTGATTTAGGTCCACAAGTCCTTTGTTCTTGTACAGGTCCTCTGCTCATTTGGTTCAAGTTCCGTACATTTCTGTTCAAGTACATGTCTTCTACATTGTTGCTCAAGAAGGTCTTTATATTGTTCAAGTTTCTTGTGCTCTTCAGTGAAAATTTCGGCAGCACCCCGGCATATCCCCCGTTTGGGGGAAAATTGGGGAGCTGGGCCTTCCCACCACGCTACTAGAGCGTGTATGGTAGGTGTTCGTAGACACCGCGGCCGTACAAATTTTCATCCCACCACGCTACAAGAGCGTGTATGGGGCCTTCAGCAGTACCCGTACCAGAACAGCAGTGACGTACCAGAACAGCAGTAACTCCCCACCACGCTACAAGAGCGTGTATAGGGCTCTCCCGCCTCGTCGTATGCTTCGCACCGGACTCCCTCCTACCGTGCTACAAGAGCGCGTATAGGTGGTTCCCCGGTCCGCTGCAAACGTCGAGGATGAGATTTGGAACATCATACCTTTGCATAGCAGTCGTCGGCGGTGTCGGTGTCGATGTCGAGGTCGAGGTCGTCCCCACCACGCTACAAGAGCGTGTATAGGGCTTACCCGCCTCGTCGTATGCTTCGCACCGGGCTCCCTCCCACCGTGCTACAAGAGCGCGTATAGGTGGTTCCCCGGTCCGCTGCAAACGTCGAGAACGGGATTGGAGTTAGAAATTTATACCTTGGAACCCGGCGAGGTGAAGTTGTCGGCGACTGTCGGCAGTGTAGGCTCGTGGACCGAGGCAAGAGGTCAAGCATATGTCATTTGCAATTAATTGTTTAATTTATAACTAAAGCAATAATTATATTTAATTATAATTAATATTATTTAATTATAATAAATTATACTTAAAAATAATTAAACAATTAATTAGAATTAGTAATAATTAACTATTTAATTATAATTAATCTATTAATTATAATTGATTATAATTAGTTATAACTAATTATAATTAATAATAATTAATATGAATTAATAATAATTAACAGTTAAATATTATTAATAATAATTAACTACATTTAATTATAATTAATTATAATATATGTATAATTAATAATTAATTATAATTAATAAAAATAATCATTAAATTAATTATAATTAAAATTAATTAATATAATTAAAAAAAAATCTCTCCCTCACTCTCTGTTTCAGAAGATTTACGGGATTTGGCCAGAGTAGCGCACGAAAGGGGCAAAGTTACCTTCACACCGGCGAGCTTCTGTGCTCGTTTCCGATCAAAATGTGTGACTTCCGATCCGGCGAGAAAGGGAAAGTCGCAGAAGGTGTGGAGTCGAACAGCCCTACAGGATCCGAAGAAGCGGCGTGTGTGATCTCACGACTGACGAGCTCCCGTCGTTGCTCTGGATCAAAATGCCGTAACTTTCGATCCCGCAGGAATGTCGTCGAAGGAGCAGTCGGCCGAACAGCCTCGAAGGAGCCGGAGAAGCGATGAAAGGCAGAAAGTTAATTTCACAGTCGGCGAGCTCCCGTTGTTGTTCCGATCAAACTGTCGTAGCTTCCGAGCCGACCGAAAGGGGAAGTCGTCACTGGAGCTAAGTCGAATAGCCACGAGGGGTCGGAGAAGCCGCTCGAAAGGGAGAAAGTTGCCTCTGCAGCCGGCGAGCTCCTTTGCTTCCGATCAAGATGTCTTAACTTTCGATCCTACAGGAGGCGAGAGTCGTCGAATGCGCGAGATACCGAGAGAGAGCGAGAGGAAAAGAGCCGCAGCTCTCGTTTCTCCAATATTTAATCGCGACAGAGGGATCGTGTGAGGACATGGGAGAAGGGACGTCGACGTGCTGAATTCGGCGCTCGACGTGCGGGGCAGGTACGAATTTTTTTTTTTTTGTTTTCTTTGTTTTGTTTTATACGGCGGCAGGTTAACAAATGCCCCCCAACAAATGTGGTAGGCGTCTGGAGCGGGCCACGTTTGTTGCATGCTGATTGACCCTGTGGATCTCTAGATATCTATTCTAGACGTCACACAAGGATTTTCATTTAGTGGATCTCCAAAAATTGTTTGGATGTCACACTAACTTTCTTTTAGTGGATCTCCAAAATCTTGTTTGGATGTCACACTAAAATTTTCATTTTGTGGATCTCCAAAATTTTGCTTGGATGTCACACTAATATTCTTTCTCCACTGCGCTTCTAGATGTATCCATAGATGGTTGATATCTTATCTTTGTAGATTGACGTTAGTGGATAGCATATGCTCAAGATTTTTTTTATCATATGCTTGTATTTTGATGAAATTTTAAATATTTATTTGGGGATCTCGGCATGCAGCGCGATGTCGACCCAAATAAATATTTAAATGCCCCCAGTCTTTTAGGGACATTTGTAGATGTCATCAAGGTGCTCAATCTGCAACTTTTGCTTGAGTCCTGAGATTTTGATTTTTCTGTCCTGTGCTTTGTGCTGCGGACTTGATGAATGATTGTCTGATTTATCTTTGCTGACTTGTCAGAATTTTTATTTTCCTTCTGCCCTATGCTTCTAGCTTTGGCGGGCTTGATGAAGGAGTAGATGCCAATGACCTAAACCCTTAGGCTTGTATTAGGTCGATGGCGAAAAGTCATCAGTCCAGAGCTTTATGCATAACGGACTTGTTGGTGACGGAATTCCCTTAGTTCGGCCTAAGACTTTTCATGAACTTTGGGATAGTTTTCTTCGGTCCTTTGCTTTGTGCTTCGACGGACTTGTTGAAGAAAAATTCCTTCTATCCTCGCTTTGTGCTTTACGGATTTGTTGAAGGATTTGCAGGTTATGGATTCAGTTGATAATACCGAATGTAGGTAGTATCTTTCGATCAAGATGTCTTAACTTTCGATCCTACAGGAGGCGAGAGTCGTCGAATGCGCGAGATACCGAGAGAGAGCGAGAGGAAAAGAGCCGCAGCTCTCGTTTCTCCAATATTTAATCGCGGCAGAGGGATCGTGTGAGGACGTGGGAGAAGGGACGTCGACGTGCTGAATTCGGCGCTCGACGTGCGGGGCAGGTACGAATTTTTTTTTTTTGTTTTCTTTGTTTTGTTTTATACGGCGGCAGGTTAACAGATACTCACCCTTTTATGAAGGGGCCTCAATCAACGCAACTAATACATAATATTTCTTAAGATAAGGACTATTTATGGTCCTCATAGGTCATTATCCATCAATGTCCACCAATTGGTATGAACCGCCTTCATAGGCCTGTTCGACCATAAAAGGCCGTCCCATGAGGGCTCAAACTTACCACCAATCCTATGATGGGAAAGAATCGTGCATCGCAACACTAGGACCAAATTTCCATCCTTGAAGCTCCTAGGCCGTACTTGTTGAGTCTAGTAATTAGGTTGTTAAGCCTAAGTTAATGTCCCAAGGCTACCAAGAGAGGGGGTGAATTGGTAGTTTTAAAAAATTTTAATCCCTCTTTGAATTTAAGTTGAACCGAAATGAAAAATTTTTTTTAAGTTTTTTCTAGAAAATGTTTTTCAACCACAGAGTTCTTAAAAATTAAAAATAAAATGCGGAAACGTAAAAACTGTAAAGTAAATGACACCAAATTTATAGTGGTTCGGTCTATAACCAGACCCACATCCACTCCCCAGAGGCACCCTCTGAGTATTGCACTAATATCAATAGTGACTCTCCTTTTGCACCCACAGCAAGGCGGAGAAGCCTTTACAACACACTCTTTTCACCACTACCCGGTGCGGCAGAGAACCGTCATCTTTTTACATAATCCCCAGTGTTGGCAGAGAACCGTCCGTCCTTTCACACTCTCCTAGTGTGGGCAGAGAACCCTTCCGTCCTTTCACACTCTCCTAGTGTGGGCAGAAAACCCTACCGTCCTTTCACACTCTCCTAGTGTGGGCAGAGAACCCTACAGCTGTTCACACTCTCCAAGTGTAGGAAGCGACCCTTTCGGCTATTCACACTCTCCAAGTGTCGGCAGCGAACCGGATCTCCTTGACAGATCTTCTCACAATAAATCTAGAAGGAAGAAGGAAAAGAGTGAAGTAATCCCAATTCATAAGTAGAGATTCTTACCTTTGAACTCTAAGTGAAGCCTTCACGCTCCAGTGGTAGGAATCCTCCTTTGAATGCACTCTCACACTCTCTCCTTAGCAATTCTCTCAAGAGGCACGAAGATCAAATGACAAAAAGATTGGGTGGCAGTCTAATTTGGACTATTTATACAAAAGACAAGAAAAACCGCCCAAAAACTGCAAATTTTAAATTCTGTACGCAGTGAATCGTCCCATACGATCGTGGATCGTCCTGGACGATTTTACTTAAACGCTTTGAAACGACCCTATTTGTATATGTGTACGAAATACCTTCGTACACGCTGATCGACCCGTACGAACTAAGTTCGTCCGGTACGAACGGTTATTACTAGGTCGGTTCTAGAAAACTACTGAAAACCGTTCTAAGTCGGTTAATCGTCTGGACGAAATTTTTACAGAGACCAGATTGTCCTGAACGATAATTAATTTCGTCTGGACGAAAATTTTACAGAGAGCAACTCGTTTTCTGACGATAATTAATTTCGTTTGGACGAAAATTTTACAGAGACCAAGTCGTCCTGGACGATATTTAATTTCGACCCGGACGAATAGGACTTAGAAAATTTTTCAAGCCAGTTCCTATTCGTTCTATGTGCTCAATAGAAGAAACTCATTGGTGTACTAATAGGTTTAGCATTGTCCATTTCATATTTTTTGAGTATGTCCTTAATATATTTAGTTTGACTAAGAAATGTACCTTCCTCAAGTTGCTTAATGTTAAATCCTAGAAAGTAATTTAAATCTCCCATTAGACTCATTTCAAATTAACTACTTATTGTTTTAGAAAAATCATCACAAAGATTTTTATTTGAAGATCCAAAGATGATATCATCCACATAAATTTGAACAATTAGTATATCTTTTCCAAATTTCTTTAAAAAGAGAGTTGTATCCACACTTCCTTTTTCAAAAGATCTTTCAAGTAGGAAGGTGCTCAACCTCTCATATCAAGCCCTAGGTGCCTGTTTCAATCCATATAATACTTTTTTTAACTTGAAAACATGATTTGGATATTTAGAATTTTCAAAATCTGGAGGTTGTTCTACAAAAATATCTTCTTCAATTACCCCATTTAAAAAAGCACTTTTGACATCCATTTGAAACAATTTAAAACATTTAAAACAGGCAAAGGCAAGTAAAACCCTAATTGCTTCAAGTCTTACTACAGGGGCAAAGGTCTCCTCAAAATCAATTCCTTCAATTTGATTATACCCCTTAGTAACTAATCTAGCCTTATTTCTAATGACTACTCCTGAGTCATTTATTTTATTTTTGAACACCCACTTGGTTCCAACAACACTTTGATCTTTTGGCCTTGAGATTAATTCTCAAATTTTATTTCTTACAAATTGATTCAACTCTTCTTGCATGGCCAATATCCAAAATTCATCAGAAAGTGCTTGATCAATATTAGTGGGTTCTATTGTTGAAATAAAGGCTGAATGATTGACTTCCTTGTTTAATCCACGCCTAGTTCTAACACCCTCACTAGGTTCACCTATAATCAATTTTCTTGGGTGGTTTTTAAAAAATCTCAAATCTCTAGGCAAAGGGTTTTCTCTCTCCAAATTTTCTTCCAAATTTTCTTCCAAATTTATTCTATCAATCTTTTTGGAGTTTTCTTCAATCTCATCTTCAACAACATTTGGCTCTTCCAAATTTTCAGATTCATCAAATACAACATGTGTGGTTTCTTCAATGACTAAAGTTCTTTTGTTGAATACACTATAAGATTTTCCAACACTTGAATATCCAATAAAAATTCCTTCATCTGATTTTGGATCAAATTTTCCTAAGGAAGATTTTCCATTATTATGAATGAACACCTTGCAACCAAATACATGCAAATGAGACAAATTAGGTGTTCTACCTTTTAGTAACTCATAGGGTGTTTTATTTAAATTTGATCTCACATTCACCCTATTCAGAACATAACATGCAGTGCTAACCGCCTCAGCCCAAAAATATCTAGGAAGTGAGTATTCTGCCAACATTGCTCGGGCGGCTTCTATTAATGTTCTGTTTTTCCTTTCAACTACCCCGTTTTGTTGAGGGGTTCTAGGTGCAGAAAAATTGTGATCAATCCCTTTTTCTTTACAAAAATTTTCAAATTTTTCATTTTCAAATTCTCCTCCATGATCACTTTGTAAAGAAATTATTTCACATCCTAGTTTTCTTTGAATCTAAGTTGAAAAATTTCTGAATTCCTCAAATGATTCACTTTTATGAAAAAAAAATCTAACCCAGGTGAATCTTGAGAAATCATCCACTATAACTAATCCGTATACCTTCCCTCCTAGACTTACAGTTCCTACTGGTCCAAAAAGATCCATGTGAAAAATTTATAAAGGTTTACTGGTCCTAAGATCTTTATTGGACTTAAAAGATGACTTCACTTGTTTTCCTAATTGACATGCATCACAAAGGTGGTCCTTAGTAAAGTCTAGTTTTGGTATACCTCTCACTAAGTTCTTTTGGGTAATTTTCCTAAGGTTTTTCATACTAGAATGACAAAGTCTCCTATGCCAAAGCCATGATTCATCAGAAACAGTTTTCAAACAAAAAGTAGTAAGAGATTGAATTGAATTCAAATCTAGCATTTAAACATTGTTTACCCTTTTTTCATTTAAAATTTCTTTCCCATTTAGGCTTAAAATGCAGCTAGTAGGTAAAAATTTTACATTATATCCCTTGCACATAGCTGACTTATACTTAAACAAATTATGTTTTAAGCCTTCAACTAATAACACATTGTTTATAAATTTTTTTTTGAAATTTCCAATCATACCTGATCCAACCACTTTCTTTGTGGTATTATCTCCAAGTGTAACCTTCCTCAAGCAAAAGACAAAAGATGTTGGCTAAGAAACCTCACAGAAATGCCTCTGAAAACTTCCTTTCAAAGGCAAATGAGGAATCTTTTCCTCGTTTTGCATCTTCCAAAATTACACCTTCTCGCATTCTGATTCAAAGCGAGATAAATTTCAAGGTAATGCACCTTTTTGCTTCCACCCAGTTTGGATTCATTCTTTCTCTTGTCCACCTCTACAACAAACAAACTTTTCTCTATTTCCTAGCCAGCATGAGTTTCAATTCCGACCACTCATGCATAAGTTCTTTTGTTTTCAAACAAAAAGTTAAAATCATCAAGCACGACATAGGTGTCTTTCTGAACTTAAGAACTGAATGTTATAGAGCTCACACTCTTATGAATGAAGACACCTTCAAATGGTATGAAGTCAATAGGGTGATTAGAGAAAATGGCCTAACATATCATGTTGCTAGAGTTTCAGGAATGACCAGAAATGCTCGAATCATCCAGCACATTCTTCGATCTTCAATCATTCCTAAAGCTGGTGATAGGATCAATATTACCCCACTCCTTTCTGTTGTGACCTTTTTAATTATGGATCGTAAGCCTATCGATGAAGCCCAACTTATCCTAGACCATCTTTATGGGCTTTCAGAAATTGGGCATGCAGAACAGAAGAGAAAAATGAACATCTCATTATGACACTTAGTTACATACATTTTGGAAAAGAAATACAACTTAGTGCATCCTGATGATGAATACGAAGAGCCGATTTACTACAATGATGCTTCCTTCAGAGCAATTTTCAAGGAGGAAAAAGGGAAAGCACATGCCAGTGCTTCTGAAGAAGAAGAAGAAGAAGGAGAGCAAACTTCTGCACCTCAATCAGATTATCAGAATTTGATTGAAAAATTTGATAAACTTGAGACTCATGTTGATCAAAGATTTGATCAAATTGATGCTCAACTCCTGCAGCAGCAACAGCACATTGGTAGTATCAGAAATGAAGTTCATGAAATCAATACCAATGTTATGTTGATGGCCTCCTACTTCAACCTATTTAGTGGCATTCTTCCTCCAGAAGAAGAAAAATAGAGAATGAGCGATGATTTTCTTTATGTTTGTTGTATTTGTGTTTGCTTTAGTGTTTGTTCTAGTTGTGTATGTTTGTCTTTGTTTTAAACTTTTGTGTATTTTCTTTTATATTGATATTATGAAATGATCCTATAATCCTTTTCATAAATATCAATATATGTTGTAGTTGATTTTGATTTTGGATTATTTTTGAAATGTGTTTAGTTCTTATGAATTTCATTAGTCTTTTTAATCCTAACTGTGCTTAAATTAGATTGTGATTTAAGATTAATTACATTAGAAAATCTAGTCTTTCTAAATTTAAAATTTGTTTATAACTTGTTATAATTAGAATTTTTAATCTCATGTCTATTCATTTAGACTACATAAAAGTTAATATTATTATTACAATTTAGATGTTTTCTTATTTTGTATTTCTTTGCTCAAGTGATATTTATGCACTTAGAAAAATTTGAAATTTTAGATTATTGATCTTGGAAAGAATTGGTTTCAATTACTCTTGAAAATTATACAAAGAGTACAAAAATCAAAAGGAATGCGCAAAGGTTATCAAATATGAAAAAGATGCACAAAATTAGCCCAATGTCAAAAGATGCACAAAAATGTGCCAAAAATTTAAAAAAGATGCGCAAAACGTCACATGTGGTAATTCTCTTCTTTCTAAATTCTTTCAATCTCTTAATTCAAATTAATCTTATGTTCATTTATATTCTATTGAACTTTGAAATATAGAATTTTTTTTTATCTCTCTTGTAATGATTTTCTATATTCAAATGTCTAAATTGAATCATGTTTTTGATAAATTCTTCTTACTTACAATGTTATATCACTTCTTAAATTCTATGAATTTCAATAATTTACCTAATGTTATTAGTTTTAGATTGCATACCTTATGTCAATCACCATTTAGATTAAATTTTCAAACGAATTTCATATAATTACTTACATTTCTTGTCTATTTCTTCTTAATTTTTTGTTGTTGTCAAAAAGGGGGAGAAATTATTGTGTTTGTATGTTTTGTTTGTTTTGTTTGTATGTTTTGTTTGTTTTGTTTGCATTTTGATTTTGTGTATGACTTTGTGTCTATGACTTGTGTTATTTTGTTAAAAAAATTTTGAAAAACAAAAATATTGTTCTTTGCTTCAAAATGCCTCCTTATTTTCATGTATTCATCAATTCAGGGGGAGTTAAGGAGATTTGTTTAAATTGAAATCATACAAACAATAATTATTTTGCCATCATCAAAAAGAGGGAGATTGTTAAGATAGTTGCTATTAGCATGCTTTACATTTTTGCAACTTGTATAGTTTTGATGATTCCAAAAATTATTGTTCAAATGTGTAGTTATCTCCTAACAATTTTAGAAGATTTGTATTTGCTCTTGTGTGTACTAACATTTCAGGAAAATCAAACTCCAGACTACGAAGACTTCAAATCAAATTCAACATGAGATATTTTGTGAATTTGAATTAAATTTGAAAGGGATTGATTATAATTGAGTGAATAAAAACATACACACACATAAGGAGATCATATAAAATTTATACTGATCGTACGGGACGATATCAGATCGTACGGGACGATCAGACAGTTATCTCCTATTGAGCACATAGAACGAATAGGAACTGGCTTGAAAAATTTTCTAAGTCATATTCGTCCGGGATGAAATTAAATATCGTCCAGAACGACTTGATCTCTGTAAAATTTTCGTCCAGACGAAATTAATTATCGTCAGAAAACGAGTTGCTCTCTACAAAATTTTCGTCCAGACGAAATTAATTATCGTCCGAGACGATCTGGTCTCTGTAAAATTTTCGTCCAGACAAAATTAATTATTGTCAGAAAACGAGTTGCTCTCTGTAAAATTTTCGTCCAGACAAAATTAATTATTGTCCGAGACGATCTGGTCTCTATAAAATTTTTGTCCAGATGAAATTAATTATCATCAGAAAACGAGTTGCTCTCTGTAAAAATTTTCGTCCAGACGAAATTAATTATCGTCCAGGACGATCTGGTCTCTGTAAAAATTTCGTCCAGACAATCCATGATCGTACGGGACGATCCACTGCGTACAGAATTGAAAATTTGCAATTTTTGAGCGGTTTTTCTTGTCTTTTGTATAAATAGTCCAAATTAGACTGCAACTCAATATCTTTTTGTCATTTGATCTTCGTGTCTCTTGAGAGAATAGCTAAGGAGAGAGTGTGAGAGTGCATTCAAAGGAGGATTCCTACCACTGGAGCGTGAAGGCTTCACTTGGAGTTCAAAGGTAAGAATCTCTACTTGTGAATTGGGATTACTTCACTCTTTTCCTTCTTCCTTCTAAATTTCTTGTGAGAAGATCTGTCAAGGAGATCCGGTTCGCTGCCGACACTTGGAGAGTGTGAATAGCCGAAAGGGTCGCTTCCTACACTTGGAGAGTATGAACAGCTGTAGGGTTCTCTGCCCACACTAGGAGAGTGTGAAAGGACGGTAGGGTTCTCTGCCCACACTAGAAGAGTGTGAAAGGACGGAAGGGTTCTCTGCCCACACTAGGAGAGTGTAAAAGGACGGAAGGGTTCTCTGCCGCACCGGGTAGTGGTGAAAAGAGTATGTTGTAAAGGCTTCTCCGCCTTGCTGTGGGTGCAAAAGGAGAGTCACTATTGGTATTAGTGCAATACTCAGATGGTGCCTCTGGGGAGTGGATGTAGGTCTGGTTATAGACCGAACCACTATAAATCTGGTGTTATTTACTTTACAGTTTTTACGTTTCCGCATTTTATTTTTAATTTTTAAGAACTCTGTGGTTGAAAAATATTTTCTAGAAAAACTTAAAAGAAAAATTTTCATTTCGGTTCAACTTAAATTCAAAGAGGGATTAAAATTTTTTAAAACTACCAATTCAACCCCCCCCCCCTCTTGGTAGCCTTGGGACATTAACTTAGGCTTAACAACCTAATTACTAGACTCAACAAGTGGTATCAGGCTTAACAACCTAATTACTAGACTCAACAGTACTAATCTATTATGGGCCTGAGCCATGCGACTTTGGTATAACTCTAGATTTTGAGATGCTAGTAAACGCCCCTCCAAAGCATTAAGCTCATCCAGACGAAGCTGGGCATTCTCTTACTCAGTGATATGATAACTAAGGGCAATCCTCAAAGAGGGGAGTTCTACCACTTAAGGGAGAACAACTTCAGCTCCATAAGTCAAAGAAAACGGGGTTGATCAACTTGGGGTCCTATATGTGCTTCGATATGCCCACAAGGCCTCAGTCAACTTATCATGACATACCCTCTTTTTATCCTCTAATAGCTTCTTGATTAGTTGGACTAAGGTTTTATTGAAAGCCTCTGCAATACCATTAGCACAAGGGTAATGAGTTGAGAAATGCTGATTAATATTATGACGATGAACAAAATTATTGATTTTAGTACTCCTAAATGCAATGCCATCATATGAAATAGCACAACATGACACATCAACTTATATACAATATGATTCCGAAAGAACTATAACACGTGGCTAGATTTGACTTCTCACAAGGGAAGTAACCCCAAATGCACACTTTAAAGGATTCATCATGAGGTTGAATCGGCGAAAGCGCTAAAATCATCAACATAACACTTAACTTGATTATGAATGAGGCCATCAAAAATACGGGTCATTGCTCTTTGATATGTTGCTCCTGCATTCTTAAGATCAATAGGCATAACTCTATAGCAATATGCACCAATAGGCATTTTGAAAGCATAAGAATGCTCATCTTCAAGGGCTACTATGATTTTATTGTAACCAGATGAGCCAACTGAAAAAAAATAAACAATGAGATGAAGCTATATCTATCATTAACTCAGGGATGGGAAATCAAAATTCATCTTTAGGATATGATTTGTTCAAGTCATGGAAATCAACACAAACTTGAATCTATCCATTCTCCTTCCGAATAGGGGCAATATTGGCTAACCATAAAGGGTATTTTTCTTTCCTAACAAAATCGACCACAATAAACTTTTTAGTTTCAGAGATAACTTGTTCCTTAATTTCCAACCTCATCCTACGTAGGGGCTGTTTAACTGAAATGGCATAAGGTTGAATAGCCAACCTATGCACAGCAACATCTACTGAAAGACTAGGGATCTCATTATAACTCCAGGCAAAACAATTCTTATAATCATGGGGAGTTGTATCAATAACATAGCTTCTTCTTCATCTAATGAAGCACTAATAAAGCTAGGTTGAGGGCTATCTCTTGTACCTAAATTAATTTCTATAAGCTCATCCATGGTGGATTCAATACCATCCTCAAACTCAAGGGGTGCCTCCTGCACTTGGGTATCATCAACGTTGGTATAAATCTCCTTTAATAGATCATCAACCTCGACATAACTAGAAATCATGAGACAAGGGGCATTCTAATTCCACTATGGTCCTAAGCCTCACTTACGCTTTACATTCACCTGACTTGATACCCTTGTCAAGACATTTCTTCAAAAGGTAACAATCCTCAATTGAATGGCCTAACATTCTATAATATAAACAATAATTTGGAAGATGGGATTTACCCACCTCTTCTGACCTTTTGAGCTCAGGCAATTGTAGGCCTTTCTTAATCATCCACTTGAAGATCTTTTTTATGCATTCGCTCTTAAAAGGATACTGCTTGTTCAAAAGTTGCTCAAACTTAGCATGTTGTGCCTGCTAATATCTAGGAGGCTGTGAGTGTCATAGCTGGACTAACACATTCTTACCTTATCCAAACCAATCCAATCATTGTTGCTGCTTGTTCTTGCATTGGCTTTTTATGAATGGGCCCTGTAGGTAAATTATTCATCCTAACTGCCACACCCGTGATAGTTTATCCTCAAAAGAGTGGGAGGAGATCAACCTCATCTTGAAGACTTGCTGCTTTGCTAAGGAGCTTTTCAAATATTTTAATAAAGAAACACTTAAACAAAAGAGTAATGGATCCATGGACGTTTTTAAGGACGATCTCCACAGCAGTTTGCTCTTGCATATGGGGTTCACACTTCATACTAAAGTTTCTCCACCTAAGAATATACTCAGTCAAAGACTCATCTGCTCTATGTCTCTCCACAACTAAGTCACCAACTTAAGTGTGAAGTTGAGCACCTGCAAAGTGCTTTACAAACAACTCTTCAAGCTCTAGAAAGATTCTAACTGAGTTATAAGTCAACTCTGCAAACCAGTCGAACGCTATTCCACTCAAACTGCTAACAAACAATCTCAATAATAATGAATCACTATCACCAGTATTATAACAACTTGCACGGAAGTGTGAAAAGTCCTGCCTAGGATTACTTATACCATCATATACTTTAAAATTGGGGGAAACAAACCCCTTGGGGTATTGTATAGCCTCATACTCCTTGAGGTATGGTCTACCGTTTTAGAGTGATGGATTCCCCTTGGGAATGGGCAATAGAAGTCTTTACCTGCTTCTTAATGAAAGCCTTCAAATCCTCTCTAAGGGGTGGTGGCTCTAATGCTGATGCTGCTCTGCTAGGTGGTTGATTGTCCTCAGGAGGATATAATGGGTTCAACCCTACCACAACGGCGACTGGGCTACAACAGGTTCCTGATGAGAAACCCACTGTAAGGTAGAAATCTGGTGAGACATACTCTCCATGTTCATCATCATAGTGTCCATCCTCACCTCAAAGTGGCAAATGTAATCCTCACGATCCTTCAATTGAATCAATAAATCAGATTGTGCATCGAGTAAACTCTCCCTCAACAAACTCATCCTAATGTTGCTGGTCTAACTGTTGTTGTTGCTCATCCAATGACCTATGTTGTGAAGCAACCACATTTTTACGTTTCTCAACCATATATATAATGGCAACTAGAAAATCATTAGAATCATCACTATCAGCTGACATACCTCGTTCTAGCCTAGATATAATCTTCTCCCAACTAGCTGGCCGAACGAACCTGATCTTCCACACAAATTTTGGTGAATAGTGCTCTTGCGAATCTACCTCCATAGGTTTCCCCTCCTCTTTAAGGTGGCACGAAGAAGAGGCATCTACACGTGGAACCGCCGTCGCCTTAGGTCGCCATACTTTCTTAACTTTTGGTGGAGGGGATTGTGTAGCCTTCCCACTCCTTAAACAAGCAAGTATGAGGCCATGACAAGCATGACGTGGCTCACCACTATGGGCAGGAGGTATCTCTATAGGTTCCTAGAATCTGACATGAGTATATGAATTATATACTGGCACTGGCCCCTCAGTAACTCTCACATGAGAAGGTGACTCAACTCGAAACTCATTAGAACCACAAACTATCACGACCTGTTCGATAAGACATGCTTTCTAAAATGCTCATAACGAGCACTAAGTGTCAATGTATAATGATCAATACGAGCAAAAAACTCCCCTGTCTCTCCTATGTGGATTTTAGGTCGCTGCCTACACTGCACAATATCTAGAGAAGAGATCTCATGCCTAATCCTCTGTGTCAAGGCCTGAAGACAGACCAACATCTGCTCTAATGTGATGTTTGGATGTCAGATAGTTGCTCTAACAGCACTACGAACCTGCCTCCTAAGAGTTCTAACACACTCCTCTGAAACATGTTGTATCGACTGAGACACATGAGCCCAAGGGGTAGAAGCAATCCTTTGTAAACTCTCCTCCCCTCCTATCTCAGAAAATATATGAAACCTATTGCCTAGCAAATAAGGAGAAACGTCCTCCTGTACTGTAACAACTGGAACTAATATAACTGGGGGTGTCGAAGTTGCTAAGACCTCTCGCACCGACACAAAGACTAGTGGTAACACATAAGAAGAATATATGAATTTAGAAGATTTTAACATAATTTTCTTTTTTACTATGTTAAGTAGGGTGCAAAAATAAAAGTATTGGCTGCCAACTACCTGAGGAAGAAATAGATAGGACAACCAATAGAAGATGGGTGCCCACATTTATTTGGGGAACAAAAGGGCCACCGAATGACATAATCATGGCAAAAGATGAAGAGAAGAACTATTCCTCAGCATAGTCACCAGAAATTTGTGGGCTTTGAAAGGAACACCACGAAAAGAAAGAGAGATTGTACCACCTTGGGAGATGGAAACAAACTCCCATCATAGATTCAATGGAAGGCAAATTGATTATACATATATTTCTCTTTTGAATTATTTATAAAGAGGGGAACTGTACTATCCTGGGGAGATAGAAAACAATTCTCTATACAGATTCAAAAGATAAATATACATATAGCAATAAATATGTATCCCAAAGATTTCCTCTATCTAACACAAAGAAAGTTAGAAGGGGTTTATTAGTTTTGAGGTTTAGTTCCCCATAAAAACAATCTTTTATTGTTCACAATATCATAAGACTTTTAGGCCCTAAGAAAACTATCGATTAAAGTCATGATCATGTCATAAGAATATCAAAGATAATATATCAACAGATGTCCTCTTTGAATGTCAAATAAGTGATCACTTAAATATAAAAAAAGATTTGCATTTCAAAGAAAGATAACATTAGGGGCACATAAGCTTGAGAGGCCTAAGATACCCAAAAGAAAGCCTAAACCTATGTTGGGCTTTATATTTTAAGAATAATCTTATTCAAGTACATTATCTTATATGTTCTCTATAGGCATGGTATGATTTCATGATAAATTTTATCTTAGAATTGTTTTGTAAATCACGAGGACACGATAATATTTTTACAATGATTGATTGATTCTCTAAGAAGACCCGGTTCATACTATGCTCCAAAACTAACAATAACACTCATATTGCTTGGTTATTCTTTAACAAAATTGTGATTATATAGCCCACCTTCAATTATTGTATCTAATCGAAATGTTATATTTATTTCATATTTTTAAACGACAATGAAAATAGTTAGGAACTAAAATAAAATTTTCATCTACATTTGCCCTGTAGGTAAAAGTTTTGAGGTAATAAATAAACTTAAGAAAATCTACTATGGTGCCCTGTAGGTAAAAGTTTTGAAAACTAGGAATTGCATGACTACTTCTAAATTTGCCTATAATAATACTATTTCTAGAAAAAATTGGAACCTCACCTTTTGAAGAAGTATATGGCCTAAACATAAGATGCATATTGATGTAACAAACTATTATACATCAGCATATTATATTAGATTTGAAAATCGTACAGTCCCGATGTGAATCATGGGCTACAAACATGACAGGATAACCAACAACAAAATTTTGATAGCATAAATGTATATGATAAGCATTAATTTATTTTTTCTTCTATTTTTAGTTTATTTTAGGTAAATTGGTTCTATATTGTGAACTTAGTCTACCCAAGTATTATAAAAATACCTCCTATTGTAAGAAAAGATTATGAAATGAAAGATTTTTTGTTTCTCTCTAGTCTATCTTCTTACCCTTCTTCTTTAGGGAGTCCACGCCTACTCAAAAGGTGCCTTCACGTTCTTAATGTAGATCAAGAAGCATAACACGAACCCCCCATCTTATACATCATGTGATGTTGCAAATTCATTTGCCAAAATATTTAAAAGCCTCCATGACATCATAAAAAAATAAATTTCATTAAAAAATGATAAGTATGCTTCTAAAGTAAGTCATAATCAATCAACAAGAGAATTTAAAAGAGACTGTTTTGATTCACATTCGGCCCAAGCTATACCATACAGTTAAGTTTAAGAAATTGCATGCAATGTCTTTTGACACATTCCAAATTCTTAGAAAAATTAAATTTATTGCTTACCACTTTGATTTTTCTGTAGATAGATATGCTAAATCATCCTATTAATAATATTGAAGATAATCAATCATATGAGAGAGTTAATAAACCTCCACTTATCCAATCTAATTCTTTGGCAGAAAGCATAATTTCTCACTTACTAAATCCTTCATTCCTAGAAGTTGATTATATGATTACGGAGGAAGCACCCATCAATCCTGTTATAGAGCCTGGATTTCTAGTTCATCAAAAGAATAAGCCATCTGTGAATAACACATGACTGACTCACACTAATTTCGAGAATTTGATCTCATAACTAGCAAAAACCATTTCAGATTTTAACTTTGAATACAGCTCAACTAAGCCAGAGGGAATTAATGTAGCACATTAAGTGGATAATTCAAATCAACCCATTGAACCCATTACAAAAGCAAGAGCAATACCCAAGCTAGCAAAAATTCCCAGACAAAAGCCAATTTTTAATTCCATGTTAACGCCCAGTGATGGAATTATTTAAATATAATTTAATTTTCATTTGTTTTTACTTTAAAATGACCTTGAAATCATGTATAGTTGGTTCAAGAAGCATAAAAATGAAAAGATTTAATGAAAATATTAGAAATATTGTCATTCATTAAGTGGCCAGCAATATCTTGTTTCTGTCCAACTTTTTCCTCAATTGAGGAAGTTTAAAGATCATTTTTTACTTATAAATAGCAGATGATATGATTCAAATTTCTATTATTGAATGATATATTTTGGTGGAGAATTAATTTTTATGTACTTATTACTTGGAAGCTTTAAAAGTTGACTTTTTCTTTAGTGAGATTACGTAGTTATCTTTTTGTTACCTTAAATTTTTCACTCTTCTTATCTTTAACACCTACTCTCAATCTTCCAAGCACCTCACATCCCAAGCCTCATATAAGACCCAGCCAAAAACTCAACCCAAGAATCAAAACAACCACAAAACCCCACCAGCTATTCTTAACCAAACTAAACAAGATTAGGACCTAATCTAGTTTCATATCCCTCAACACCCACTTAATCTCCACCAAATCTAATCATTATTTCATATCATTAGTTCACATCGTAAGCTAACCTCCCATCATTGTTTCCAACCATTAACTTCAAATAAAATTCGTTTCCTAATAAGATATTTCAAATCAGCTCAATTAACCCAAACTGGAGTACTCTTCAATTTCTTTTAAGGACTACTCTTCAATTTCTTTCAGGGACCACTCTTCAATTTCTTTCAGTAAACTTATCAGAACCCATCATCTTCCCTCTATAAGATTCAAATCATCCTTAGACATCAAACTATAAATTCATGGCCAAAATCAACCATTTATCATCCAAAAAGCCTACCCAACACCATCAATCCATCTCATTAAATCAGCATGTATTGGAAATATGTGCCTTAGGAGATAATTAATTCAAGCAAAAAAACATCATGATTTAAAGAATATTACTTAGCAATAAGAAATACTCATTCAAGAAGCAAATTCCTCACGTATTGACTCATTTGAACTAAGCTTAAGAGTTTGAAGTACTTGTATAACTATTATAGTTAAAATAAATTTTTTGAAACCTATTGTGAGCATAATTTATTTTTTTTTAAGATGGTCAATGACTTTCTTATAACCATCAGACTCGAGCATATTTGGTTGAAAAAACCACTTCTCACGACATAAATTTTTGAAAAATGATAAAAAAAGATGTAGTCAAACATGACTGTGACTACACTACCCCCAATGAACACTAAAATATAACAAAATTTAAAAAAAAAAGAAAATTGTAGCTTCACATGTTTATCATCTAGCTTAGGACGCCTAAAATGCTTTGAGCTTTGTTGAGCACTATGCTGAAACTATACTTTAGCTTGTGATGATAAGCATTGGCTAGAATTCATCTGGCTAACTGACTAGAATAAAAAATGGATGCATAACCTCAATCTTCATTCATATGAGAAATAAATAAACAACAATAAAATTTGGGTTGAAAATATAGCAAGTACAAACGATTGGATGAGCAAAAGATATCTGTTAACAGAATGCTTCATTATGAAATTCTAGATCTCAAAGAAAAAAGCCAATGTTAGAGCAAAATAATATTTGAAATTTCAAAAAACCATCCATCTCTTAGTTGTTTAACAGGTCAAATGTAATTAGAAAGTTTCATGAGTATTAAATGCAACAAATCAATCATTATAAATTAACTCTACAGAGGGAAATTTCATAAAGCCATTCCTAAATAGTTGAGATAAGCCAATGATGAAGATCATGCTAAATAGAGATTGTGATAGAAAATACTTGAGTTCACGAGTAAACCAATAGGAAATACTTGAGTTCGCAAGCAAACCTATCAATAATCGGTGAAAACAGTGAGAAATTTGCTGATTTCAGAGACAAATCATCAATATGATGCAGAATTTTCAAGAAATTGGAGAGTAAAACCAAGGAAAATAAATTATATTCAATCCACGAACAAGAACAGCAAAACAAGATACAAGTTTCTTCAATTCGAGAGGAAGAAACAACTCTCAAAATCTCTAGCAAAGCCTAGAGCCCAAAAGAATCAAACCCTAGACTCAAAATTCAGCCAATCTCAAGATGAAGCCCTAACCCTCTCCAAAAGAGCTAATTAAAGACAAAGGACAATTACCAATTTCCTAAACAGCCCCCTAATTCAAAATTTCCCTCCCAAGCAATTTTAATTAGCATGTGGGCCCCCTAGAAAAAACCGCCCCCTCCCTTTCTCCCTTCCCAGGTTCAGCCCAGCACTTGGGCCACCTGGTGTAGGTTAAAACTGATCCACAAGGGACCGGTTCAACCGGCCCAGGAGGGTTCGGTCTAACATTATCTCATTCCCAAAGAATCACCTTATCCTCAAAGTGAAATGAAGGGAACTGGTCTTTTACCCTCTCATAGGGCTCCCAAGTAGCATCAAATTCAGGAAGGCCCCTCCACCTAATAAACACTACTTGATTTCCCTTTTTATCTTATATGAAACCTCTTAGCTCCAATGGTTCTAATATCATTTCTAACTCTGTCAGTGTAGATGGAAACTCCGTACTAACTACCTGCTCCCCTAGAGCTCTTCTCAAATGTGGCACATAGAAGACTGGGTGTATAGTGGCGAATGGGGGTAACTTCAAAAGATATGCCACTACTCTGATCTTGTCCACAATCTCGTAGGGGTCAAAATATCTCGGGACCAATTTCTTGTTTCTCCTGTTAGCAACTGATCTCTGCCTGTAGGGCCTTAGTTTCAAAAACACTTTCTCCCCCACTAGAACGAACTTCCTAAGATACTGCCGGAATACTCTGTTCATCAAAGACTAGAAAGTAACATGGGAGTTAGTCAACCCAAACGACATTACTAGGTACTCATATTATCCCTCATATGTCCTGAAGGCTGTCTTTGAACTATTTCTCCCTCATTCTAATTTGATGGTACCCTAATTTCATATCCAAATTGGAAAACATCACTGTCACGTATCATTCATATCATCAATCACAAGAATAGGGAGTTTATCTGGTATTGTCCCCTTATTTAAAGCTCTGTAGTCCACACCTACCAGCTCTCATCCTTCTTCTTGACCAGTAGAACTGGACTAGAGAAAGGACTCACACTTGGTCTGATAATCCCAGCCTCTAGCATCTCCACGATCAGCTTCTCAATCTCATTTTCTTGGATCTGAGAATAGCGGTAAGGACGAACACTGATCGGCGTCACCCCTTCCTTCAAGGTAATGGCAAGCTCCAACTCCCTCTGTGGTGGTAGGGCCTCATAAGGTTGAAAAACCTCACTGAAATGTTGTATGAGTGGCTGAACTAACGAGGGAAAGTCTCCCTCCTCTTCCAATCTGACCACCTCTAATCGATGCAACTCCACCAAAAATCCCCTTCCCACCTCCTCTATGGTCCTGATCAAATACTTGAGAGATACCCTAATCTTAGATAGCCCGGCATCACGCTGAATCACCATTCTCTTTCATCCAATCACCAGTTCCATCCACAGTGTTCCCCAATTTACCTTGGTATCCCCCAAGGTCTGTAGCCACTTCATCCCCAAAATGATATTAGTACTTCCCAAATCCAAGGGAAGAAAGTCCTCCCTCACCTATATCCCTTGAATGGTCAACACCACTCCTTACAAACTCTCTACCAATCTCCACCTTTCTCATGCCCATCATCACCCCATAGCCTCCTATATCCACAAATTTAAACCCTAGCAGATCAACAATTTGGGTGGACATGAAATTGTAGGTTGCCCCACTATTTATCAACACTACCACCTCTCTATCAGCAATCTCTCCTTTCACTTTCATAGTGTGATTCAAAGTGAATCCCACCACTGAGTTTAGGGAGACTTCAGCCACATCCAGATGCAACTTCTCCTCTTCCTCCATCTCTACCCCACTCCCACCTCCTACTTCAGCTTCCTCATCATCACAGATAGTGAGAACCTGAAGAGTTCGATCCTTACACTTATGCCCCGGCATGCACTTCTCATCACATCTAAAGCATAACCCCTTTACCCTCTTCTCCTATATCTCTTTCTTAATCAGCCTTTTGAAATTTCTCTCATTTCCCTCTCCTCCAGCTCTCTCCTTGGGCACTTCCCTCAGACCTCTTGGTGTAGGTCTCTTGGGATCTAAGAAAGTAGTGATCAACCTATATGACCCCCCTGAGTTGCTTCCCCTAACCCCCCTCTCCAGATGCTTCTGATCCTCCACCAGTTGTGCTATCTCCATGGCCACTCCCAGGTCTCGTGGCCTCATCACCATAACTATTGTCCGGATCTCCAGTTTAAGCCCCTTTATAAAGTTTTCCTCTAGTACTGTCTCTGAGAGCCGATCTAGTCTACTAGCCAAGTACTCGAACATGTCCTAGTAATTTGTCACAGTTATCTAATCTGTCAAGGCAAAAAATTACTCATATAAGTTTCCTCCCCTACCGGTTCGGAAACGTTCTAGTAAACATTCTTTGAACTCACTCGAGTTTTGAATAGGTTGCCTCATGTCTTGCCATTGGTACCATGTCAATTCTTTTCCGTCCAAGCACAATCCTGCCGTTGTGAGCTTCTATTCTTCTATCAACCCATTGCCAGCAAAGTAACGTTCCACCTTATAGACCAAGCCATGGCCATCCTCACCCTCGAAGATGGGCATCTTCAGTTTCCTCACCTTTGGGTCACCCCCGTTTCTCCTAAATCCTCCATAACCTCCCATCCCTCGAAGAGGAGGTAATACCCAATTGTCACGATCTTCCCTCTGACAATCATAATCATACCCTTTATCAACTTCCCCTCTTCTTTCAAAATCAACACCTCGGTGATAGAAATCTCCCCTTCTCCCCACTAAATCAGCACTCCTTTCGTAGCCCATACACATCTCCTCCCTAGAAAGTGGTTCTAGAGGTGGTATTCCGTCCTTTCCCTCAAGGATCTCAATTTTTGAATTTCCCTCGCCCTAAACGAATTCGGATTCCCTCCTCTCCCAGGCCGCCGGTGGTCTTCCTTGCTTCCAATGTCATTAGATTGGTATTCGCTTCTTGTAATTTCTTCAGCATCTCTTCCATTAAGGCGAAAATCCCTTCCATCTTTTTATTATTGGATGAATTCTGATTTTGAAAATCAAAAAAATTTTCCTCCAAATCTGATTTTAGTTGCCCAATTTCACCTTGCAAGACGTCAACTTTCTTCCTAGCCATCTTTCGAAAAGATCTTTTGAATGTGAATTTCCTGCTGAAATTATAGAATTTGAGCCGCCCACAGTCCCAAGTCCAATGCTCTGATACCAATTTGATAGGAAATACTTGAGTTTGCAAGTAATCCAAGAGGAAATACTTGAGTTTGTAAGCAAACCTATCAATAATCGGTGAAAATAGTGAGAAATCTGTTGATTTTAGAGGAAAATCAGCAATATGATTCAGAATTTTCAGGAAATTGGAGTAAAACCAAGGAAAATAACTTCCATTCAATCCACGAATAAGAACAGCAAAACAATATATAAATTTCTTCAATTCGAGAAGAAGAAACAACTCTTCAAATCTCTACAAAGCCTAGAGCCCAAAGAATCAAACCCTAGATCTCAAAATTCAACCAATCTCAAGATGAAGCCCTAACCCTCTCCAAAAGAGCTAATTAAAGACAATGGATAATTACCAATTTCCTAAAAAGCCTCCTAATTCAAAATTTCCCTCCCAAGCAATTTTAATTAGCATGTGGGCCACCAAGCATCAGCCGCCCCCTCCCTTTCTCCCTTCCCATGTTCCGCCCAGCACTTGGGCCCAAGTGTAGGTTAAAACCGGTCCACTAGGGACTGGTTCAACCGGCCTAATAGATTGTTATGTATTTCAAGTCAATTATGATACTTGCTAGGTATTGCAAATCAAAGGAGAACAAAATTTTGGCTGAGTAAACTAATGGTAAAGGTTATTTTTATCCCAAAAACTAAGCCTATAGATGAGAGACTATAATTTGAAATTTCTACACCAATATACTCTTTCAACTATTTGATGATAGACTAAACTTAATAACTTATACACCTTAAAAATTTCCTCCTTACGTGAGAGTTTCCACATCGACTATTACTTATTGTTAAACAGAAACTTTTTCAAATATCATGCACCAAGAGCCCACTCAATCATTTGGATCCATCATGCAAGTCATCTGCTATTGAGCCTTGCTATACAGTAGTGGAAGGACCAAGATCCATAGGAGCTACAACTGCACGTGCCACTTAATCTTGATGAAATCATTAGCTTTGATACGACTTGTGATGGAGTGTGAATCAATTTGATCAAAGTTCAATCAAATGCACTGGCTTTGAAACCATCTTTAAACCAAAAGGCAAAATATTAAGCCTAGAGGTGAAAACCAATCATTTTATATTTCCATATCTATACATCCATAGTTATATGGGTATGGCCAATCAAGTTACCACATAGTTTGAATTGAATTGAACAATTTGTTAGCCCTAAACCCACATAGTATTCACCATGGTTAAGCTCACTCAAAGTAGTATTGAAATTGCCCAAAACATTAAGTTATCCAAAGAAGCATCTTGCCAAGCTGCCAAGAGAGAAAGGCTCCACTCACATACAAAATTCAGTAACTTCTGCCAATTTGCCAAAGACTATTCACTTATTCATTCAAGTGCATTTATTAGAAGAACTATGAGGAACATGAAGAGTGTAAAACAATATAAAGATATCTTTTGAAAGTAAAAACAAAAATCAATAAATTCGAGTAATTTTTTATTGAACAAATTCCCATAGAAGAGAATCAACTTGTCAACTTTTATCAAAATGCACAACTCTAGCGGGGTAGACAAATTTATTGAATATTTAACCATAAGCAAATTTAGATTTTCAATCAAAGACCAAAAAATGTTAAAAATCAAGGCTACCCAGTAATTACTTTCTGATGGAGTGTTATCTAGAAAATCTAATACATCAACTAACATCCGATGTGTACAAAAATCTAAGATTACCGACATCTTCAAGGAGTTTCATTCGGGTGAACATGGAAGTCTTCTTGCAATAAGTTTATTTTTTTGCCAATTCTAAGGAAGAAGACAAGGAATTTTTCAATAGCTATCAATATTAAAAACTTTCTCTCATGCAACCCTCTCACAAATTGCAACTGACATCAACTCTGTCCATTTGCCATTGGAGGAATAAATCTACTCAACACTTTTCCTCAATAAATTGACAAAGAAAATTTATTTCGATGACGACTAATTATTTCACAAAATAGATTATAATAAAAACATTAGTCAAAGTCATCGCAATAGTTATTTAAAACTTTATATGGATTGACATCATTTGTCTATATGCCTTAACCATGATGATTACAATTGGCAATGGTCAACAATTTTCCGATAATAGAATAAAAGATTTCATCTCAATTTCATCCAGTTCATCATCCAAAAATGAAGGGTAAGTTTCATCTACAAAAAAACTAATTCTCAATCTACTCGGTAAAAAGGTCAAAAGAATCAAAGGCAAATGGTTCTAAGGACTGTTGTTTGCCTGCAAAGGGAATGTAAAGTATTACAAAAGCAGGGGTTTTAAAAATATTAGCATTTGGTTTGAAGTAAAACAACAGCAATCTAAACTTTTGGTGCATTTGGAATTCACCATCAAGTTCATTTTTGGCAGTTTTGGAATTCTTTCAATTTGTGTGAGTTTCAAATACACCAGAAATTCATTGCAATTGTTGCTCGCCTCCAGACGTCGTTCGCCGACCACTTTACACCACCGTCAGCCACCGGCCATTGCCGACCACCACCGTAGGCCACAACCACAGATAACCGCAGCCTTCGCCGACCACTACTTCCCCCAACAACCCTCCGCCTGCCACCGCGGCCTCCACCCGAGGCCACGAGCAACTGCCATCCGCCATCAACCACCCACAACCTCATACGCTAACCACCATCGCCGCTGTCAGCCACTGGAGGCCGCTTGTCGCAGTACACCACAACTGGTTACTCGCCAATCACCACTACTGCAGGCCGCATGCCGCCGACCGCACCTGCTAATGTCGGCCACCAAACACTACATTTTTGCATTTTACATTGCATTGGTTTTACTTTAAATCAAACAAAAAAAAATAATCTCATACATTCCTTTTATACTCATCCAAAGTATTCCTTTTACACTGCATTTTTTTTACATTGTATTCTTTTACACTGCAATCCTTTTTCAAGCAATCAAACAAACCCTAAATATTACACTCAGTACTTTAGGATCTATGCACCACATCATCTTCTACAACTGATCAAACACCCTTTACTTTATCTAATGGAATAGAAGTCCTATTACCAATATCTTACAATGTTCATGGACAAATAGTTGTTGAAGTATCACATTTTAAAAAAGCAGAATTTGGAGGACTGAAGAAATATGAATGAAGAACTTCAAATTTGTCTCGCGCTATCGGAATAATTGAGAATTTAAGCCACCAAGAACTTAAAAAACCTTCGAATAATAAATGCTGTAGCTCAACAATCAGTTCTTAGTAAACTCAGTTGTACATGAGAAGGTCCGTATATCATTAAAGAGCGAGTCAATCTTGCTGCTTATTGACTATAAACACATATTGAAAAAGATATACCAAAAAAAAAAGCATTAGAGATGACTAAGTGATATTCTGTTCTTAAATGAGAAGCATTGCTTCAAAAATTCTTATAATATGTAAATTTTTAATTAATAATAAAAGAAAAACTCTTCAATGACGACTTCTTCTTTTTTTATTAATAGAAGAAAATATTTTGCAATTGTATGAACTTTGAATTTAAAATATTATGATTATTGATCAAAGCTTCTGGAACTAATAAAAAAAACACAAGAAACCCATCCCACCAAGAACTCGATTTTGTAGGTTCAAGCGTTCTAAAAAGTGTAGAAAAAAGATCAAAGCCAAGCTAGATACACCAATGGCCAAACTCATTTTCAACCTAAAAACTTATGCTTGTGGGTGAAGATCAACAACTTGATATTGCTATGTCAATATATTTTGTTAACTATTTGATATTGAACTAAACCTAAAACCAATGTTTAAAATTGCGCAATTAGATTTTGAGGCGTTTTTTGCTCATGAGGCAAGGTGTAAGTCTCAAGGCGTTTTGAGGCGTAAACCTCAAAATTAAAAAATTGCATAAAGTTATAATAAATATCAGAAGTGATTTTTTTATATAATACATAAATAACATGTTAAATGATGTCATATTAACTTCCTATTGAATTATGAATTAACAAATTAGCATACATATGAAACAAAAAATTGCACTAGATATAAAGTGACAAGTGATAAATTGCGAGAAATAGAATTAAAATCCAAAATATTATAAGAGAATAAAATTAAAAATATAAAGTGTATAAAAGTATCATATAACATCAAGTTAAACTCCAAATTTCTTCTTTCTCAATTCTCTACTCATTTACATTTAATTCCTAATGGAAGTTGAAATAGTTGACAACAACTTAAGAATCATCTGCACTGTCATCACTGAGATGTTCTTTATCTGAGTTGTCGCCAAAACAAATTCGTCTATCTCCTGTCTCATTCGGTAGAGTTGAATGCCTCCCAATATGCTTTTTTTTAATTTATTTCAATTATGTTCATCTTTTAGAAATATTTTAATGAACATAAACATAAGATTAATGCTCCAAAATTTTTAGGGTGGTGGTGTGCAGTTTTCAAGTGATTGTTGGTGATGGTTATGACAGCGTTGGCTGTGGCGAAGGCCGCGAGCTGCAGGTAGAGAAAATTGAAAGGATGTTGTTGCGCTCGAATGTGCATGAAGGCATGATTTATGTTAGTTTTAACAAGAAATATATACAAATAGGGTGAGGCATAAGTCTCATGCTAGCGAGGCGAGGCGGGCCTCAACCAAGCTGAGGCGCAAGCCTCATTAAAAAGCTTGAGGTGTAAGCCTCAAGACATTTTTCACTTTACTTGCGGGCCTGAAGGAGAGCCTCATATTACGCAATTTTAAACAATGCCTAAAACCCCAAGTGTCCTAATAATCTTCCCCTTACATGAGAGCATCTAATATTGACTATTACTCCCCATCAAAAAAAAATGTTAAGTATCGTGTACCAAGAGCCCACTCAATCAAGTGGAAGGTTGAAGGGACAAGATCAATGGGAGTCACAATTGCATAAATCGCATGATCCCAATCAAACCATTAGTATTGATACATCTTATTAGTGAGTGTGAACCAAAAGTGATCAAAACAAGACTACATGCACTAATATTGAAATCATTTTTAATCCAAAAATTTAAGATCATAGATGAAAACCAACAACATGATATTTTTATAAATGGGCACCCATAGTTGCTAGGTTAGGTTAGGTCAATCAAGTCAGCACACATTATGAATAGAATTTAAATAGTTGCTAGCCTTAAACCAACTTGATACTCAACAACAACATCAAGTATTTATCCCACTATGTGGGATTAACTGCATGAATCTTGTTTCTCCATTGTGCCTAGTTAAGAGTCAAATTTTCATTTAAATTTAATAAATAAAAATCATTTCTAATATTTTCTAGCCAAATCTTTTTAGGTCTACCTCTACTTACTTAATATAAGCCAAATCCAATAAATCTACTCTGCTAACTGAGTCATCGGAAGCCCAACATTTCATGTGTTCAAACCACCTACGGCAACTCTCTTTAATCTTATGTCACTGGAGCTACTCCAACCCTTTCACATACAAGCTCGTTTCGCATTTTGTCTATAAGAGTGAAGCCACTCATCCACCTAAACATTCTTATCTCTATAACACTTAACTTTATGCTTCTCTTTTAATGGTCAACATTCTGCGCCATAAAGCATTGTAGGTCTCACCACCATCTTATAAATTTTTCCTTTAAGTTTGAGGGGTAATTTTCTATCACACAACAAGCCCGATGTATTCCTCCACTTCAATCATCCAACTTAAATTCTAAAAAAAATCCTCATCTATTTCACCATCACTTTGAACAATAGATCCACGATACCTAAAACATATACTCTTATTAATGACTTGATCGCCCAATGTCACGATCCCTCACTAGAACTATTATTACTAACATGAATACAAATTGATTTTGAGAAACCTTAGTATCACGTCGTAACTTATGCTCAATAACTCCCTCCCATAGTTTTAATGTATGACACATTAACTTAATTTCTCTATAATTCATATACTCTTGTGCATCACCTTTATTCTTAAAAATAGGAATCAACACACTTCTTTTCCACTCATCTGACATTTTTTTGGCCCTCAAAATTATATGGAAAAGCCTTGTAAGCCAAGAAATTCCTTCATCTCTTAAGTATTTCCACACCAATATTAGAATATCATCGGGTCCAACCACTTTTCCACACTTCATTTTCTTTAAGGCCTCTCTAACTTCAGTTTTACTAATACGGTGAGAAAAATAAAAATCTTTATTTTCATTTAGAGTGCTAAGGTAAGTAAAGTCAATCGTATTCTCACAATATTCATTAAAAAGCTTATCGAAATATTTCATGTATCTTTGTAAAATATCCTTTTATAATAAAAGTATTTTTTGATCTTCATCCTTAACGCACTTCACTTAAATTAAATCCTTACTCGATACTCATCAAGGTTAAAGTTGTTGAAAGTAGTACTTAAGTTGACCAAAGTCTCAAACTATCGAAAGAAGTACTTCTTCAAGTTTCAATGAGAAAGGCTCCACTCGCCTATGAAATTTGGTAATTGAAGTTGTTAATTCACTAAGATTACACACTTGCTCAAGTAAATCCGTCAAAAGAACATGCCAAAATAACCAGCTTACTCGGCTAATAAAACTCTAAGGAAATTTAGTTCCATGAAACACAATTCCTGGGTGAAACTCTACATAAGCCACCTAATTACTTAGAGAATTGACAGCAAGCAAGATTTACTCACTTCATAACAAGCTTATTAAGCTTTCTGCGTTAAATTTCTTATATCTCTTAGTTGTAGTCATTCATGTGGTCTATAAATATGGGATCAAAGGATAAGTTTAACATATTTTGGCAGGCTCATGTGATATCAGTTATATACTTTTTGATATAAAAATCTAATAAGATTCTGAGTGTCATCTATCTATTTTTTTTTCTTTCTCTTTCTTCTTTCCACTCAGACTCAAAATCGAGCTTATCAAAAAAGCCTTGGCATTATCTACAAACAAAATTGGATCTAACAATAACAAAAAAAAAATTCACCAATCAAATGTGACCCAAAGCTCATGTTCTTAAATTGCACAGGCCTCAAAATGAGCAAACATAAACCTGCTAATTATCTTGTTTGAGTTCTAAAAAAGCTTGAGCAAAGGTTCATATGCCCAAATCTGTATATTTATGCTACAAGGGAACAGCAGGTGCTAATGGAGTGGCATTACATTGGCCAAATCATGTTTGCAGAGAACTATTCTGCGCATATGACGGTGATCAAACAGAATTCCAAACAAGTGCAGAGAGTGATATGAAGCACAAATTTAAGACAGGAAGTCATGCACAAAGATAAGTAAAATGAGGCCCTTCACAAGTAAACAATGTAAGCTCTTCAGAACCAACGAAAAACTTTGAATCGTATTACTTCCCATTCAACTCAAATTGAAGAAAAGAAAAGTCCTTATTTAGAAAACTAAGATATCTGTTCATAAACAATATATATAAAAACCTAAGTGTCGCATTTTTCTTACTCTGGGTTAAACTAAGATAGAGATAGAACGTCGAGTTCTTCTTGTTCCTCTTAATAAAGCACTGGATAGGTAAATCAGTCGGACCCGGCTGCATTAGGTAAACAACCAAAAAAAATCAGCAAATTCGTTAAATCAACCAAAAGCATCACTGACCCACCCAATCTAGATTTACGGCAACGAATTTCTCTCATTTTAAACAGGAAAGTAAAACCCAACATAATCACCATAAAATCTTCCTGATTTACCCTAGACGGAGAAACCATGAACCTACCTGCTTAAGGGAGGAAGGGAAAGTGATCTTTCCGGTGTCTTTAGTAGATCCGACAACACCAGTGGTGATCTCCCTCCACCTCCGGCATACGCAAGCGCAGGAAACCACGTTCTTCCGCAGGGGCCAACGTTCTTCACTCGCTTCCACCCTCCCTATGATATCCACCATCAGCTCAGGAAGCATTCGCGACCAACCTTCTTTCTCCACTCCGACAAATCCAGCGGCCGCGAGCTCTTCCCTCTCCACACCTGACGGCAGCGGCGCTGCCTCCAAATCCTCCCGCATCCGCCTCCGCGACTCACCGAAGAAATCGATCGAAATTGAAGCACCGGAGAAACTGCGTAAAAACGCCCTTCTTCTCGACATCTCCTCTAACGCCGAAACACACAGATATCTCTCCCTCAATCTCTCTTTCTTTTCGGTCTTTCCAGACAAGAATTTACCAAAACATCAGGTTGGAAATATGGAAACGCACGATGATATTCTTACCCTTAAATTACCGGCAGCACAATGTATCGCTGTTGTGAGGATATCAATGTCTTCGTGATAAGAGGCGTAGGAATATTCTCATTGACAGTCCCCACGTTTGAAGCAACCACACATTACGGAATTTTTATTTGGTCCGGTCAAAAAAGACATAGCTCTATGTTCGGCCATCAATAAAATTCCGTCAAGCATTCTCATTATTTACCGTGTGCCCCGACAACCCGTCCCGGAACGGACCCAGGATGGCTCGGTATTTCTCGATTTTGCTAGGTATTGCTCGATATTGTTAGGTATTGGTCGATTTTGCACGGCAATAAACAATACCGAGCAAATACCGAGCAATGCTGAGTTGTACCGAGTTTTTCTAGAAAAACTCGGCACAACTCGGTATTGCTCGGTATTGGTCTTCACAGAGCGGTATTTCTTGTTATTGCCAAGCAATACCTAGCAATACTGAGTAATATCTCGCAATACGCGAACATAGCATTCCAGAGTTCCGGTCCGGGTCAAGTCGTCGAGCCGCACGGTAAAGAGTAAGAGCACGTGACGACATGTTATTGGCGGCCGAACGTAGCTCTATGTCCGATCAGAGGACATAATAATTGTTCCACATTAGGAGGCATATGGGCATGATCCGAACCCATTTTTTAACTCAAAGTAGATTCTTGGATGAGACCTGTGGCACGCCTAGGTGGGTTGGGATCGACCTGATTAAAACCTAATGACACGCCAGTCACGCCAATATCTGCTGACATTGGGAAGATAACGTGGCAGAATATGGGGCGAAGAGGTCTTGGGTTTCTGGATTGAGAAGGTGTATTAGATTTAGGACAGTTGGTTGAGAATTGTGGGGAGATTCTAATTGGGGCTAATTTCATATTAATGAAGATATTTGTCGGAATAAATTGATTAATAATTAATTAATTTGGGATTTGGTGGTGAATGGATAAGACGGTTGACTTGATTATTCGTCATTCGGCAGGGTTGTTGAAAGCGTCGAGTTTTTGGTTTGGCCTCGGGTCCACGAGATTTTTTCTTTTATTTAGTGCGCAAAATGAATTTAGTTATAATTGTTAAAATATAAAATTAATGCTTAAAATTATCCAACCACGGTGGAGTCATGTGGCTATGGAACTTCAGCATCAGATGATTAGATTTTGGTTCATTTGGCGTTTTATTCTTTAGTCTTTTATGACTTTTTTTTTTAAATATTGAGAAATATTTTTTTTATAATTAGATCTATTAGAATATCATAATATTGTATTTGTATGATTTTTTCAACTTTTTTATTATAAAAATGTTGTAATATCTATTGTGACATTCTAGAATATACGCAGCGGTAGAGAAATATAAAGTTTAACATTTTAGCTTTGTATGAATATCCAGCACACAATCAGATAAAAAGAGAGATTGCAGTATTTATAAGAGACTATGATTTTAACGTGGAAATCTCCGAAAATGAGAAAAATCATGGGGCTTAGCGCAGTTTGAAAGAATCCACTAGTATTTACAGTTGATTACAAATGAGGCCTTTCATTGGAGGGAAGGCATTAATTTGACGTAAGAAATACATCATATAAAATGCATTACACTGTGGAAATTGGAAGAATCTGTATTGATATGTTAGTTTGGTCGGCAGGACGGTAGTCGGCGGGCAACAAAGGTCAGAAAGACTGCATTCAGGTGACGGTTGTTGGAATGGCTATATTTGGCAGGTGACGGAGGTCAAAAGGGTCATAGTCGACGAGTGACAGAGGTTGGAAAGATCGTAGTTTGGTGTTAGAGGTCTGAAGGACCATTGTCGATAGGTGACAGAAGACATAATGACCGTTATCTGGAGATGGAGGTCGTAAGGATTGTTGTCGGGTTGAAGTCCAAGAATAATTGGAAATCCGGGTAGAAGTCCGACATCAGTCGGTGGCCGAGTGGAAGTCCAGCATCAATCGGTGGCTGAGTGTAAGTCTTGTGTGACGGTCGCTGGGCAAGAGTCTGACATTAGTTGGTGGCCGGGCAGAAATCAAGCCTTAGTTGGTATCCAGGAAGAAATCCGACATTAGTTGGCACCCGAGCAAAAGTCCAACGATAGTCAATGTCTAGGCGGAAGTCCGGCGTCAGTCAGCGACCTAGTGGAAGTCCGGCGATGGTCGAGGAGGAGTCTGATAGAAAGAGGGCTCTCTTCCTTCTCTTCCTTCCTTTACTTACTTCTTCATTCGATCCCCTTCCATAAGAAATGAGGGGTCTATTTATAGTTTTCTAAGAGTGGCATGGCCAGTAAATAAGAAGAAGATCAAGGGTAAAGTGGGGGTGGTTTTAATGGACGGACGATGTTGAATCCCTTAATCAAAAACCATTTTCTAGGCATTTGAATGTCTTAATGATATCATAATTCGACAATCTTAAGCTCATTCAATTTTTCTCATCGAGTTTCTCTATTCGACTATAAGCATGACACATTTAAAAACTATTTGGTAATCCAAATTATTGTTTGAACCTTCCAAATATGCTTTGGGTTATTAATTTGGACTCATTTGAGCTTGAATTGAGTCTAATTTGGCACCGTTAGGTTTGTATTTTCGAGACGTTCAGTTCGATTATTAGTTTGCTGAAATCGGAGTTTATATGGTTTCTAATTTAATTTTTGATGTTTTTAACATGTTTTTGCCTCGAGATTCGTACCTGATCAAGATAATTTTCTGATGATATATCAATTTCCCCATATTTTTGGACGTTAAAGCTCCAGATGTCTAAAAATATATAGCACAACCTTTTAAATTACTCGAATAAAAAAAAAAAGTTTAAAAAATTGCGTTAAAATTTTTAAATTTGCTCAAATTTGATCATAGAAGCATCGTTCAGTTCCAAAAGTGTAAAAATTGTGTCCGCAACATCAAAAAATGATTATGGAGACAAAAAAATTTGATTAGGACTTTTTGAACTAAAAACCCAGCCAAAACACAGGTATTGGTGGTCGAACCGGCCAACCAGCCGACCGCCGAAGGCAACCCATCTATCCGTGCATGGCCAGCTAGCATTTATCGCCCGGGAGGTGGCCCATCCATCCATGCATGAAAGGGCAAGCTCATTCGGCCACGTAATTTCATTATGCAGTTGGTGATTACCAACTGCAGTTTAAACTTCTAAAAAAATTCTCATTTTTTCATGGTTGCTACAGTACGTAAGCTACAGTGATTCTACTACAATCCACCGGCTACAGTATCAATCGCAGTAGTGTATTCTGCTATAGTGCCATTTTTTTTCATGGGACCCACATCATCATCATCATCATCATCATTATTATTATTATTATTATTATTATTATTATTATGAAAGATAGTTCCAAAAATTACATATGGGGGTTCAAAAATTCTAATAACTTATTGAAGAATTTAAAAAAAAAATAAATCATTTTGGAGTCAAAATTTCCTCCAATTTTTGAATTTTTTCAACCCATTTTTATCCTATAAATAGCCCCCAATGTATGGGTAAATTGCTCCTCTCTTTCTTTTCTCTTCTCCCTCTAACTTTCTTACAGTTGAGGCTTTCTATTATTTTTTTAGGTGTCATACCCTACTCAAATTCAGTGCTCCTCCCTTTTTTAGAAGTTAGAATTTTTCCTCCTTCCTTTTTCTTCTTCTATAGTCTTCTTCTTATATTAGAGACATTCCACTATCTTAGATAGACAGCATCCCCTATCAAATTTCAGTGCCCCTCTTTGTGTAGAAGGAAATTTTTCCTCCTTCCATTCTATTTTCCTTTGGCTTTCTTCTTACATTCGAGACATTTCATTATCCGAGATAGATGGGAACCTCTATCAAGCTTTAGTGCCCCTCTTTATGTATAATAAGTCATGATGAGAGTTTCCCCTCTGAATAGATTGCCTTTGACATATGAAGATATAATATATCTTGTGTGAGAGGATGATATGAGAATGTCTGATAGTGATTCTACCTAGGAGTAGAACCAATGATTTTTAGTAGGTGGATGAAATTTTGTCAATGTTTGAGATTTATTGGCAATCGACGATTGGGTGGATGTTTGAAGGAGATAATTTGAGGGTGTGGTACTAATAGTAGTTGAGCGAGAAGCCAATACTAGCTTATATGAAGTAAAGGAAAAATGGAAAATATCAAGAGAATGGTCGGTGATGCTCAAGTTATATTATGCTAAAGGCAATATGCAACCATACTATGTGTACGAACATCAGATATCCCTGATATAAGGGGTCAAAATAGTGTGCCTTGTTAATAGTCTAGTGGCATATTAATAATGTCAATTCAGTGGAAGCTTGATGATGATCAGGTTATAACCTTTATTTGAAGAAGAAGATGTAGGAGATACTTGTACATATAATGTTGGTTTAAATTTAATTTCATCTTCTTGTGAAAATGAATGTATACTTGAACCGGATGTGGAATCTACATAACTCTAATGATATTGTATATAAAGTAGAGATTATTGTATGAGCTCAATGCTTATTTTTTATTTGAAATGAATTTATCATTTAGAGGAAATTAAGTCATTTAGGCATCTTTGAGATATATTTTTACTATTGCTCCATGTGACTTTTGAGGCTTTTTAGCCTACTAAAATTTTTATATGAATAATGAATTTATCAACCTCATACTCTCATAGAGTCTTTCTAGTGAGAGAACCTTCTCCATTACTAGCTTTCCTTTGAGGCTACCTTAAGGGTAGACCTTCATGGGTATATTATTAAAGCATTGTATGATGACATTAATAAATTGATAGAAATTCACATAGTATAATTGACCTATCAAAGGTTATTTGTCAAAGTATTTCTCGATGATATTAACCTATATATAAGAGATTGAGACAATCCACCAATGAAGTATGACCTATTTGAGATTATATGTCAGAGCATTTCTCGATGACATTAATCTGTACTGAAGAGGTAGAGAGAATCCACCAAGAAAAGATGACCTATCTGAGGTTTTATGTTAGTATATTGCTCGATGAAGTTAACCTATATAAAAGCGGTTGAGAGAATCCACCAAGGATGTATTTCCTATCTGATGTTGTATGTCATAGTATTGCTCGATGATGTTAACCTATATGGAAAAAGTTGAGATAATTCACCAATAATGTGCGACCTATCAAAGGTTGTATGTCAAAGTATTGCTCGATAATGTTAACCTATATAGAAGAGGTTGAGAGAATCCACCAAGGATGTATGACCTGTCTGAGGTTGTATGTCATAGCATTGCTTGATGACGTTAACATATATAAAAGAGGTTTAGAGAATCTAACAATGATGTATGATATATCCGAGATTATATGTCAGAGCATTGCTCGATGATGTTAACCTATATGGAAGAAGTCAGATCGAATCCCCATGTGATTGATTATCCAATGATTAAGACATAATAAAGATTATGTATTTCTTGGATCTAGAATTTTATGATTTAATTGATATCCTTCTAGGATGTTTGACCTATCTAGGATTGTATGTTAGAGCATTGTTAAATGACTTTAAGATATATAAAAGAGGTCAAATCAAATACCCTTGGGATTATTTTTTCCTTGATTAGGAGGGGGCCAATGTCACTTGTATCCCAAAATAATGGTAAAGAAATGTCTATCTTTAGACCATTACTGTCTTTTTGAGGTAGAGATTAAGATATTGCCCAAGGAGTGGCAGTTCAGCTATGGATTATATAAAACTTGAAATTTATTGGAAGCATCATTGCATTTCCTAGAAGCTTAATGATCCCAAGGCATCATCTTAGATATTAGAAGAATTGGATGAATCTTCTTGACCACATCTGTAGTCATAGTTGCCCCACAATCAAAATTTAATTCCCATGAAATTGATGCAGTAATAGTATATGCTAGCACATTGACATGAATGACCTTTTGAGGTTGGAGCAAAAATTGCCCCCAGTCAAAAATCATGTTCTCATATACGGTGTTAAATTTTTGCATCCTAGAATATTCATAGTTGTAGTGAAATATAAAGTTTAACTTCTTAGCTATGTATGAAGATCCATCACACAATAAGATAAAAAGGGGGAAACCCATGGAACTTAGCCCGGTTTCAAAGAATCTACTAGTATTTGAAGCTAATTATAAATCAGGCCGTTCAATTGAGGGAAGGCCTTAGCTTGATGTAACAAATATACACTATATAAAATGCCTTACATTGTGGAAATGGGAAGAATCATTTTTGATATGTTTGTTTGGTCGACATCACCAAAGTCGACGGACAATGGAGTTTAGAAAGTCTGTATTCAGGTGACGATGTTGGAAGGACCTTAGTCGACAGGCAACAAATGTCAAAAGGACCTTTATCTAGCAACAAAGGTCGGAAGGACCATAGTCGACAGGCGACGAAGGTTGGAAAGATCATAGTTTGACGTTAAAGGTTTGAAGAACCATTGTCAATAGGTGATGGAGGTTATAAAAATTGTTATTTGGCAACGGAGGTCGAAAGGACCATTGTCAGGTGGAAGTCCAAGAATAATTGAAAGCTGGGTGGAAGATCGATGTTAGTTGGCGGCTAAGTGGAAGTCTAGTGTTAGTCGGTGGCCGAGTGTAAGTCCCATGTCAATCAGTGGTCGGGCAGAAGTCCTGCATTAGTAGGAGGCCAGGTAGAATCCTTCGTTAGTTGGTGGTCGAGAAAAAATACGACATCAGTATGTGGCCGAGAAGAAATCCATCATAAGTTGGTGAACAGGCAGAAGTCTGCATTAGTCAGCGGTGGGTGGATGTCCGATGGTGGTCGAGGAGTCTGGTGGCAATAGGGTCATATTCTTCCTCTTTCTTCTCTACGTTTCTTTCCTTTCTTTTTTCATTCGGTCTCCTTCTATAAGAAATGAGGGGTCTATTTAAAGTTTTATAAGAATGGCTTGGCCAGTAAATAGGAGGAAGATAAAGGATAAATTGAGAGTGGTTTGAATGAACTATTAATATTGAATCCCTTGATCAAGGACTGTTTGTTGGGCATTTGAATGTCTTAAGGATAACAGAATTTGACGATCTTGGATTTTTTTTGTTCTTCTCGTCGAGCTGCTCTTTTTGACTAAAATCATGTCACGTTCAAAAACTATTTTTAATCCAAATAATGGTTTGAACCTTTAAAATATGTTTCAGATCTTTGATTTGTACTCATTTATGCTTGAATTGAGTCGAATAATGTGTCGTTGGGTTCTTATTTTCGAGACGTTCAGTTCAACTATAAGTTTGCTGAAATCAGAGTTCAGATGATCTCCGATTTAATTTTTTAAGTTTAACTTGATTTTGCCTCGAGATTCGTGTCTAATCAAGATTATTTTTAAATGATATCTCATCTATAATAATTATAAAAAAGTTATTTTTCCTATTAAAATTTACCTTGATTTACAAATAATTATAGTGATAAGAAAATAATTTTAATTTTGTCTTAAAGTTAAAAGTGGAAAAAATATTTAAAAGTGGAAAAAATATTTAAAAAAAAGGAAGAGGTCGCATATAATTTCAGCAATCGAAGACTACTTCCAACTCCAATAATTGCTTAAGAATATAATGAACATAAAAATTTCTAATTATCTTTTTTTACATTCTCCCAGTACATGTATTATTTTTACCCTCAATTAGTATATTTAGCTGATATAAAAAAAATGCTGGTGGACTTTTGTGTAACAACTCACCATTGCACTAAGGTTTCGTTTGGGACGGCTTTCATTCTGCTTTTTAAAGTAGCTTTTTAGAACAAAAAAGCTTTTTAGAACAAAAATTAAAATTTTTAAACTAAAAAACTGTTTTAAGAAGTAATAGGAAAGCCGTTCCAAACGAAACATAAGTAAACTCATTAATTGTATTCCCAATTGCACTCCCCCCTCAACCCTTCTCCACATGGACGTCATTCAATCAACCTATGGGGCTAGGCTTCAGCTTGCTCTTTTGTAAAAAAAAATATAAGAAATTAAAAAAACTGAACAAGAATTGTGCCACCTCAAAAGCGCTGCTACAGCGCTAGACTCAATCAAACCCTGTAGCATCACACATTTAGCACCACAATGATGAGCTTTCCAAAAAACTGTTGGAGGGCTTAACATTGAGGCACTATCCAATCAGCACTATAGTACCAGATCGAAGCGCCACTACACAAGCCAATTGGACTAGAGAACCGAAGTGACTATTGGTGAACAAACACACAGACTCAACAGCGGCGCATCGCCGCCAAGCCAACATTGCAGCGCTGGTTTTAAAAAATGAAGTACTATACATACTCACCATAGTCCTCGTGTAGAGAGGTTGACAACTTGGAGGAGTCGTGTACTGTCATTTTATGACTATGTGTGAGCGTGTAAGGGTTGTATAGGGGAGTGTTCTTGTGTTTCTAGTATCTTAGTCTTGTATTAGATTTGAGCAAAGTAAAGGAGTGAGCAAAGGATTGTAGAATAACTTTTAGAGAAATTATTTTGTGTGGAGACCAGACGCAAAACACCATCCGGAGATCAACCAAAATGAGCTACGTCTGCGATACCGAGCAGTACCGAGCCGCGGTACCAAGCACAAGAGTGACATGGCGCATTCTTGTTGTTCTCTGGACGGTGTTCGGTGTCCTAACAGAATAATCAATCATAACCTTTGAGACATTGTTGAACTTTACTATCTTATCTTAATTTTGAATCATGTATTTGTACTAGTGAACTTGTTAGTATAATAAAAATTTTGTTTTGTGTGTTATGTTTATTATGTGTATCAAAATCTCCATGAGTAGCTAATTGACTTTTTTGAATTTGTGATGAATTAAAAGGCGTATGTTTCTTAGAGTGGATTTTAACATTTTTTTCATCACTATTTTTAACATCTCTGCACTTCAATGGGTTTATGTATATGTTATATATAAATTAAAAACATAGTGTGATCTAGAGCCTTGACGAAGGAATAGAAGAAAAAATATGGAATTTGAAACGTAGTACAGTCATAGCATCGACATATGGTGGTTAGGAATATAGGGTCTTAAGTAGAGAGTTTAATTGCAGTTAGTTAGGATCTTAACTTAGCTTTGACGAGCTGGATAGAGACGAGGAGCACAATTGCTCTAATACAAAACAACCATAGAAAATAATCCTCTATAATGCAATCACGTTCTTTGAGAATTTATAGGTTTAGATTTTATAAAAATTAAAATTTTATTTTTGCATTTTGATGTTTTTTTTTTCTTTTAAACTATAAAGCTTTTTTATTAGCTCACTTGATAAACATACCAGTCTAGTAAGCAGTAGTAAAATGAACTTAGGATATTTTTAGTTATTTTCTCATGGAATCAATAATCTATTCACCATTTTATTACTTGATACGATAATGTGCATGCGTCTTTTAAATAAGATTTACACTGTAGAAAAATTTAACTTTCAATATTTTATTAGTGAATAGTGTGCAAACATATCACACACACTGCAATCTAGTTTTTTCAGTCGTAGTTGGGGAACAAAACTAGTGAAATTATTATCCTGCTTTTCATTTTATATTATTGCAACAATTTTTAGTTTATTCTAGTTTTTCTTTAATTTTCTCCTACTTAGCATTAAAATCATATCTCATTTATTGTTACTACTCAATATTTTTATTTTTTGTTGCGTTGTTTAGTGTTGCATGTGTAGTATTAAATAATCTGTAGAATTGCTAGTTGACATTTAAATTGAAAAAAAATTATAGAAATTTTGAAAAAAGAATTCATAAAGATTGAATAAGTACCTAAAAAGGAGCAACCTGGACTGCTTAGGGAATGCGCTAACCCCATGGTTAAGGGAATTCATCAAAGTATAAATAGATCGAACATACAAGCTAATAATTTTGAACTAAAACCTATCATTATTCAAATGATGCAAAAGTTTCAGTTTTGGGGAACACTTTTAGAAGACCTTAATTTACACATAACTAGTTTTCTAAAAATTTATTCAACTTTTAAATATAACGGTGTTAGTGATGATGTTGTTAGAGTTAGGTTGTTTTCATTTTTACATAGGACTAAAGGTAAAATGTGATTAAATTCATTACTATCGGGCTCCATAGCAACTTGGAACGAGCTTAACACATAAGCTCCAAGCTAAATATTTTTCTTCATAAAAAACTATCTAACTTAGAAATGACATCACTTTTTTTACCCAGTTTGATGGTGAATATATTTATGAATCATGAGAAAGATTTAAACTTCTTAGGAAATGCCCTTATTATGCCCTTCCTGATTTGTTAATCATCCAAAATTTTAATAATTATCTGGTAGTACCCTTAGATCAATTATTGATGATGTTGTTGGTGGTGCTCTAATTTCCCTTGACGAGGCTTATGCTTTGATTGAGAAGATATCTACAAACAATTTTAATGGCCCTCTAATAGAATTAATCCTAAAAAAGTGGCTAGCATTTATGAAATTGATGCCTTATTGATATTAACTGCTCAAGTAGCTACCATTTCTAGAAAATAATTCATCTCAAAATTAACCAATAGTTTTAGAAGAACATATTTGCAGAGTTTTAAATAATAGCCTATACTTGAACCAATCAAATAATATTCAAAAGTCATTATAAGATCAATTTGCAAATCATCTTTGTCATAATATAGATATTATTGCGTTTTAATTATTATAATTTTCTCCTAATTTTAAGGGCAGTGTCAAATTGACACATATCAGTCCAAATGAGATTTTTAGGACCTTTAAGTGTCCATTCTACGAATTGATTTCACCATAGTTTTCTAAATATATGCAATTTTATGAATATTTTTTTTTAATAATTTTTATAGCTCCAAATTTGAAGATGAAGAAGAATTTATAAGGATTTTATGTTAAACATTGAATAATTAGCTTAATTAGCAATATATCCTTAACTTATTTTATTAGAAATATCTATCTCCACATACAGAACATTCATATGACATTTGCTTTCATTTTTTCATTCGTTTTTTCCAAGCTAGAGACGGAACTTAAGATTTGGAGGTCGTAGAGTGATTTTTGCTAGTCAATGTTGTTAGAAACATTGTTCTTCTCAAGATAAGCTACCACTTCCTTACCTCTATTTTCAATTATTCTACATATTTTATGTTTTATATATTTTAATTTGATCAAAATTTACAAAAGTTATAACTTGAGCATTTTGACTAGTATATTTCTGAATTTCACCTAGTAAAATGATAGTTATAAATTCCTAAAGATTTTGCATATTCTATAAATTTTTATATATTTTCATGTATCATTTTATTCATAGGTGAAAATGATTTTATTGATATATGATGTATGTGTCATTTATATGCAAGCAAGAAAAGATGACTAGTTTTATAAATAATTCAAATTTGTTGAAGTAAGATATCTTGTAGAGAAGGGTGGGCCAACATGTTTTCCTTTAAATTTTGGGCTATGAAATAATCCCAATGCAAAATTGATGATTGAATATTCACGATACAAGATAGGATGTTATAAGGGGCCAAGATATGTCGACAGGTAGAAGTGACGACTCTTATATAAGATAGTCACTTGACATCAACACTTAACACCTGACATTGACCCAAGATAAGACACAAGAAAACATCCTATAACAAGCTGGATGTCATGCCTTATTATTTGCAATCATGTTGATGATTTTATTTATATGATAAAACATGAATTGATTGTTAATTAGAAATAAAGAAAAATTGACATGACCTTATCTAATACTGATACAATATATCATGTTATATATTAATGGATATTGATAGGCATATTTATGTAGTACACTGATATAGCATATTGACATGACATATCGATTAATAGACCTATTAATATTAGATACATTATTAATTTTATGGCATATTGATGGATTTCTTTTACTAATTAAAATTTTTTTCTATTGTTGATCATATTGGTTTTACTTATGATTATTCTTCATGCAAAGATGGATTGATGTGCATGCATGATTTATATTGATAGCATAATGATTAATATGGATTTAAACTAAGCATGCATATTGATCCTTTGGTTTTTTATTGAATGCAATGGTAAGATTTGGTTACTTGCTAGGCTTTATAAGCTCATTATATGATTTTATTAATTTTTATAAGTTAGGAAAAAGGTCAAGATCTCTTTATGTGAGGCTAATCTATATTATCATGTTTCTTTTATTTTGTTTTGTACTTTTTTATTTCCTTTTTAGTCAGAAGATTGAAATAGATTATTGAAGGTATGTGGACTCTTGACTATTATAAATAAGATTTTAATGAATAAATATTATGAAAGCTTTTGGTATATATGATTTTAGTTGTTTCCACTTGAAATAATTTATATTAAATTGATTTTATAGAAGTTATGGTAGATGAATCAAAAAAAAAAAAAAAAAAAGGTAATTCTACCAATTTAGGTCTTGGGTTTTACATTTCTAGTGATCCTAATAATTATGGAGTAGAACTTACTAATGTAATTAATAACATAGTTAGAAATCCTTACTCCAACACTTATAATTTAGGTCAGAGAAATTATCCAAATTTTAAAAGTTTGAGGAGGTCGTAAGGCCTCATTGAACTAATCATATCAGTTTATAAAAGAAATTCTAGTTGAGTAACTAATATCATTGTTTATAGACCTCATTAATCTAGGTTCGTACAATATGATTAGTTCAAAATAGGGGTTCATCCAATACGATGGAATAGTGGTTAAGATAATATATTCAATTTCTTTATACTTGTTATATAATTTAATTGAAAGTTGGTACAATACAATTAGTTCAATTTCATTCAATTCATATTGGATGATTACAAGGATAATTAGAAATTAATATCTATATAAATCTTTGAGTATAATTTATATTATACTATATGATTAGTTCAAACGTCAAGGGTTCATCCAGTATAAATTTCGTCATACTATACGTTTAGCTCAAAAAATTAAAGTTTTTTCCCTGTTTGATATCCATGATGATTGGATTTCATCTATTTTAATCGTACAATACAATTAGCCATATTTGTTACACCTTAATTTGATTTGAATAATCATGGGGATTAATTTATGTAAGATTTGAAATATTATACAATACAACTAGTTCAAAAACTAAATTTTAAAATACTTATTTAAACCATATGGAAGCTAGGGTTTTCTGATGAAAATGAATCATACATTATGATTAGGGTTGTACAATAAGATTAGTTCATAAGCATTAATTATAAAATTAGTTGCTAAATTAATTTTTTGAATAACTGAACACATAGTATGATCGTAATAGTATGATATGATTAGTTCAAAAAGTTTTTCAGATCACTCTTCTCACACCCATGTGTGTGTGCACAATCACCAATTTAGCATACACCATCCCATGGTCAGACTCCAAAAATAGATATTAAATAAAACAAAAAAAATAAATACTCTTTTGAATAACATCCTATTCTACCCAAACTTAAGCCTTGATCATTCTGGAGCAGTCTGTGATGTACTTGAAATGTTAGTATATCAAGAAAATAATATGTAATACATATGCTAGGATAAATAAAATCTCTTTCAATAATATTTATTATCATCAAAAAGATAAGTTAGGGATCCTAGATTATAACAATCTCCTCTTTTTTTAATGATGACAAATATTTTTGGTTGAAAAAGCAAGTTAATATTTTTCTCATAATCTCTCCCTCACTAGGTGATAGATTTAAAAATAGGGTGGGTAAGATAATCTTTAATTTTATTTTTTCTTATTTTATAATATTTTTATTCTCAATAAAAAAAAAATAAAAAAACACTGCAAATGTATGATACACAAGATGAACTATTGACTATAGATGAATAAATACACATACGACTAAATTGCTACTCTCCCTTTTAACATCAGCAAAAGGGGGATCAAACAAAAACACATGAAAAAACTTACAAAATAGAGATAGTAAAAAAATAAAGTACATAATACAAATCCTAAATGTAGGAAGGCTCCTGATCAAGTGGTGGTCGTGGTGGAAAGAAATACTTATGAATGGATGATAATTACTCTCCAAACCAGGCCAAGTCTACCTCATATTATTGTTACTACTCTGAATATAACTACCCAGTCAGGATTCCAAAAAATCAAAATGTTTTATCAATTCCTCGTAGGGAAAAGGCTGGTATATTGGTATAGGTGGTGTCACTGGTGCTGGTGAATGTGTTGTTGTAGGATGAGCTTCCCCTTCCTCATCAAAATTAGGTTATTCTTCTTGCTAGTACCCCTGGTGATGACGAAAAAGAATATGGAAGGAACCATCAATATAAAAAATTGGAAAATAATCAACATTTAGCTGGATAGGTAAGCTTTTTTGTCCAGAAAATAGGTAATGACATGCCTAAGATCAATATTTTGCTTCCTCCTTATGGAAGGAAGGAGCATGTGAATAAGATTTTGAATGTATCATTGATTATTTGGGATCAGATTGGGTTTTAGACATAATGAAGTACATAACTAAGGAAAGAAGTGTGGTAATATTTATGTGATCTCTAGCTTTAGGAATGATTAAGGTTCGAAGAACATGCCAGATAATATGCTAATTTTGATTCAAGGAGTGGACCATTGGTTGATGTTAATATAAGGAAACATTTTTTATGGTTAAATTGATCATACTCCAATCAAAGTTTCCCCTAAAAGCCATTGATTGGGGTTGAGGTCCATCTGTGGATAGGTGAATATATTTGGCTAAGTCTTCCTTTGTTATGTATATAGGTCTCCGACAGACATAAGATCACTTCATGGGAGCAATAGCACTAACCCTTAGGTTTGCAAAGAATTCATAGAGGATTTCATAATTGAAGAGAATGGCAAGGGTAAGCAAGAATTAGTGAGAGATGGGTACGAAGAGGTTCATCAGCTCATAATTTAGGGCTTGTTGATTTGACAGTTTGGATGGAGTGATACAAGCTTCCTTGTACTGATAAAATATAGCTTCATCTTCTGCAAACTAGAAGAGATCATCGACAGGGTGATGAGAGGAAGAACCTCCTTGGGTAAGATAACCATGCTTTCTACCTCCAGCCTTTTAAGCAATTGAAGGTAGGAGTCAAGAAGGAAGAAGGGATTCGAAGGATTGAATGAGTTAAGCTTTAGAAATCCATCTAATTTATAGAGTTTTTATCCAATCTTATAGTATGATTTATAATCATACGGAGAAATCAGACAAATTTAAATTATCTGGATGACTTATTGAAAAAAGAGGTCAAATTGTACAATGTGATCATGATTATAATAAGTGATATTAAGAAAATGCATTTATTTCGAGGAGTCATTTCTACAAATTTTGACCAAATGTATCATACTGTATGAATATGTGTTTGTATAGTAAGATAAGTTAATTAATATCGTACCGATCGATTTGAGTTCATCAAATGGATTTTGACATATGTGTTATACATTATGAAGAGGTGTTCATATGGTATGAACTCTAATAATTAAACAGATTAAGATTGTTGATTCCACTAAAGGTGAATATTTGTACAGAGATGTATATATCATACATTACGAAGGAAATCATACAGTATGATGTGAACAATTTTTAAATTTTAAACATTTTTAATTTAAAATGAAGGGTGTGTATAAATTAGGGAACATCTACCAAATGCAAAATGATAAAATAAATGAAAAAAATTTAAAACACAAATCAACGAATAAATAGTCAATTTAAATATGACACACAATGGAACACATAAAAATTGTTGATTTCAAATCACAGAAATATTTAGATTAATCCTGAATTAAGCATTATTGTCTATAAAACCTAGTATAGTCCTCAAGGTGTCATAGGCAAGGGGTTTGATAGAGATGTCTTCCAATTGATCTTTAGTGGTTATATGATGCAATTTTATATCTCTCTTAGCTACATAATCTCTAATGAAATGATGCCTAATATTTATATGCTTAGTGTGGGAGTGTTAAATTGAATTTTTGGAAATATGATGGCACTTGTATTATCATATATAATAAGAATGGTGCCTATAGGTAGTCTAAGATCTAAGATTTATTACTTTAGCTATAGAACTTGAGTAACACAACTTCTTAAAGTAATGTATTCCTCCTCATCAGTGGGTAGGGCTACTAAATTCTGCTTTCTACTAGACAAGTAAACTAATGATTGATCTATAAATTGAGAGGTTTGAGAGGTACTTTTTCTATCTTCCATACAACCTGCAAAGTCAGATTCTGAATATCCTATTATTTTGAAGGATGAGCTATGTGTGGGGTACTAGATACAAAGATTTTGGGTGTTTAATAGGTATCTAAGGATTCTCTTAACAACAATCATATGGGATTCTTTAAGATTAACCTACAATCTGACATAAAGATATATACTAAACATAATATCAAGTCTATTAGCAGTCAAATAGAGAGGTGATCTTATTATCCTTCTATATTTATTCTAATCAATTGATTCTCTATTATTGCAAATCTATTTTTCATGTCTTATATTTTGATGATTGACAAACACTGCTTTTCTTGGACAGCTTGTTGCTTCTAACTTTTCAGGAATCGACGATCGGACAATCAAAAAGGAGCCAAGTTCAGAAATGCGTAGGTTTAGGGTTGAGTCAGTCTGTACTTTTGTTTTTTTACCTTTTGAGTCCTCTTGTAATAGTCTAAAAGACTGATGCTTTGTAACCCTTCACACACACACTTGAGAGACTTAGAAATTCTGTTTTTACTCATATCGGCCAGGACGATTTCTTTGATCGACCTGGCCGATCAGCTTAAAACAGAAAGTCTAATTAAGGATTCTTAATTAAGGCAGCCTACGTTAACAGATCATCCTGGACGATACGTGTATCGGCCAGGACGATAAGCTCAAAACAGAAATAAGTAGCTGCCATAGACAAGTATGGTATACCATATCTTTAAATTATCGGCCAGGACGATCCGCGTATCGGCCTGGACGATATTAACAATTTATGCCATAATTGTTCAGGAAATCAAGGAAGTAATTAAGGATGATTGATACGATCATATCGTCCTGGACGATCGCAAGATCGGCCAGGACGATCTAGTCAAAAAACCTTAAGTTACTTCAGGACGATCAATATCGGCCAGCCCGTATTCAGGGCTATTGTCAGGACGATTTTCCTCTGATTTGAACTGATCGACCAGGACGATCGTGAGATCGGCCTGGACGATCAAGCCAATTTTCAATCGTCCAGCTTTACATCCAGGGCTATGCTCTGGCCGATCTTCATTGATTTGTATTGATCGGCCAGGCCGATATCCATATCGGCCTGGACGATATTGTCGGCAACTTGCAATTAATGAGCTCTTTTGGAGCTCTTCTATTTAAGAGCTTCTTGTTCAACGTTTTCAAAGATCTTTTGGCTGCTGCCTTGACCTAATAAGGCCTTGAGGAGAGAAAGAGAGAGAGAAGAGAGAGAGAGGATCTTGTGAGGGGGAGCTTGTGAGGGATTTCACAAGGGTTGCTTCAAGGATCTCTCTGCGTCATCTTCGTCTAGAGTTTCTCGTCCGTGGAAGGGTCGGTAGAGGTAAGGAGCTTTGCTTTTAGTTCTGGTTCTCTGCCAGCTTTAGGAGGAAGCAAAAGGAGATAGGTTCTCTGCCTTGCCGGGGTGGCAAAAAGGAGGTTCTTGTGAGGGTTTCTCCACCTAGCCGTGGGGGCTAAAGGAGAGTCACTTTTTGTGTAGTGCAATACTTGGAGGGTGCCTCCAAGGAGTGGACGTAGGTCGAGTCGACCGAACCACTATAAATTTCTGTGTTCTTTTTCTTGCTTCCGCACTTTTAAATTCCGCATTATTTTGTGGTGTGATTTGGTTTATGTGATTTTATTTCTTTGTTTAAAAAGAAGTTTTTAAAATACCAATTCACCCCCCCCCTCTTGGTTAGTTTGGGACTAAGTTCATAGGGCTTAACATCCCCATCAAACTTTCAAGTGGTATCAGAGCTTGATTCGAAAATTAAAGTTTGAAAACTTTTTGAATTTGATCCATGTCTAACTTTGGGAATCGCAACACTATGGAAGGGTATTCTATTACCCGACCTCCTCTGTTCGATAACCTACCTTTTGATTTTTGGAAAACTCGCATGTCAACTTTTCTACAATCTACTGATTATCGCATGTGGATGCTTATTCAAGAAGGTTATTCTCCACCTTCTCGTGAAATTAACGGTTTTAAAACTGAAGTTGCTTTTACCGAATGGACTTTTGATGAACGAGATTTAGCTCAACTAAATGCGAAATGTTTGAATTGTTTTTTCTGTGCTTTAAAATCTGAGGATTACATGCGTGTTTCAACTTGCAAGACTGGTAAAGAAATTTGGGATAAATTGTGCATTACTTATGAAGGCACTAATGAAGTTAAACAATCCCGTTTAAACATTCTCTTGCATGACTACGAACTTTTTCGTATGAAACCTCATGAATCGATTTCTGACATGTACACTAGGTTTACTCAGATTGCTACTTCATTGCATGCACTAGGAAAAGAACTTTCGAACTATGAAAAAGTTAACAAGATTTTGAGATGCTTGCCTTCTTCTTATGATGCAAAAATTACTGCAATCACTGAATCTAAAGATTTAAACACCTATTCTATTGATAACTTGCTTGGCTCACTCATTGCTTACGAGCAAGGGGTGAATCAAAGAAATCTTGATGCAGGTGAGAAGAAAAAGGAGAAAACAATTGCATTGAAGGAACACAAATCGGATTCTGAATCTTCCGGGTCTGAAAGCGATGGAGTTGCCTTCATCACAAGGCAATTCAAAAGCTTTCTAAGGAAGAAACAAAAGCATCATCAAAATTGGAGAAAAGGTAAGGATCATAAACATATTAAAGGATCTTCTGATGTTGTTTGTTTTGAATGCAGGAAACCGGGACATGTAAGAGCCGATTGTCCTACACTTCAAGATCAATCAAGCAAAGAAAAAGAAAAAGGTGAGGAGAAAGCTAAGTCTAGGAAGGAGAATAAGAAAATCCAAAGATGCTTCTGGGCAGAATCTGGTACTGATTCTTCTGAGACTGAACCAGAGGAAGAAACTACAAACTTGTGTTTCATGGGAGAAAATCAAAGTGATGAGGAAGAGGTATGTAGACCAACCTATGATGAATTGTTTGAAATTTGTGAAAAAATCCATACATCATACAAAAAACTTAAGAAAACTCATGCTAGCCTAAAATTAGAACATTCAAATCTACAAAAAGAGCATGAAGTTTTTCTCAAAGATCATGCAACGATTGATTCAAATCACATGGCTCTCCTTGATGAATTTGATGAATTAAACAAGAAGCATTTGGAATTAGTTGAGAAAAGTAATGCATTAAAAGCTTCACACACCTCACTTAATGATGATCTTAAGAAATCTAAAGAGATTGAAAAAGATTTGAGGATTGAGAATGATGCATTAAAAAGAACTAACTTGAGAATTCAAAATGATTTATGTAAGAAAGCTACGATGACACCGACTTTTAATCAAAGGCCAGAACCTAGGAAGAGGCATTTTTATCCAAACCATTTAAGAAAACCTTTTCCTGGAGTTCAATGTTTTTCTTGTGGCATGCTAGGACACATCTCACACACTTGCACAGTTCACCGCAGTACACATTGGGTGTGGAGACCTAAGATGCATGATTCAAAGCATACCATATCTACATTGCACTCTACATTTCCTAAGAAGGAGCCCAAATCTGTTTGGGTTCCTAAAACTGACTGTTGTTGAGTTTTACAGGAGTGCTCTCACCAAAGACCTCGTGGGAGCATAAGGTAACTAAAGATAAGAAGGCTTGCAGCTCAATTGCTTAAATCCTTTGCTTTATCACTTGCTTGAAATCTTTAGTTTCTTTTTGTATGTTTTTTTGTTTTTGTGTTCACTTTGTGCTGTTTTCTTTTAAGTTGTTGTTTTTGTTTTTTTTTACTTTGGTCTTTATTTTGGGCTTTCATATGATAAAACTTCTTAAGCTTTTAAATATTGGAGTTTTTGGAGATAGGGTTTAGCTTTTTAAAATTGGTTAAAGGGAGTAAACTGTTGATGTTTCCTTTTTCTTTCTTCTGACTTTGTTCAGTGGCATGATTTTCTTCTATAAAACAAAAGTCTAAACTCAGTTTAACCAATGGCTTTTTAAGATCTCTTTCTAAATCTTGCTACATTAAAACATCTTATGCATAATAGTCAAAATGCTTTGATATCATTCAAGCTTTTGAAATCTTACCATTGCAGTTATCACGTGATTTTGATTTTGTATTGTGGATTGTTCTTCCCTATGTTAGAGAGAGAGCTCCTATTCTCTAATATTTGGAGGATATACTCACAACTAAGTTTTTTTTTAAGGGTATATTAAAGATTTTTAGCTTGCAAAAGTTAAAAAGGAAAGAGGCCAATAAAGCCAAATTGAAAAGAAAGCTATATACACAAAAGTGTATCAAAAATCAAAAGATGCTCAAAGAGCCAATAAAAGTGACAAGAGGCATAAAATTAGCCCACTAAATGCAAGCTATCATCTCGTTGGTAAAACTCTTAAAACTTAGAAAACTCATTAATTATGTGATACGTTCATAGATTTGATTTCAAATTCCATGATTGAGAAAAACTATTTTGGTTTATTATTTATGAGATATTTTAGTTGGTAACAAGTCTTGATTGGATCTTCTTATTCTTTTTGTTATTCCGAGTCAGGACTTCGTTGTTTTTAAGAGAATTTTGTACCATGAAGAATGTCCGATCTAGGGTAAATGGAATCAGTTTTACTACCTTCTTCTAATTGAATTTTGTTAAACCTCTTGATCTCCTAAAAACTTTAAAAAATTAAATTCATGAAAAGAATTCTCATATGATCCCTCCCTAAAACAAAAAAAAATAGAAAAATTAAAATCCAAAAATATTCGGTGTTTGTTTTATTTTTTTTTTGTCTTTGACTGTCTTTTCTTGTGTTTTATTTTTGAGGGTCTTGATCATCACCATTCTTTTCTTGATTTCAAATACTAGTCACATCGGCCTGGCCGATATTTTTATCGTCCTGGCCGATATGACAATTTCTTTCCAAAATCCATCTGCTGACCTTTTTGCTGTGCTTACTGAAATTCATCGTCCTGGACGATACATTATCGTCCTGGACGATTTGATCAAACTCATGATGATAGTCCTGGCCGATAGTAAATTTGTCTGGCCGATGCATTCTATGTGTATCGTCCTGGCCGATACACTGGACTGTCCGGGACGATCCACGTGTCAGTATGTTTTGATCTTTAAATTCGGCCCCGGACGATCCATTATTGGACCATCGGCCGGGCCGATCCACTGTTCGTCATGGACGATACACGTGGCAAGCATTTAAAACGTTTTAACTTCGGCCGGTACGATCAATTATTGTGCATCGTCCTGGACGATACACCTAATCGGCCCGGACGATCTGCTTTTTCAACGGTCGTCCGGACTGACTCCTCGGGCCGATAGCCTGTGTCTAATCGGCCTGGCCGATATCTGATCGGCCCGGATGATTGGACCGCCTTTTTGACCAATCAGCCTGTACGTAATTATTGACACATATCGGCCTGGACGATTCCGCGATCGGCCAGGACGATATGGACGTTTCTTTAAATTCAGGCCGATCCAGCCATGTTTTTCACTCCTCATCCTTTCTCCTTTGTGTTTTTGCTTAAGTTCTCTCAAATGGCTGGTGGAAAGCGCGTCCGTCAAACCTCTAGAAGTTCCTCGAGGGCAAGGGTTGACCCTCGTTTCCGTGAAGCAGAAGATGAAGCTGCATATCATCGCTATAAAGAATGTGGAATTACTGTTTCCAGAATTATCAATCCAGTCCACATCTCTTACCCGGTAATGGATCTCTTCGCTCACACTTCCCTTTGCTTCATTCTGTCTCTTGTTTTCCCCTTCAATTCTGAGTTCCTTCTAGAATTTTTTGCAAACCTGCGCATCAACTCCACCTTCACAGCCCTGTCCTCCTATGTGAATCGACGCCCTGTCGAAATCACATATCAGGACTGTGTTGATCTCTTACAGCTATCCACCACCGGAGATAAGCTGCACTTAATTGCCCTTGACCCTGATCTTGACTGGTCCACGGCAAATCACTTTCTTCGCCAGACCAATGTCCGTTACCATGTTGGAGAGACTAGCTCTTTAGTCAGAGATGCTAGGACAATCCAACATGTCCTTCGCACCTCCGTCATTCCAAAAGCCGGCGACCGTGTCCACATTACCCCTCTACTTTCCCTCACTACCTTCTATATCATGGCTCATAGGGAATTCAACACTGCTGACCTATTTTTTCGTTACATTGATCACCTAACAACAATTCGCGATCCAGGCCACAGAAGAAAGCCAAATCTAGCCTTAGGACACATCATAGCCTATGTTCTTGAAACTAAATACCAACTTCAATATCCTATACCACCAAACCTTCCAACTCCCTTCTACTCAAACAACTCCTTCAGCACCCTTCATAGTACTTGTCTCCACCCTGAGGAAACTCAGGGGGCTCGAGAGGAGGAGGCTCCCGCTCCAGCTCCCTTTCCTGACCCTGTCCCTCTCCACCAACACTCACCGGTTGATCAGTTGATTGAGAGATTTGATCTTTGGGAGACCCGATTTGATGCATATGTTGCTGCCCAGGAGCAGCAACACTCTGAGGACATTGCCCGTTACGAGCATCACCGCGCTGAGGATTTAGCTCGATTTGACAGCTTTCTTACTCACCAGCAGCAGCAGCATGACCAGGACATCGCCTGGTTCAATGCTCAGTTTACTACCCTTGCTAGTTACTTTCAGCAACCACCTCCACCTCCTCCATCTGATGATCAGGATCCCTCGTTCTTTTAGATTGTACTTTGAGTTATTGTTTCTGGTCTTTTTGTCTTTCGTGATGTTTGTTTTTTCTTTCTTCTTTTCTCTGCTGTTTCTGGACTCTCTTTTTGTGATGACAAAAAGGGGGAGTAGGATAGGGTATGGTAGAAAAAAAATTGATGTTGTAACTTTGTTTTCTAATGAATCTATTTTTGTCCTACTTGTGTTTTGCCATCATCAAAAAGGGGGAGATTGTTGCAAATCTATTTTTCATGTCTTATGTTTTGATGATTGACAAACACTGTTTTTCTTGGACAGCTTGTTGCTTCTAACTTTTCAGGAATCGACGATCGGACAATCAAAAAGGAGCCAAGTTCAGAAATGTGTAGGTTTAGGGTTGAGTCAGTCTGTACTTTTGTTTTTTTTACATTTTGAGTCCTCTTGTAATAGTCTAAAAGACTGATGCTTTGTAACCCTTCACACACACACTTGAGAGACTTAGAAATTCTGTTTTTACTCATATCGGCCAGGACGATTTCTTTGATCGGCCTGGCCGATCAGCTTAAAATAGAAAGTCTAATTAAGGATTCTTAATTAAGGCAGCCTACGTTAACAGATCGTCCTGGACGATACGTGTATCGGCCAGGACGATAAGCTCAAAATAGAAATAAGTAGCCGCCATAGACAAGTATGGTATACCATATCTTTAAATTATCGGTCAGGATGATCCGCGTATCGGCCTGGACGATATTAACAATTTATGCCATAATTATTCAGGAAATCAAGGAAGAAATTAAGGATGATTGATACGATCATATCGTCCTGGACGATCGCAAGATCGGCCAGGACGATCTAGTCAAAAAACCTTAAGTTACTTCAGGACGATCAATATCGGCCAGCCCGTATTCAGGGCTATTGTCAGGATGATTTTCCTCTGATTTGAACTGATCGGCCAGGACGATCGTGAGATCGGCCTGGACGATCAAGCCAATTTTCAATCGTCCAGCTTTACATCCAGGGCTATGCTCTGGCCGATCTTCATTGATTTGTATTGATCGGCCAGGCCGATATCCATATCGGCCTGGACGATATTGTCGGCAACTTGCAATTAATGAGCTCTTTTGGAGCTCTTCTATTTAAGAGCTTCTTGTTCAATGTTTTCAAAGATCTTTTGGCTGCTGCCTTGACCTAAGAAGGCCTTGAGGAGAGAAAGAGAGAGAGAAGAGAGAGAGAGGATCTTGTGAGGGGGAGCTTGTGAGGGGTTTCACAAGGGTTGCTTCAAGGATCTCTCTGCGTCATCTTCGTCTAGAGTTTCTCGTCTGTGGAAGGGTCGGTAGAGGTAAGGAGCTTTGCTTTTAGTTCTGGTTCTCTGCCAGCTTCAGGAGGAAGCAAAAGGAGATAGGTTCTCTGCCTTGCCGGGGTGGCAAAAAGGAGGTTCTTGTGAGGGTTTCTCCACCTAGCCGTGGGGGCTAAAGGAGAGTCACTTTTTGTGTAGTGCAATACTTGGAGGGTGCCTCCAAGGAGTGGACGTAGGTCGAGTCGACCGAACCACTATAAATTTATGTGTTCTTTTTCTTGCTTCCGCACTTTTAAATTCCGCATTATTTTGTGGTGTGATTTGGTTTATGTGATTTTATTTCTTTGTTTAAAAAGAAGTTTTTAAAATACCAATTCACCCCCCCCCTCTTGGTTAGTTTGGGACTAAGTTCATAGGGCTTAACATCCCCATCGAACTTTCATCTATTGGGATCCTTATCTAATTGAATGGTAGAGCTTATGTGAGTATTCATTGACTTAACATTATCCATCTTATATTTCTTAAGGATATCTTTGATGTATTTTGGTTGACTAATAAAGGTTACATTATCCCTTTGCTTCACACTAAATATGAGAAAATAAGTAAGCTCTCCAATCATGCTCATCTCAAATACATCACTCATTATTTTTTGAAAATTCATTACAGAGATTCTTATTCATGGATTCAAAAAGTATATCATCAATATAAATCTAAATAATGAGTAAATCTTCTTCTACTTGTTTAAGTAATAGGGTGGTGTCTACACTACCCTTAACAAAGGCTCTATATAGGAGAAATGTACTCAGCCTCTCATACGAAGATATAGGGGCTTGTGTCAATCCATATAATGCCTTTTTTAATTTAACTCCAAGATTGAGAAATTGAGAATTCTCAAAATCTAGTGGTTTCTCAATATATACATCTTCCTTTATCACCCCATTTAAGAAGACACTATTAACATCAATCTGATATAACTTGAATCCTGTAAATCAAGTAATGGATAATAATACTCTAATGGCTTCTAACCTAGCTACATGGGTAAAGGTCTCCTCAAAATCATTTCACTCAATTTGATTGTTCCCCTTAGCTACTACTCTAAAATTATTCCTTATCACTATCCCAAAGACATTCATTTTATTCTTGAAAGTCCACTTAGTTCATACAACACTCTAATCCTTAGGCCTGCTAACTAGTTCTCATACATCATTACTAACAAAGTTAAATTAATTCTTATATATATCTAGGTATCCCAAATTCAACATCTAGGGCTTGATCTATATTGGTTGGATTCTACCATGGAGATGAATGCATAATGATTAACCTTATTTCTAAGTCTATGCCTAGTTTTAACACCTATAGATAAATCTCTAAGGATGAGTTCTCTAGGGTGACTAGATGAGTATTTCCATTCTCTAGGAAAAGGTTCTTGAGGTTTTACTCAATCTCTTAGGTTCTATGATATTATATCCTTCGGGTGCCATCTAATTCTTCTTTTTCTAACCTAGGCTTAAAAGATTTGTATAATTCATCAAATATAATATGGGTATACGCTTTTATTACTATGTTCCTTTAATCTAGGATCCTTATAGGCTTTACCTATAGATGAATATCCTAAGAAGACTACATCAAATTTGGGATCGAACTTTCCTAGAGGTGATTTTACCTTAATTAACATAGAGTACCTATAACTAAAGACCAAACAAGTGAGAAAGGTTATGTGTCATACCCTTAAGGAACTCATTGGGTGTCTTATCTAACTTGAATCTAATATTCACCCTATTCAACATATAACAAGCAGTATTTACTACTTCTATCTAAAAGTATCTAAGGAGAGAATATTCAGCTAACATGGCCCATGTAACTTTTACTAAAGTCCTAATCTTCATTTCAACTATTCCATTTTGTTGAGGGGTCTTAGGGGCAGAAAAGTTATGCTCTAACCCTACCTCCTTATAAAGGGATTCAAACTTATCATTTTCTAACTCTCCACCATGATTTTAAAAAATAGTCAAGATCTCACATCCTAATTTCCTCTATATCTAGGTGGAGAAGGTTCTAAATTCTTCAAATGATTCTTTCTTTTGTTATAGGAATCTATCCAAGGTGAATCTATTGTTATCAACAATAATTGCAAAACCTATATGATTTCCCTCATAAGTTGGTTATACTAATAGGTCCATACAGATATATATAAAAATTTTCTAGTGGTTAAGAGGTGTTGATGTCCTTAGTTGAATGAAATGAATACTTAATTTAATTTTCTAGTTGACAAGGATCATATAGTTGGCCCTTAGTGAAATATAACTTGGTTATACCTCTAACTAAGTCTTTTTGGATAATCTTCCTAAGGGTCTTCAAGCTTGCATAACATAGTCTCCTGTGTCATAGCTAGGTTTCATCAATAGTGGTTTTTGAACACAAAGAATTAGAGTATTCAATGCAGTTCAAATAAATATATAAATATTATTATTTCTTTTTTGTTATAGAACTAGTTTACCATTCAAAATAATCATGAATTTTGTGGATAAAAATTTAATGTCAAATCCTTTATCGCACAACTAACTAGTGCTAAGTAGATTATGCTTTAAAACATCTACAAGTAAAATATTCTCAATGATAAAATTCTTAGAGTTACTAATTATACCTATGCCCACCACTTTGTTGGTGTTGTTATCTCCAAGTGTGACCTTGCCTCTTGATCTCTCCTCCAGCATGATGAATTACTTCATATCTCTAGTCAAGTGCCTGAGCATTTATTGTTTAAGTATCATATGCTCTCACTAGGGCCTTTTGTTAAAGTACTCCTATAAAGTTAAATCATAGGCTGGACTTGAGAACCAAAATAAGTTTAGGTTCCACCTTATATTTTGTTGAATAAATTGTATCTATGTTATGCTATGGTGCACATGATTTAGGCCTCCATATTAAATATGTCATTATAGTATATTATGTAAGTGTGAGCTATGTGAACTAACATACCACAATAATGACACCTAATCCCAGGGAATAGATTTACTAGTTTATGTTGGGGGTTATCCCTCATATCTAGGGGTATGTGATGCTAATGTTCCTTCCATATTCTTTTCCATCATCATAGAGGGAAAGAGCAAAAAAGACCTTGATTTTGATGTGTAAGGGGGAGCTAATCCTTCAGTTGCACTTGCATTAAAGCCTACACTAGCACAAGTGCCACCACCTATTCTAGCAAACCAGCCTTACCATTACAAGGAGTTGATAGAGCAATTTGACTGATTTGGAGTTCCATGTGGATACTCATATTCAGTAGTAGCAATAATAATATGAGGTAGACATGGCGTGGATTGGGAAATAAATTTCATCCATTCATAAATATTTTCAACCACCAACTCACCACCACTTGATAAGGGGCCTTCCTACTTTTACGATTTATGTCTTATTCTATATGTTTTATTATTATTTCCGTTATTCTATAGTTTTTATGTCTTTATTTGATCCTCCTTTTCAGAGATTGTCAAATGGGGAACATATTTACTTACTTTCAAAACCAAAAATATTTATCACCATAAAAAGAAGGAGTTTATTATAATCCAGGATCCCTGGCTTGTGATTTGGATGATAACAAATATTATTGATTTTAATTTTATTTCTTCTAGTATATATATTGGATATTTTTTTTGTACTAACATTTCAGTTACATTACAAAAGTCTCAAGAATGATCAATATACTATACGATATTTGAAATCTTATTTAAATTATTCCTCATGACTAGTTAATTAAATTAACATTTAATAAATATGGCTAATCATATCATATGATTAAAATCATATAATATGATTGGCAGAGATGAAATTCAGTCGACCTGGATATTATATTAGACAAAAATCTTAATTTTTGAAATAATCATATAGTACGATGCTGATCGTACTGTATTAACCATTGATATTTGAAATAAACATATTATATGAAGCTAATCATACTGAATGATTGATAGAGATGATTTCCAATCATCCTGATAATCATCCTATACGAATAGAAGAAAATGAAATTATTCATTCCATACAAACTTACGATCGTACTGTACGGTAAGTATGCAAAATTTGAACAGTTCATCAGAATAACTTTTCCATCATATGAGATGAACCCCTATTTTCAACTAATCATACTATATAATCCCAGATCATACTGTACGAATAATGATGGCCTAATTAAAATTTTTGGGTTTTTTTGAGGCCTTGCACTTAAGCAACTCAATGAAGTCTTTAGTAAGACTTTTGTCTATTGAAAGAACTTTGAGGGAAAATTTTTGAGAGAGCTTTAGGCTTAGAGAGGGAGAAAGTAAGTTTGTTTATTAGGGAGGAGTATGAGTGGTGTTCATACGGTTTCTCTAGGTAAGCTTACACCTTTCTTCCTCCATTGGCCTTAGTATGTTCTTGTTGTACCTCTTGGGAGAGAAGCTTAAAAGTTAAGGTCTAGGGTTCTCTTCCTTCACAAGGAGAGTGAAAAAAGATTTGAGATTATCTTCCATCATTAGGAGGGTAAGAAAGATTTCATGGGTTCTTTACCTTTACAAGGAGGGTGAAAAAGTTAAAGGTTCCCTATCATAACTAGGAGGGTGACATAGCTTTCGATTATGCACCGTACTGAGTTTTATGGATGTAATTTGTAAGGGTTTCTTCACCTAGATTTAGCGAAAAAGGAGAGTCACTATAGTGTTAGTACATACCTACAGAGGAGGACTCTATGGGGTGTACAAAGGTCATGGTTGATCGAACCACTACAAAATTTCTAGCGTGCTCTTCTAATTTTTCTTTTCTGCTCTTTTATTTTTTGCACTTTAATTTTCCTATACAAATTTAATGTTTCATTCTGAACTACGGTTAGATTTAATTTATGTTGGTAAGAAATTATGTATTCTTCTTTATTTATTTGTGCTCCAAATTTTGAAAAAGAAAATTCAAGTTTTAAATTGCTTCAACTTATGTTAGTCACTCATTTAAATTTTCTTTTTTAAAAATTATTGTATTGCATAAAATAAAAAAGGTTTTTTGTAGTATTTTTCAAAGTACCAATTCACCCCCCTCTTAATGTGGCTAGGGATTGTTCAACGAGGACTTACAACCTCCCTAAACTTTCAATGTATATATTTGTTAAGTTCATAAAAGCTATTCTTAGAGAGAAATGAAGATTAGGAGTTTTCAATACTATATCTATAGCTAAGGAATATAGAGAAATTATGTAGAAGAAGCTTCATTGAAATCTTAAGGACCCTTGGAATTTTACCATTCCTATGTCTATAGGGGAAATATTTTATGGTAGTGTACTATGTGATTAAAGATGTAGCTTCAATTTAATTCTTTTACTTTTATTCAAAAGAATTGAACTAGGAGAAGTCTATCCTAACATTGTTACCCTTCAATTAGAAGGCCATTCATTTACTTATCTAAAGGGGGTAAAATAGGATGTGCTTGTTAAGATGGATAAGTTTATCATCCACATAGATTTTTTTGTCATAATATAGAAGAAGATAGGGAGATACAATTTATCTTAGGTAAACCTTACCTAGATATTTGTAAGGACAAGATAGATGTGTAAAAGAGTGAATTGGCCATGAGAGTGCAAAATAAAAAAGTGGCTTTTAATATCTTTAAGTCAATGAAATTTCTTAGTGGCAAAAATGAGGATTTCCATAGAGTTGACTTAATTGATGATTATGTAAAAGATTACACAGATGATTTGTTATTGGATAGTTCTTTAGATAGTCCTTTGTGTGAGGATTATATTGGAGAGGGAGATAAAAAAGTTTGTTAAAATTATTATGAAGCCCTTAGAATTTTTAGGGATATATTTGAAGTGCTTGATAGATTATCCCTAGTAAAGCCATTGAACCATCTATTATTGAGGAATCTATGTTAGAATTAAAAGCCCTTCCAACCCTTTTAAAGTATGTCTTTTTAGAAGAGCTAAATCTACCCATTATTATATCTATTAAATTAGGAGAAGACTATAAGGATAAGTTAATTAGGATCTTTAGTGAGTATAAGAGAGCTTTTGGCTGTACCATCATTGATATTAGGAGAATTAGACCATTCTTATGCATGCATAAGATTCTGATGGTGGAGAAATCCTTTCCAAAAGATGTTACTCAAAGGAGGGTGAACTCTATTATGAAAAAAGTAGTTAAGAAAGAGCAAATTAAGTGATTAGATTCAAGAATCATTTACCATATTTTAGATAGTGCTTGGGTGAGTCTTATTCATTATATTCCTAAAAAGGGAGGTCTGATTGATATAGCCAATGAAAAAAAATGAACTAATGCTTACTATAATCACTACAGGAAATTTGCTGAATACCAGCAGTTTGATCGTTGCTATTAATCGGTAGTTCTACCACCGATTGTAAATAATAAACCACCAAAAGTTCTGGTGGTCAATGCAGGCCATAAATACTAACGGTATTTTTTATACGTGCTCATGTTTATTTGTGGTTTAGCAACCATTTTTAAGTGAAGGGTTTTTGACAATTAAATCCACTAGAAAATTGCTAGAAAGGGCCCTAAAATTGGACACCCCTACCTTTCTTCAACATTTCTTCATGTTACTCATTTCTTCCATCTAGAAGCGCACTCCCTCACCCTCACCAAACTGTGTTCGTTTGTGTCATCAATAGAACTCGGGCTGCTGAATGTCGCCTGCACCCTCACTGCCGATGCCCTTACACGTATTTGATCGCCCTAGCCCAAGGTGATCTCCATACATCTATTTAATTTTTTCTTTAGTCATGGATGTTCTCAATATACATTTATAATAGAATGTACCTTGGTTAATTTTTTGTTGTTGTTGATATTCTTCTTGTTGATAAGATTAGAGAGGGAGTTAAAGGTTAACTTAAATTATGGAGATTATGGAGATTAACCTTTGAATCTAAAGGTTGATTTTGAGAAAGCCTTAAGCCCATATCATTTTGCTTTAGTAATGGATGTTCTCAGTAGACATTTATAAGAGGATGTACCTTACTTTATACTTTTTATTAATAAGACTAGAGAGGGAGTTGAAGGTAAACTTGAATTATGGAGGTCAAGCTTAGAGTCTAAAGGTTTTCACTTGAGTAGATCTAAAACCTGAATATATAGAGTGTAATTTTAGTAGTAATACACCTAGTGAGGGGATTGGGACTTTGGGTAATCAAGTAATTAATAAGAGTACATATTTTAGATATATTAGATCTCTTGTTAAGAGTAATGAGGGTGAAATAGATGGGGAAATTATAAACAAAATTCAAGTTAGATGGTTAAAGTGGAGGAATGCATAGGGCTAGCTATGTGATAGAAAAGTCCCCCTCAAACTTAAGGGAAAAATCTATAAGATGGTTGTGAAACCTGCAATGATTTATGGTGCTGAATGTTGGCCATTGAAAGAAAAGCATAAAACTAAGTTAATTTTTATAGAGGTAAGTCATCTTATATGGTTTGGTCACTAAAAATAGCGGCCTTTTGATGAACTAAGAAGACTTGGATAAAAATTATTAGAAATGATATTTTATTGGATTTAAATGAGATTTAAGGCTGCATCTTTTCTAACAATTCATTTCATAAATATATATGGAACGTTTTCTTTAACATCAAAATGGTATCCAAGAAGAGAGATATTAGATATATAACAAATTGTTACTAGGTTGAAGAGGATTGATATATGAATTTATGGAGAGAGTTGAGTCTTTTATTCAAGTTGTATCTCAAATTCCTTCATTTAAGTTTGATGAAATGCTTAGATGTCCATATTTGAAACATAAAAATTAAGCATTCCTTAAGCCCAATAATGTAAAGGTTGATATATATCATAGGGTTTTTTTTTCTAAGATACTGGATTTGGACCTCACATGGTGAGTATGAACCACATAGAGATACTCATGTAATTCCATCCATAGATTTTAAAATAATTGATGAAGATCAAATGAGTGGACTATATGAAGAACTTATTTTTGATGCAACATATCTTAATTTAAGGGCCAACATGGAAGAGCCACCAAATGTAGAAACAATTTTTTTTTTAAATTACTACATGCTACTCAAAAATCAATTTGAAATGGTAGGATAACTCATTTAAAATTATTAGTTGCTGTTAGGATGTTAAGTATTAAAATAGAATAAAATATTCCTTATGATTTTTTTAATGAATTTATTGGTCTTATCAAGAAAATAAATCCAACGAATAATTTAATCCCCATAAATTTATATCAAATAAAAAAATTAGTATCCAAGTTGGGTCTCACTGCTATAAAAAGTAATTGTTGTATAAATATATGTATGTTATACTATAAAGATGATATGATAAAACTTTATTGTCACACTTATAATGCACATTGGTTTAAATCAAACTCATGAAAATAATGTCGACAAAAAAAAGATGTTCATATTTCCATTTATTTTATTTTTTGAATATTCCAAAACTTTAGCAGCTCTACACATCACTAAGTTTAGCAAGCCATATGAGATGTCATAAGAAGAAATTTGCAAATATTGGTGTTCTTTCTCATCCATCAGATACTAAAGCATGAAAATATTTTTCTCGAACATATGCTTTATTTGTTGTTGAGCCATGTAATATAAGATTGGGATTATGTAGTTATGGTTTTATTCCATAAAGTCAGCCAGCTTCACTATATTCTTGTTGGCCAGTTATACTAACACCATAAAACCTTTCACCAAAGATGTGTATGACTACCCCATATTTGTTCTTAACTCTTATAATACTTAGACCATATAATCCAAAAGAAAATTTTGATATTTTTTTTTAAAACCATCAATTGATGGTCTCAATTTCTTATGAGAAGAAGGTGTCATCATATATGACATCTTAACCAAACAAAATTTTCTCCATAGAGCAACATTGCTTTGGACTATTAGCGATTTTTCAGCTTATGGTATGTCATCTGGCTGGATCATAGCACGAAAATTAGCTTGCTCTTATTACATGTAGAATACTAAATCTTTCACACTAAAATATACAAAAAAAAAAAAACTTCATTTTATTGTTATCATATGCTCCTACTTGTCGATCATATATTTAAGAGAAATAAAGAAGCATTTAATAAAAATAGAGTTGAGAGATCACCTCCTCCATCCAGATTAAGTGGTGATGAGATACTACATAAACTTTCTAAAATTTTATCAATTATTAATTTTCCAACATTATCAGAGTGTAAATTTATGGGATATGGTATTCAACATAATTGGATTAAAAAGTAATTTCTAGACATTATCATATTTGAGAACAAATTTGATAAGACAGAATCTAGATGTTATGTACATTGAGAATAAATTTCTTGATAATATTTTTAATTCAATTATGGATATTAAAGACAAGAGAATAGATAATGTGAAATCTAAAATGGACATTAAAGAGTATAGTTGGTGAAAAAATTTATAGTTAGTAACAATCAACGACAATAAATAATTAAGCCTACTCTTTCACATTAGAGTAAAAAAGATTAATTTGTTAGTGGTTTCAAGGTTTAAAAATGCTTGATGGTTATGGATCAAACTTAAGTTGATATGTAGACCTAAAATTTACAAGATTATTTAGTCTAAAAAGTTATAATTGTCACATAATTATGGAGGTTCTCCTTCTGATCATAGTAAGTATGTCACCAGATTATATATCGAATCTTTTACAGAGCTTAATATTTTCTTCAGACCTATGTTCAACTAAATAAAGTAAAGATACTTTATGAAGGAGTGAAGAGAATATACCAATCATCCTATGCAAGTTAGAAAAAAATTCCCCTTGGGATTCTTTAATTCTATAAAATATTTTTCAGTCCATTTATCTTATGAGGCTAGAGTCAGTGAACCTATGAAATATTGTTAGATATACCCTTTTGAGAGGTGAAATATATTTTTAATATTCTATCTTAAATATTTTTAACTATAAATAATAATTTTAATCGTCTAGCAAATATTTAAACAAGTTAAAATATGCTAAGAATAAAGCATGACTGGAAAGATCAATATCTGAAGCATATTTATCTCAAGAAACCACCAACTTATGTTCCTATTACTTTAAGCCCCATATGAGGAGTATAAAAATAAATATTGGTTGTAACATAGACTTTGATGTTAAAATACAATTGCAATTTGCACTATTAATCTTTAGAAGTCATGGAAAACCCAATGACAAATATGTTGAAAGATTCCTCAATGATTTAAAAATCAAAATATTGATTTTATATGTGCTACTGAACTGTTAGGAAGTCCAACAAATCTTAGAGTAAGTTTTTTCATAATGTATAAAAGGAAGCAAGTTAATTTTTTAAACTGAAGTCTTACTTAGATGATTTGTCATCAATTATTTTGTAAGTAATTTTCCTCTCATAGATACTACAGATGTTGAGCAACTTGTTGCAAATGAATTCTCAAGTTGGTTTAGATCTTACATGTGCCCTTAAATTTCAAAATTTTAATTTATTTACATCTTATTTAATATTAGAATCCCTAACATTTAAAAATATTCTTAGGTGCATAACCCTTTAATAAGGTTTTTAATAAAGGTCTGTAAGCACTAGCATGGGGCCCAATGCAAAAAATTAACACCTAGCCATTATATATGGTTAATGGGTTCGTATTTCAATATAAGTTATGGAGTGAAGGATGAAAACAAAAAAATTTGGAGTTTGTATTAGAAGAAATATTCATGAAAAAGATGAATGTGATTATTATAGTATCCTGGATGAGATTCTTGAGCTATAATACCAAGGAGAAGATGAGAATCTTATATGTTTATTCAACTATCAATAGTACAATCTAGTGCTAAATAGTGTCATAAGAGTTCATCCTGTGTATTGTTTAGTAGAAAAAAAAAATAGTAGAAGATATGAAAAATTTTATCCATTAGTGCTAGAAAGTTAAGTTTGTTGAGAGAGTTGCTACTTAGCTTTGCATATTTTACATTCTTGTACATTCTTGCAACTTATATGTTTTTGATGATTTAAAATATTATTATTTTCTCCTAACACTATTTGAAATATTTGTTTTTGCTCTTGTGTGTACTAACATTTCAGGGAAATCATACTCTAGATTGTTGAAGGCTTTAAATCAAGATATGCTTAGAATGTTTTGTAAAATTAGAGTATGCAATTTTCATTTTATTTGAGTCTGAGAGAGTGAGATTATATTTGAGTAACTTAGCACACACACACACCGGGGGAGAGCTTTAAAAATTTATAATTTTCAAAACTGATCGTATAGTATGAACCATGTTCATACAGGACGATCTGGTAAGTTATACTCTTAAACGAGCAATGGAATGATCTGGTTCTTTGCTTACACTTGGAGAGTGTGAATAGTAGAAGGTTCTCTGCCTACATTTGGAGGGTGTAAAAGGACGACGATACTTTGCCTACACTTGGAGGGTATAAAAGGATGATTGTTCTCTATCGCACTAGATAGTGGTGGAAGAGAGTTTTTGTGAAGGCTTCTCCACCTTTCTATGGGGGAAAAAGGAGAGACACTAGTGGTAATAGTGCAATACCTGAAGTGGGAGACTTCAGGGAGTGGATGTAGGTTGTGTTTGACCGTACCAGTATAAATCTTGTGCCTTTTATTTTCTGCTGCTTTTTATTTTTTTGTCTTGTTATTATCTGTGGCTGAAAAATAGTTTTGAAATTACTAAAAAGATTTCATCGGTTTTAAACTTTTAAATTTCAATTAAGAGGAGATTTTTTTTAAAATTACCAATTCACACCTCTTGGTTAGCCGTTGGGACATAAGCTTAGGTCTAATAATCTAACTCATATTCAATAAGTTTCAACAAAGTTATTCATGTTTATTTCGACAAATATCCCAGTGGTCACTGAGATAAGCAATATTGGCTAGCTGTCATAAAAAAAAGCACGAGGGATAATTTACCTTTAATACATCATAGAAACTACATATCAAGATGATGAGATGTCTGATTGTATGTCTATTAAAATTGATGAGATATCAACAACAACACACAATGTTGAAATGTAATTAGAGGATGTGAATAGTTTGATAGGCTCTTCAAATAAGAATGAGGAATAAAGTACAAATACCTTGGAGAGCAGTAAAAATATTTATGATTCTGAATAGTTCTTATAATTTAAGTGAGTAAATTTATTATAATGTCTTTATTATATTTTAGTTTTTGAAAATCAAGTTAGCAAGAAAATCTTGATAAATGTCTCTTATTAAATATTATTTGTACGTAAATCATTATATATTATGTAATTCTTCATGTTCATTATTACTAAACATTATACATTCAATTTTTATTATTATTATTTTTGCTTATGCAAATCTTCATTTTTATCACAACTTAATTTTTATATATTACAATAGTATAATAATTGCTTCTTTTACTACTGATGGTTTTACGTGATGATCCTCCTCATAGATCATTCACTTTAAAGTTTTCTCGTAAGGTGATGAAGGTCAAGGTGTAGAGATTAGTTACACTAGTGATACCATTACCACTATTTGGGAGTTAGCAGCAATCCCCTACTGAGTACGGTCAGAGATAGTTAGATCCAACTGTGGTTGGAGTACCACTCCTTCTTGGGTACTTCCCTCTTCTTACATATATGAGTCCTTAATTTCCCTCTCTAGAACAGACACACTTAGCTCCATTATATTCGTATTATCACCCACAAATATCACAAATAACTCTATGAACCTACTCTTACCCTTATTACCACCATCTATATTATTACCCACCTCCTATGCAGCTAGAATAGGGTGGATAATCAATAAAAGTAGAGGTAAGTGATGGGGAGCCTACAAAAGTAGCAAATAAGTACGTATACATCAAGCTTGATGGTGATATGTAAGTTCAATTTATTTTGTAAAGTTATTATAATTTGATTTATTATATGTTATTGATAAAAATTTTAACCTGTTACTTCAATCTCTCAGGGCAGCTTACCCACAAGATTCGAGACATCATATAGAGCAAATATGATGCTCCTTACTTATTATGGAAGAAAATCCCAAAGAAAGTTAAGGATATTTGGTTCAGAAAATTTTAAGTAAATTTATTTTGTATTATTAAAATTTTTTATTTCATTTATATTAATATTATTTATTATTTCTATATTTTAAATAAAGATTTTCAATGATTTCCTGAGCATGTCACAAGGATAAAAAAAAAATGGAGAGGAGAGGATTGCTTCATCTTAGGGATATGTTCATGGACATTAGAAAGTCTGGGCAACATTAATTATGGATTAGAGAGGGAGGATGGGCTGATTTGAGCAAAGCTTGTGTGAGCCCTAAGTTCACCAAATTGAGAGAGTAAAATAAATCTTCCAAATGTGGGTGTTTAGGAAGCTCTCTTCATACTGGTTGATTAGTGCATCATACATAATATAGATAATGATCGGTAAAAGATTATTTCAATTAGTTTAATAAATATATTTATATTATTTTAACTATATCTTTTATTTGTAAAAAGAGTTTCTTGGGCGGGATCTAACACCAATAAAGCTGCATATAAGAACTCCCTAATATTAAGCAAATCATTAGTGGGTTAATGAGAAGGCGAGAAAAATTCACATAAGTATAATTTTTTGAGTAATAATATAAAATAAATAGAAATTATATTTCATGGATTTATTCTCACAGGATGATTTTATAGGACTTTGGGAAAGTTGGGAGTCTACTGGTGAGGGATCATCTTCAGGATTGACCAAGTATTTTGACTATCACACATGGTCAGATGTTGTTAAAGGAAGGCAGAGGGGAAGGGTTTATGGCTTAGGTTTGTAGGAATATGCTTTTGAGGGAAACACATTAACTTCAACATTTTATGATGTTAGTGGAGTTAAAGAAACTGTTTGCCAGGGGTTTGCTACCATTACAAGAGAGATAAAGGACGTCAGAAATATTCAAAATGAGATGTAGGTGGAGGTGTGATCATATCGATCTGAAAACTAGAAGAAAAAGAACAAGAGCCTATATTTGAATCACAAGGCTGCGAGGGGCACAGAGAATGATGAGTGTTGTTGTTATTTATTTGAAGAACTAGTTGGTGTATTTAGAACATCCGACCATGGATTTAATATATTATGTTGACTGTGAAATATATGTATTATTATCAGTTTAAAGAACTATTTATGATTATTATGGATTGTGTAAATATATCACTTGATCGTTGATTATTGATTATGCATTGATATATCATATGAAATGTTCTATTAATTTTGAAAAATTAAAAGTGTTATATATATATTTTTAATTGTGTGCAAGTAATTAAGAAAATTTGTGTAAATAGAGGGGGGTGATCAAATTTTTTCTTTTTGTAAATGCTATAGGTTTCCGATGGCTAACTGATGGCTTAGCCTGAATAAACTTTGAAACTAGAGAGCTTGAAGTTATTGCTGATTTTTTTTTATTTTGCCATTGATAAAAACCTACAGCTAATCGATAGATTGGTCGTTAGAAATACTAGAGCTTTGTACCACCAACAATACCAGCAATAATAAACAAGTGGCCCTAGGTGGTTTTCATACAAATTTTTTTTGGCAATTTACCTGCGGTGTTGGGTTCATTAATTTCTAGCTATTTGAGCAGTAAAAAATTCACCATAAAATTTTATCTCTGGAAATTGGCCACTAATTTTCATTTCCTACATGGTTTTTTTTGGTGGCTTACAAACCACCAAAAATTTTACAAACTGCTCAAAAATATATCAAAACCACAGAAAATTACCGCTAGTTATAGGCAATTTTCCTATGGTGAGTAGTTATTAAATGAAGAATATGTATAGATTTTAAGAAGTTGAACAAAGAACCTATGAAGGATAATTTTCATGTGTTTCAATGACTAAAAGTTAGAGAGATTAAAAGGACATCCTTTTTGTTGCTTCTTAGAAGTTTTTTTTTTCAGATACTATCTAAATTTTGCATCATCGAAAGACCAAGGTAAGACTACATTTGTCAGTCTGTATGGTACTTTTACCTTTAAGAGGAAGTCTTTTTTGGCTTATGCAATGCCCCTAGTATAATTCAAAGATGGATGATATCCATTTTTAGACTCTTTTAATTAGAACGTTGAAATAATTTTCAATGATTTCTCCTTTTTTGGTTTCACTTTTGATTCTTACTTATGGTATTTAACATATGTTTTAAAAAAGATGTGTTGAAATAAATCTGGTAAGCATTAGAAAAAAATGTCAATTTATGGTAGTAGAAGGCATAATCCTTGGCCATAAAATTTCTAGGAAACATTTAAAAGTAGATAGAGCTAAAGTTCAAATAATTAAAATCCTTCCACTACCCATTTTAGTTAAAGGAATTAGAAGCTTCTGAGGGCACATTTAATTCTACAGAAGATTCATTAGAAATTTTTTTAAAACTTCAAAAATATTATGTCATTTTCTTTAGAAAGATGTCCTTTTTTATTTTAATGATTATTTCCTTTAACATTTTGAAATAGCACTTGAACAATGCAACTGTTATAGACATAACATTTTGAAATTATAGGTGATGCTAGTGATAATCCAGCTGGAGCTGTGTTAGGGCGAAGGAAGGGTAAACATTTTATGTTATTTATTATACTAGTAGAACTTTAAAAAAATTAATTATATAATCATTGAAAAAAAAACTGTTAGTTTTTATTTTTGCCTTTGACAAGTTTTGATCTTACTTGATTGACACCCATATTTTGATTTATATTGATCATTCTACTATTAACTTTCTAATGAAAAAAATAAATTTCAAGGCTAGATTGGTGAGGTAGATTTTGTTATTGCAAGAATTTGATGTATAATTCCTTAATAGAAAAAGAACCGAGAACTGAGTGGCTAATCACTTATTTAAAATAGAGTTAGAAGACCCTACATGTGATAGGAGTGAAATTAATGATATTTTTTTCTTAACGAATATTTATTTGCTATGATTTTATATGGTATGCCTCAGTACCAGAGAGGAAGAGAGGAGGAGGAAGAGAAGATGACGAGAAAGAGGGAGAGAGAGAGAGAGAGAGAGAGAGAGAGAGAGAGAGAGAGAGAGAGAGAGAGAGAGAGAGAGAGAGAGAGAGAGAGAGAGAGAGAGAGAGAGAGAGAGAGAGAGATATTAGAGGCCAAAATTTGGGATTTGTTTATCAAGCTAATTTGAGAAATTATAAAACCTGAGGTAGAATCCTAAACCCTTAAATCAGATTTCAATTTCAATAGGTTTATTAAAAGATATGAATAAAAATGTATTTTTCTTAGTTTTTTATAATATTTACATCATTTGATTTTTAATTTGTTATTGTCCTCTTTATTATGAATATTTTGACTATATTAAATTGATATTTAATATTTAGTTTTTCTTACATAATTTTTTTGAGTATTTAATTAAATTAATGATTTTCTAGAAAATTTAGTAGTTATATAAAAGTTTTAAAATATTCACATCAATGTTCCTCTAAAGTTAAAAATTAGAAAGGGTAAGTTTACTAACTTTTCTATTTTAGAAGTAATATAGCTTTTACTGGTAATTCATGCATTTTTTTAATGCTACATTGGATTTTTAAATTATTTAATATTATAATGCATTTTCACTCTACAATACATTGTATTGGATATGCTCAGAAATCTGAAAAAGTGCACTCTCTATTATTTTACTAGGGCTCTAAATGTATTTGATGTGGTGGGGCTTGTGTAGATTATCTAGATTGATTCTATCTGAGCTTAACAAGATGTGACATGAAAGATTTAAATTTAATTTGGTTTTTTTATATGTCAATAGTTAAAGCCCACTTAAATATACACAAGCATATGTGTTGAATCATGTAATGAAGTGATGAAGTAGAGTGTTGAACTCACGAGGAACATTTATGCTTACTTGTAATTAAATTACTATTACTTACTCTAATTACATAAGTTATCCTATTGAAATAAAAAATGATTTTTTTGAGTTTCTTCCACTGAATACAAATAAGAAAAATAGTTCATTCAATTTTAGTAATTTTTTTATTGATTCATGTAAATATGATATTTTTCCTAACGACACTCTTAATTTTATATATGGATTAGAGCATATGCTTCCCTAGCTCTCTCTCAAGATTGTAGGTGTAAAAATGATATATGCTGAGCTCTTACAGTTTTAATATCTCCATACCAAAAATATTCAAACATCATATGTCTAAGCATGCCAACATTTTATCTCAATACTCCTTATTGTTTTTACATTCCTCCTTTGAGGCTACACATCACTGTAAGTTTTAACTAAACTCATAACCATTATATGCATAAAATGAAAAGTTAGATATATTAAAAGCATCCATAAATTCTTTAGAGCATAAGATCCTACATTAGTACTTAATATGCTCTTTAAATTATCAACTTAAAATAAGAGAACTTGCAAGATATAGAAGAAATAACGAGAAAACACATTTTCATTATATTTATGGAAGTATAAAAGTACAATAGAAGTAGAATTTTATCACTAGGAAGGATCAAAGTATCTTCTCTACACTCCTTCCTCCACCTACAGATTTGTTTATATAAACATAGGCTAAACTCTCCTAGAGATTATATCTTGTACTTCTCTAGCCTTTATTAGATTTTACTCTAAGAGGGTATTAGAGAAGTATACTAAAAATATACAAATTTTTACTCAAGTGATTGAACTCTTTTATAAATAGAATTGATCATCTATTTTTAGGAAAACACATAAACAACCTCAAGCACCATGGCACTTGATAAGGTGGAGTGTGTAATACTAGAAGTGAAACTAGCGCCTCATTACTAATAGGCTTGCTCCACTATGATCCTATCACTATGTCAGTCATGGCTCTAGGAAGTTATAACTATTATGCCATGATGCTATAAAAATTTGAGTGTTAGAGTGCATGTGTGGAGTTTTCGATGTTGGGGCATTTGAACTATAGTGATGCCACATTCATTTTCCCGAGAACCCAATAATGCCAAGTTGAATGTTCACACAATAGTACTGTCAAAGAAATATTGATGCCTATGATGCCATTGTAGTGCTCATAAATAGAAAGGATATAGTCATATTATCTAAAAATGGTGTTGCAAATTTGGATTTGAACTAACTGTATAAGACGATCCATGAATCAGCCTGGATGATCAATTATTTTTTCATCATCCAACATGAAAAGTCTGTCCAAAAAGAGCGATAGTCTGGACGATACTTGATGTTTTTGAACTAATCATGTAGGATGATGTCCAATCTTCCTGGCTGATCAGAATAAACAAATTTTCTAATATTCTAGCCTCCTCCAGATCATCTTGAGTGATTGAGCTGAATTTGTACTGTTCGTACAGGATGATCCTTCCTGGATGATATTTATCGGTTTGTTATAATTTAGTGAAAATTTGAACCCCTTTTATATAATGTCTCTTATTTACTCAAGATGGGATCTTTTGCTACTATCCTTACCTGAGAGAGCCAAGAGGAGAGGGATAGCTTGGGAGAGAGAGAGAGAGAGGATCTTATGAGGGTTGCTCAAATCAAGGATCTGAGTCATCTTCTTCAGTCATCGTCCCTGGTTCCTTAGAGGTTCTAGAGGGTGCTACTTCAGTGATTGATCGAGGTTCTCTGCCTAATTCAGGAGGAAGTGAAATGAGTTGGGTCATCTTCCTACTTTATAAGGAAATAAAAGGAGTCAGGTTCTCTTTCTCATCGGGGTTGGTGGAAAGGAGTTTTGTACAGGCTTCTCCACCTTGTTATGGGTGCAAAAGGAGAGTCACTGAGTTTTGTGCAATACTAGGAGGAGAGGCTTCGGGGAGTAGATGTAGGCCATGTTGAGTGAACCACTATAAAATCCGATGTGCTCTTTCTTATTGCATTTTCGTATTTAATTTTTGCACTTTATTTTCTGGTGAATAATTGTTTGGTTTAGATCATGATTTTTTTTTTGAGAATTTTTAAAATACTATTTACCCCCCCCCCCCCCTCTTGGTTAGCCTCCGGTTAGTTCATACGGGTTTAACATCCTTAACAAACTTTTAAGTGGTATCAGAGTAGAATTCATAAAATTGAGTTTTTGAAAAGTTTTGAATTTTAATTAATTGCTAACTTCGATAATCGTAATACTGCAGAAGGGTATTCCATTACCCGACCACCATTATTTGACAATATACCTTTTTAATTTCTAGAAAACTTGCATGTTCATATTTTTATAATAAATTGACTATTGCATGTGGATGCTTGTTAAAAAAGGTTATTCACCATCATCACGTGAAATCAATGGAATAAAAACTGAACTTCCTTTTATTGAATAGATTATTGATGATAGGGATTTTACACAACTTAATGGAAAATGTTTGAACTATTTTTTATGTGCTTTAAAATCTGAAGATTACATGCATGTCACAACTTGTACCACTTGTAAAGAAATCTGAGATAAATTATGTATCACTTATGAAGGCACATCTGAAGGTAAGAAATCTAGATTAATTATCCTACTTTATGACTATGAAATTTTGTTATAAGAAACCTAGTGGATCGGTATCTGACATGTATACTGGATTTACTCAAATTATCACATCATTGCATGCCTTAGGAAGAGAACTCACTAACTATGAAAAATTTAATAAAACTTCGAGACGTTAACCTTCTTCCTTTTGATGATAAGATAAATACTATCACTGAATTCAAAGATTTAAAAACATATTCTACTGATAATTTACTTGGATCACTCATGCTTACAAGCAAGGAGTGAACCAAAGATAACTTGATGCATGAGAGAAGAAGAAGGAGAAAAATATGGTGCTGAAGGCTAACAAAATGGATATTGATTCTTCCATATCTAAAAGCGATGATATTGCCTTAATCACTAGGCAATTCAAAAGCTTTCTAAGGAAGAAGAAAAAACACAATCATAAGTGAAATAAATATCAGTGTAGCAAGAATTCTAAAATGTATACTGATATTATTTGTTTTGAATGTAGGAAGCTTGGATATATTAAAGTTGATTATCCTAAAATTAATGTTCACCCAAGCAAGGAAAAGGGTGAGGAGAAACCCAAGTTTTGGAAGGACAAGAAGTAGTTTCAAAAGGAATTTTTGGTAGATTCTACATCTGACTCCTCTAAGACTGATGTTGAAGAGGAGATAATAAACCTATGTTTGATGGCTGATGATCATCTCGGTCAGTCTGACAAAGAAGAGGTATGTGAACTTACTTACGATCAATTACTTAAATTTCTTAAAAAATTCATTCATCATATATAAAACTTAAAAAATCACAAAAAGAGCATGAAGTTTTATTTAAAGATCACTCCACACTTGATAGCAATCACATGTCATTACTTGATGAGTTTGACGAATTAAGAAGAAGCATATTGAATTATCTGATGCATCTGATACCTTGAAGTTATCGCATATTGAGTTAAAAAAAGAGTTTAAGAAATTAGAGGAACTTGCATGAGAGATAGATAATAATAAACATCGGCTAAAAGTGGAAGTGAAAGCTGATGAAAATAAAAATAAAGAATTTAATGCAAAACTCATAGCAATGAAAAATGATAAATCATCATTGCTTGCATCACACAACTTTAGGAAGAAGCATCACCACCTGAGTAGATTAGTAAACCCTTTTTCTAGTGTTAGATGCTTTTCATGTGACATGCTAGGACACATCTCCCACACTTGCACTATTCACCATAGTATACATTGGGTGTGGAGACCCAAATTGCATGATTCACAACATAACACACATGCATTGCATTCTTCTTGTCATATGAAGGGATCCAAACTTGTTTAGGTTCCTAAATCTGACATTTGATGATCTTGTAAGTGTTATGTCACAAAATACCTTATGAAAGTATGTGGTACTTAGACAGCGGATGCTCACGACACATGATTGGAGATGCCAATCAATTCGTTTCACTAGAGGCCAGGGCTGGAGGCAAGATCACTCTTGGAAACAACACCACCAGGAAAGTAGTGGGCACAAGTATAATAAAAAATTCCAAGAACCTTTTGATTGAAACTTGTTGATGGCTTGAAACATAATTTTATCAACATCAGTATGCTTTGCGACAAAGGCTTTATCTTAAAAATTTTGGCAAACATAAATGCATGAACTTGATGCTTTCTGAACTCTATCTTTTATGTTTTCTTATTTATTATTTGTTGTTATTTTATATCTTTTCTTTTGTTTTAGTTTTGAGTGTTAATTTTTATTTGATGTTGTTTTTCAATGTTTTCATTTATGATGTTCTTTTTTTTTTTTCAATTTTTCTTTTTGGTCATAGTTGAAATAATAATTTATGCCTTGCTTTTGTTTTTGAAATTTGTAGTTAATGTTTGACAAACCTAAATCAGTTAAAAGAAGAATTACCGTTGATTATTTCCCTTCCTCTAACTTCTTTTTGTGGTGTAATTTTTTTTGTTAAATAAAAGACTATCTCAAATTAACAATTAGACATTACGATTGAAATCTTTTCAATCTTGCTACAATAATCTATCTTATATAAATAATATTCAAAGTCATTAAATCATTTTCAAGCTTTCATAATCTTATCGTTGCATTTATCATAATAAATTGATTCTACTTTATGATTTACTCTTCCTTATATTAGAGAATGAGTTTTTTTCTCTAATATCTGGAAGATAATCTCACAATTGAGAGTATTTAATGTTTCAAAAGGGATCTAGCTTGCAAAAAAAAAAAGAGACATAAAATGAACCTAAAAAGAAGAAAAACTAAAAAGATGCGCCATAATAGCAAAAAAATTAAAAGATATATAAAATGTTTAAAAAATAAAAAAATTCGTAAAGTGCGCAAACCAATTGACTAGAGGAACAAAATGATCGAACAAGAAAGTATACTTTATGTCGAGTCCAGTAATTAGGTTGTTAAGGCTAAGTAAATGTCCCACGGCTACCAAGAGGGGGTGTGAATTGGTAGTTTAAAAAATTTTAAACCCTCTTTAAAGATTAAGTTGAACCGAAATAAAATTTTCTTTTAAAGTTTGTAGAAAAATATTTTTCAACCACAGAGTTGTTAAAACTGAAATTTAAAGTGCGGAAACGTAAAAATAATAAAGTAAATGACACCAGATTTATAGTGGTTTGGTCTATAACCAGACCTACATCCACTCCTCAGAGGCACCCTCTGAGTATTGCACTAAAACCAATAGTGACTCTCCTTTAGCATCCACAGCAAGGCGGAGAAGCCTTTACAACACACTCTTTTCACCACTACCCGGTGCGGCAGAGAACCGTCATCCTTTTACACAATCCACAGTGCTGGCAGAGAACCGTCATCCTTTTACACTCTCCTAGTGTGGGCAGAGAACCCTACGGCTGTTCACACTCTCCAAGTGTAGGCAGAGAACCTTTCCGTTGTTCACACTCTCCAAGTGTAGGCAGAGAACCCTTCGGCTGTTCACACTCTCCAAGTGTAGGTAGAGAACTCTTCGGCTGTTCACACTCTCCAAGTGTCGGCAGAGAACCGGATCTCCTTGACTGATATTCTCACAAGAATCTAGAAGGAAGAAGGAAAAGAGTGAAGAAATCCAATTTCATAAGTAGAGACTCATACCTTTGTAATCCAAGTGAAGCCTTCTCGCTCCAGTGGTAGGAATCCTCCTTTGAATGCTCTCTTCCACTCTCTCCTTGGCTATTCTCTCAAGAGGCACGAAGATCAATTGATAAAAAGATTGGGTGGCAGTCTAATTTGGACTATTTATATAAAAGACAAGAAAACCTGCCCAAAAACTGCAAGTTTCCAATTCTGTACGCAGTGAATCGTCCTGTACGATCCTGGATCATCCTGGACGATTTTACTTAAACGATCTGAAACGACCCTATTTGAATATGTGTACGAAATGTCTTCGTACAGATGATCGTCCTGTACGAACTAGGTTCGTCCAGTACGAATTATTATTACTAGGTCGGTTCTAGAAACTGCTGAAAACTGTTCTAAGTCGGTTAATCGTTTGGACGAGAATATGTTCGTCTGGACGAAAATTTTCCAGAGACCCGATCGTCCTGGACGATTATTTATTTCGTCTGGACAAAAATATTTCAGAGGACCAATCGCCACGGACGATAATTTATTTTCATATGGATGAAAATTTTCCAGAGACCAGATCGTCCTGGACGATATTTAATTTCGTCTGGACGAAAATTTTCCAGAGCACCGGTCGCCTCGTACGATAATAAAATTCATCTGGACGCAAATTTTACAGAGAACCAATCGTCCGGGATGATAATTAATTTCGTCCTGGACGAATAGGACTTAGAGAAGAAATTTTTTTTTTCGAGCAAGTTCCTATTCGTTTCATGGGCTCTATAGGAGATAACTGACGGATCGTCCAGTACGATAAAATATCATCCCGTACGATCAGTATAAAATTTTATGATCTCCTTATGTGTGTGTGTAAGTTTTTTTTTTTATTAACTCAATTACAATCACTCCCTTTCAAAATTTAATTCATAGAAAAAATGCAAACTTCAAATTAACAAAATATCTCATGTTGAATTTGATTTGAAGTTATCGTAGTCTGGAGTCTGATTTTCTTGAAATGTTAGTACACACAAGAGCAAATGCAAATCTTCTAAAATTATTAGGAGATAACTACACATTTTAACAATAATGTTTGGAATCATCAAAACTACATAAGTTGCAAAAAATGTAAAGCATTCAAATAGCAATTATTCTAACAATCTCCCCCTTTTTGATGATGGCAAAACAATTATTGTTTGTATGGTTTCAAGTTAAACAAATCTCCTATTTTCTAAACTCCCCCTGAATTGATAAGTACATTAAAATAAGGAGGCATAAAGAACAATATTTTTGTTTTTCAAAAATTTTAACACAAACAACTACAAAGTCAAAAACTTGCAAACAGAATAATCAAAATAGAAAACACAATAATTTCTCCCCCTTTTTGACACCAACAAAAAGTGAAGAAGAAATAGACAAGGAATGTAAGTAATTATATGAAATTCATTTTAAAATTTAATCTAAATGGTGATTGACATAGGGTATGCAATTTTAAACTAAAAATATTAGATCAATCATAGAAATTCATAAAATTTAAGAAGTGATATAACATTGTAAGTAAGAAGAATTTATCAAAGACATGATTCAATTTAGACATTTGACAATAGAAAATCATTACAAGAGAGATGTACAAAAATTCTATATTTCAAAGTTCAATAGAATATAAATGAACATAAGATCAATTTGAATTAAGAGATTGAACGAATTTGGAAAGAAGAGAATTACCACATGTGGCGCTTTGCGCATCTTTTTCAAAATTTTGGGGCACATTTTTGTGCATTTATTCTTGGTTGGGCTTATTTTGTGCCTCTTTTTCACTTTGCAAATCTTTGCGAATTCCTTTTGATTTTTGTGCATTTTGTACAATGTTCAAGAGTAATTGAGACCAATTCTTTCCAAAATCTATAATCTAAAATTTCAAATATTTCTAAGTGCATAAATATCACTTGAGCATAGAAATACAAAATAAGAAAATATCTAAATTGCAATAGTAATATTAACTTTTATGTAGTCTAAATGAATAGACATGAATTTAAAAGTTCTAATTACAACAAGTTATAAACAACTTATAAATTTAGAAAGACTAGATTTTCTAATATAGATAATCTCAAATTACAATCTAATTTAAGCACTATGAAGATTAAATAATACTAATGAAATTCATAAACATTAACCACATTCCAAAAACAAATCAAATTTGAAAAAATATAACAACTTTCATTGATATTAATGAACGGATTACATAATATCTAAAAAAACAAGAAGAAAATACTTTGAACTTAAAAAGAAAAACCAACATAAACACAAACACTTAACAATTAAACAGACACAATAAAAACATAAAAAACAAATACAACAGACACACAGAAAATCATTTCTACTGTTCTGGAGGAGGAGGAGGAATACCGCCAAAAAGGTTGAAGTAGGAGGCCATCAACATTACATTGGTATTAATTTCATGTACTTCATTTCTAATATTACCAATGTCTTGTTGCTGCTGCATAAGTTGAGCATCAAATTGATCAAACCTTTGATCAATGTGAGTCTCTAATCTATCAAATCTTTCAATCAAATTCTGATAATCTGATTGAGGAGAAGAAGCTTGCACTCCTTCTTCTTCCTCCTCTTCTGAAGCACTGGCATGTACTTTTCCTTTTTCCTCCTTGAAGAGCAATCTGAATGAAGCATCATTATAGTAAACTGGCTCTTCGTATTCTTCATCAGGATGCACTATGTTGTATTTCTTTTCCAAAATATAAGTGATTAAGTGTCTAATGAAATGTTCTTCTTCCTCTTCTGATCTGCATGTCCTATTTCTGAAAGCCCATAGATATGATATATGATAAGTTGGGCTTCGTCAATAGGATATCCTTCCATAATTAAAAAGGTTAGAGAAGAAAGGAGAGGGGTAATATTAATCCTATCACCAGCTTTAGGAATGATTGATGATCGAAGGATATGCTGGATGATTCGGGCATTTTTGATCATTCCAGAAACTCTAGCAACATGATAGGTTAGGCCAATTTCTCTAATCACCCTATTGACTTCATACCATTCGAATTTCTTTTCACTCATTAGGGTATTGGCTCTATATCCCTCAGTTCTTAAGTTTAAAAATGCACCAAGGTCATGCTTGGTGATTTCAACTTTTTGTTTAAAGACATAAGAACTAATGGAGGAGTGGTCAGAATTAAAACTCATGTTCGCTAGGAAATAGTGGTAGGTTTGTTTGTTGTAGAAGTGTACGAGAGAAAGAATGAAATGAAATTGGGTTGAGGCAAAGAGGTGCATTACCCGAAACTTTAACTCAGTTTGAATTAGAATGCGAGAGGGAGTAATTTTGGCGGATGCAAAACGAGGAAAAGATTCCTCATTTGCCTTAGAAAGAAAGTTGTCTGGGGCATTCCTATTTGGTTTCTTCACCAACACCTTTTGTCTCTTGCTTGAGGAGGCCATTGTCGATTTGAAGTAGAAAGGGATTGAAAATGAAGTTTGGAAGTATGATTGTTAAGTTAGAAAGCCTTTATATTTAATGAAAAATGATACGTTCATCCTGGACGAAAATATTCATCCTGGACGAAAAATCATCGTTCGTCTGGACGAAATAATTTCGTACAGACGATCCAATTCGTCCAAAATGTAACGGCTTTTCGTAATCAACACAACTTATGATGCGTCCCTTCGTACAGGCTTTTTGACTTGACCGATCGTACAGACGAAAAAATTTCGTACAGAAGATCAAAAAGTAAATCATTTTAATGTCTCTTGAAAACTGTCCCCTACAATGAACCGACTCATGTTCGTCTGGACGAATGAAAACTTTGTACAGAGGAAGTTTATATTAATAACTGTCTTATCCACTTAACTGCTCCATTCAATCGTCCCGACGTTTGAGAGAAAAAAAATATTTTCGTCCTGGACGATCGTCCGATCGTACAGACGATCTAATTAAAAACTGCTCTCAAAACGGTTAAAATTCGCGCAAACTGTTCTTTCACATATCATCCCGTACGAAACCATATTCGTCCCGGACGATTTCCTCCAAAAAATTTTTATTTCGATTTTTAAATTAAGAAATCAAACAAAATATTCAAAAACACAGAAAACATAAAACAAAACTATAGATCCAAAAACAATTCATTCAAAACACAAAAAATTTCACAAAATTAAAAAAAAATAAAACAAAACAAATATCAATGTTGCAAAGACATTTTGTTTAAGCATTCAAATCAATAACACCAAGCCTTGTTCTTAAAGTACTGAAAGTATCAAAGGCTAAAGGTTTTGTAAAAATATCTGCAAGTTGATTTTCAGTTGAAACATGTATGAGTTCAATTTCTCCTTTGGATACTTGATCCCTTATGAAATGATGCCTTATATCAATGTGTTTGGTTCTAGAATGTTGAATAGGATTTTTGGAAATGCAAATAGCACTAGTATTGTCACAATAAATTGGAATAGTGCCTATAGTTAATCCTAAATCAATCAACTGTTGTTTTAACCAAAGTACTTGTGCCACACAACTTCCTAATGCAATGTATTCTGCTTCTGCAGTAGATAGTACCACTGAATTTTGTTTTATACTATACCATGAAACTAATGAATTTCCAATGAATTGACATGTTCCAAAAGTGCTTTTCCTATCCACTCTACGGCCTGCAAAGTCAGAATCTGAGTAACCAATAATTTCAAATGAAGAGCTAAACTTAGGATACCAAATTCCTAAGTTTTGAGTTCCTAGTAGATATCTTAAAATTCTTTTCACTGCTGTCAGATATGATTCTTTTGGATCTGATTGAAATCTAGCACATAAGCAAACACTGAACATAATATCTGGTCGGCTAGCAGTCAAGTAAAGTAAAGATCCAATTATCCCTCTAAATTTCTTTTGATCAACAGATTTTCCCTTAAGATCCATATCCAACTGAACTGAGGAACTCATTGGTGTACTAACAGGTTTAGCATTGTCCATTTCATATTTTTTGAGGATGTCCTTAATATATTTAGTTTGACTAAGAAAAGTACCTTCCTCAAGTTGCTTAATGCTAAAACCTAGAAAGTAATTTAAATCTCCCATTAGACTCATTTCAAATTCACTACTCATTATTTTAGAAAAATCATCACAAAGATGTTTATTTGAAGATCCAAAGATGATATCATCCACATAAGTTTGAACAATAAGTATATCCTTTCCAATTTTTCTTAAAAAGAGAGTTGTATCCACACTTCCTTTTTCAAAAGATCTTTCAAGTAGGAAGGTGCTCAACCTCTCATACCAAGCCCTAGGTGCCTGTTTCAATCCATATAATGCCTTTTTTAATTTGAAAACATGATTTGGAAATTTAGAATTTTCAAAACCTGGAGGTTGTTCTACAAAAACATCTTCCTCAATTACCCCATTTAAAAAGGCACTTTTGACATCCATTTGAAACAATTTAAAACCTTTAAAATAGGCAAAGGCTAGTAAAACCCTAATTGCTTTAAGTCTAGCTACAGGGGCAAAAGTTTCCTCAAAATCAATTCCTTCAATTTGATTATACCCCTTAGCTACTAATCTAGCCTTATTTCTAATGACTACTCCTAAGTCATTCATTTTATTTTTAAACACCCACTTGGTTCTAACAACACTTTGATCTTTTGGCCTTGTAGTTAGTTCCCAAACTTTATTTCTTACAAATTGATTTAACTCTTCTTGCATGGCCAATATCCAAAATTCATCAGAAAGTGCTTGATCAATGTTAGTGGGTTCAATAGTTGAAATAAAGGCTGAATGATTGACTTCCTTGTTTAATCCACGCCTAGTTCTAACACCCTCACTTGGTTCACCTATAATCAATTCCTTTGGGTGGTTTTTAGAAAATCTCAAATCTCCAGGCAAAGGGTCTTCTCTTCTAAATTTTCTTCCACATTTTCTTCCAAATTTAATCTATCAATCTTTTGGGAGTTTTCTTCAATTTCTTCTTCAACAACATTTGGCTGTTCCATGTTTCCATTTTCATCAAATACAACATGTGTGGTTTCTTCAATGACTAAAGTTCTTTTGTTGAATACTCTATAAGATTTTCCAACACTTGAATATCCAACAAAAATTCCTTCATCTGATTTTGGATCAAATTTACTTAAGGCAGATTTTCCATTATTATGTATGAACACCTTGCAACCAAATACATGCAAATGAGACAAATTTGGTGTTCTACCTTTTAGCAACTCATAGGGTGTTTTATTCAAATTTGATCTCACATTTACCCTATTAATAACATAGCATGCAGTGCTAACCGTCTCAGCCCAAAAATATCTAGGAAGCGAGTATTCTGCTAACATTGCTCGGACGGCTTCTATTAATGTTCTGTTCTTCCTTTCAACTACTCCATTTTGTTGAGGAGTTCTAGGTGCAGAAAAATTGTGATCAATCCCTTTTTCTTTACAGAAATTTTCAAATCTTTCATTTTCAAATTCTCCTCCATGATCACTTTGTATAGAAATTATTTCACATCCTAATTTTCTTTGTATCCAAGTTGAAAAATTTCTGAATTCCTCAAATGATTCACTCTTATGAAAAAGAAATTTAACCCAGGTGAATCTTAAAAAATCATCTACTATAACAAATCCATATACCTTTCCTCCTAGACTTACAGTGCCTACAGGTCCAAAAAGATCCATGTGTAGAATTTCTAAAGGTTTACTGGTCCTAAGATCTTTATTGGACTTAAAAGAGGACTTCACTTGTTTTCCTAATTGACATGCATCATATAGATGGTCCTTGGTAAAGTCTAGTTTAGGTATACCTCTCACCAAATTCTTTTGGGTAATTCTTCTAAGATTTTTCATACTAGAATGACAAAGTCTCCTATGCTAAAGCCATGATTCATCAGAAACAGTTTTCAAACAAAAAGCAGTAGGAGATTGAATACAATTTAAATCTAGCATGTAGACATTGTTTACCCTTTTTCCATTTAAAACAATTTTCCCATTTAGGCTAATTATGCAGCTAGTAGGTAAAAATTTTACATTATAGCCCTTTTCACATAGCTGACTTATACTAAGAAAATTATGTTTTAAGCCTTCAACTAATAACACATTGTCTATGAAAAAGTTTTTCAAATTTCCAATCATACTTGATCCAACCACTTTCTTTGTGGTATTATCTCCAAGTGTAACCTTGCCTCCACTCCTGGCTTCCAGCGTTATGAATTGAGCAGTATCTCCAGTCATGTGCTTTGAACATCCGCTGTCCAGGTACCATATACTCTCACGAGGTCTTGTGTGAGAGTATTCCTGCAAAATTCTCAAATGTTAGACCTGGGAACCCAATCTAATTTGGGTTCACCTTTATGAAATTTATAATCAGATGCATGTATGATATGTCTAGGTTTATGCATCTTAGTTCTCCACACCAAATTAGTTTTCATCTTTAAAGTGCAGGTGTGAGAAATATGTCCCAAAAATCCACAATTATTACATTTAACATTAGAAAAAATATTCCTATGTTTTCTTTCATATGATTGTCTTCTAAGGGATTTCATGAATTTAGGATAATATTTAGGATTTGTAAAATCTTCAAGTTTAGGGGGGTTCCTATTATCCTCGAGAGCTCTTATAGTGAGTTTGTAAAATGAATTCATATCTTCCAAGATTCGATTGATATAATTGATTATATATGTCTTGCTCTCAAATTCATCCTTAAAATTCTTAAATTCTTTTTCAAGTTCAGCATAGGATGATTTTAAATTCTCAAAATTTTTATTCAAGTCATCATATTCATCAAGTAGTTTCATGTGGTTGTTATCAATTAAAGCATGATCTTTTCTAAGGATTTCGTGTTCCTTATTAAGCTCTTCCAATTCTAAAATTACACTAGCATGCATCTTTTTCACTTTCCTATATGCATCATGCATGTGTTCAGAAACTTCAAACAATTCATTATAGGTTAAATCACATACCTCTTCTTGATCTGATTGTTCAGCATTATCTGGCATCAAGCAAAGGTTGGTGACTTCTTCTTCTTTTTCAGTCTCAGATGAGTCTGAAGCTGAGTCCGCCCAAAAAGCCTTTTGAAACTTCTTCTTTCCCTTCTTTACCATTGGTTTCTCCTCTACCTTCTCCTTGCTAGGAGTGGCTTTGAGTTTTGGACAATCAGTCTTTATATGACCTGGTTTCCTGCATTCATAACAAATCACTTCATTAGAAACCTTGTCATTTCTGTTATACTTACCTCTATTCCATTGCTGACATCTCTTCTGCTTCCTCTTTAAAAAGCTTCTGAATTGTCTAGTCATCAGTGCAATATCGTCTTCATCCTCAGGTTGTGAGTGTTCACTTTCAGACTCTTCCACATTTAGTGTAATATTCTTGTCCTTTCTTGGTTCACTTGCATCAATCTTTCTTTGACTTACTCCTTGCTCGTAAGCAATGAGTGAACCAAGAAGATTGTCAATGGAATAAATGTTCAGATCTTTAGATTCTATAATTGCAGTAATTTTAGTATCGTATGCAGTAGCTAAACAACGAAGAATCTTATTGATCATTTCAGCATTAGTTAATTCCCTACCAAGTGCATGCAAAGAGGTGACAATTTGAGTGAATCTTGTGTACATGTCTGAAATAGATTCATTAGGTTTCATGCGAAATAATTCGTAGTCATGTAACAAGATATTGAGTCTTGATTGCTTAACCTCATTTGTCCCTTCATAAGTTATACAAAGTCTATCCCATATGTCCTTTCCGCTTTTACAAGTGGAAACTTGCATGTAGTCTTCAGATATTAAAGCACAAAAGAAGCTATTTAAACATTTCGCATTTAATTGTGCTAAGTCACGTTCTTCAATAGTCCAATCTGCATAGGGTGTTTCTACCCTAATTCCATCAACTAATCTAGTTGGTTTTGAGTAACCTTCCTGGACTAGCATCCACATGCGATAATCAAGTGACTCTAAGAAAGTAGACATGCATGTTTTCCAAAAATCAAAAGGAATATTATCAAACAGTGGAGGACTAGTGATAGAGTAACCCTCAGGTGTGTTTCGGTTTCCAAATGTAGCCATCTATGTTAATCAAAAAGTAGTTCAAACTTATAATTTTGAAACAATGCTCTGATACCACTTGTTGAGTCCAGTAATTAGGTTGTTAAGCCTAAGTAAATGTCCCACGGCTACCAAGAGGGGGGTGAATTGGTAGTTTAAAAAATTTTAAACCCTCTTTAAAGATTAAGTTGAACCGAAATAAAATTTTCTTTTAAAGTTTGTAGAAAAATATTTTTCAACCACAGAGTTGTTAAAACTGAAATTTAAAGTGCAGAAACGTAAAAACAATAAAGTAAATGACACCAGATTTATAGTGGTTTGGTCTATAACCAGACCTACATCCACTCCTCAGAGGCACCCTCTGAGTATTGCACTAAAATAATTAGTGACTCTCCTTTAGCACCCATAGCAAGGCGGAGAAGCCTTTACAACACACTCTTTTAACCACTACCCGGTGCGGCAGAGAACCGTCATCCTTTTACATAATCCACAGTGTTGGCAGAGAACCGTCATCCTTTTACACTCTCCTAGTGTGGGCAAAGAACCCTACGGCTGTTCACACTCTCCAAGTGTAGGCAGAGAACCTTTCCGCTGTTCACACTCTCCAAGTGTAGGCAGAGAACCCTTCGGCTGTTCACACTCTCCAAGTGTAGGCAGAGAACCCTTCGGCTGTTCACACTCTCCAAGTGTCGGTAGAGAACCGGATCTCCTTGACTGATCTTCTCACAAGAATCTAGAAGGAAGAAGGAAAAGAGTGAAGAAATCCAATTTTACAAGTAGAGACTCATACCTTTGTAATCCAAGTGAAGCCTTCTCGCTCCAGTGGTAGGAATCCTCCTTTGAATGCTCTCTTCCACTCTCTCCTTGGCTATTCTCTCAAGAGGCATGAAGATCAATTGACAAAAAGATTGGGTGGCAGTCTAATTTGGACTATTTATATAAAAGATAAGAAAAACCGCCCAAAAACTGCAAGTTTCCAATTCTGTACGCAGTGGATCGTCCTGTACGATCCTGGATCGTCCTGGATGATTTTACTTAAACGATATGAAACGACCCTATTTGAATATGTGTACGAAATTTCTTCGTACAGATGATCATCCTGTACAAACTAGGTTCATCTAGTACGAATGGTTATTACTAGGTCGGTTCTAGAAACTGCTGAAAACTGTTCTAAGTCGGTTAATCGTTTGGACGAGAATATGTTCGTCTGAACGAAAATTTTCTAGAGACCCGATCATCCTGGACGATTATTTATTTCGTCTAGACGAAAATATTTCAGAGAACCAATCGCCACGGACGATAATTTATTTTCGTATGGACGAAAATTTTCCAGAGACCAGATCGTCCTGGACGATATTTAATTTCGTCTGGACGAAAATTTTCCAGAGCACCGGTCGCCTCGTACGATAATGAAATTTGTCTGGACGCAAATTTTACAGAGAACCAATCGTCCGGGATGATAATTAATTTCGTCCTGGACGAATAGGACTTAGAGGAAAAAAATTTTTTTTTGAGCAAGTACCTATTCGTTCCATGGGCTCTATAGGAGATAACTAACGAATCGTCCAGTACGATAAAATATCATCCCGTACGATCATTATAAAATTTTATGATCTCCTTATGTGTGTCTGTAAGTTTTTTTTTTATTCACTCAATTACAATCACTCCCTTTCAAAATTTAATTCATAGAAAAAATGCAAACTTCAAATTAACAAAATATCTCATGTTGAATTTGATTTGAAGTTATCGTAGTCTGGAGTCTGATTTTCCTGAAATGTTAGTACACACAAGAGAAAATGCAAATCTTCTAAAATTGTTAGGAGATAACTACACATTTTAACAATAATGTTTGGAATCATCAAAACTACATAAGTTGCAAAAAATGTAAAGCATTCAAATAGCAATTATTCTAACACTTTATTCTCTTTCAAACCTTTAAATCTTAGAAGAATTCAAGTGTCACTTGATATTTTCAAAGACTTGATTTCAAAATTTATGACTGTGACTAATTACTTTGGTATATTATTTTATAAGATATTTTTTCTGGAACCAAGTTTTAAACAGATCACTTTTTCTTATCCAATTGCTTTTTTTGAGTTAGATATTTATTTTCAAAACATGGTATGCCCTGTAAGAAGTCTGAGCTAAGGTTAACAGGATCGGTTGTTCTACTATTTTTTGAATTTCGATGATGTTAACTCATTTTCTTACAAAATTTTATTCCAATCACATAGAAAATTTATCATATTCTTACTTTGATAAAAAATGTTTTCGTTCCTTTTTTTATCATTTTTGTAGTCTTTTTTTACTATTTTTCTTATTTTAGGGCCTTCTCTAATCACCTCCATCCATTTGTAAAATCTTCAGTTTTTTATCACATCATCTTGGACGATATCATCACACCACCCTTCATCTTCCATCTACAGCTAATCTAAGTCAACTGTTTAAGATCGTCCTGGATGATTCTCATCGTTCTAGAGGATCTGATTAAATCCTACTCAATTATTTGTGATCATCCTGGATGATCCACATCATCTTGGATGATCTAATCAAATTTTGCTTCAATTATTTGTGATCATCCTGGATGATCCATATGGCCAAAGATGTTACACATTTTAAATTTGACTGGTTTGATCCATTATTATCGATCGTCCTGAACTATCCATCTAATGCTCATGGATAATCTACTTTTTTATTGGTTGTCCGGCATAACTTCTTGGGATGATTGCCTACATCTAATCATTCTAGATGATGTCTGATCATCTTGGATAATGTAACCGGTTTTTGACCAATCATCTCGGACATCATAATTTTGCTTGATCGTCCTGGATGATATGGCCTATTCTTTATAAATAGCCATTTGAACTATTTTCTTCACAACTTCCTTCTTTAATCATTGATAATTCTCCCTTCCTCTTCCTTATTTTTTCAATGGCAGGTGGCAAGCACTATAAAATGTTAGTTTGAAGTTCTTCGAGGGCCACTGTTGATCCTCAATTCACTGAGGCGGTTGACCAAGCCACCTACCTTCACCACAAGACTACCGGGATCACACTGTCCTGGATCATCAACCCTCGTGTGCTCACTTACCTTGTCCTTAATCTTTTTGCTCACACCTCCCTCACCTTATCCTCACACTCATTTTCCCTTTCAATTCTAATCTTCTTTATGAATTTTTTGCAAACCTATGGATCAACTCCACTTACATTGCCCTTCAATCCTATATTAATAAATGACCAGTAGAAATTACCTATCAGGACTACCACGAACTCCTCCAATTATCCACTATTAGAGATAAGATTCATCTCCTATCTCAAGATCCTGATTAGATTGGGTTTCTGTCAATCACCTTTTGAGAAATACTCTTGTCTCCTATCTTGATGGGGTATCCAACATCTTATTCAAAGATGCTAGAAAAATCCAATATGTAATTCACACCTCAGTAATTCCTAAGGCTAGTGATCGTGTCCACATCACTCATCTCCTTTCAATCACCACTTTCTACATCATGGACCATAGAGAGTTCAATGTTGTTGATCTTCTTTTACAATACATTAAGCATCTAACTAGTATTAGGGATCCAGGGCACAAAAGAAAGCCTAACCTTGCCTTAAGACACATCATAGCCTATGTCATGGAAACTAATTATAACCTTTAATATCCTACCCACCTAATTTTCAAATTGCCTTCTACACAAACAACTCCTTCCATATTCTTCATAGTACTCATTTCCACTTGGAGCATGAGGAGGTTGAGGGAGCTGAGGAGGAAGCTCATCCTATACCTATTCCTGCACCTACTCCAATCCGCTAGCACTCACAGCTGGATTAGCTACTGGAGCGGTTTGACTAGTGGGACTAGGTTCGACTCTTATGTTGCTACATAGGAGCAGCGACATGCGGAGGATGTCGCAATATTTAATTCGAACATGGAACACCTGCATCAGTAGCATGAAGAGGATATGATCTAGTTTGGGGAGCAGTTTGCTGTTATTTCCAATTTTTTTCAATCACCACCATCACCTCCTTCCGATGATCAGGGCCGTTCATACTTATAGTTTGCTTGCTTGTGTTATTTTTTTGTGATGTTGATTAATTTCTCTTTTATATTCTATTTTTTTTCTATTTTCCTCCTCCTTTTTATGATGTCAAAAGGGGGAGTAGTGATAGTATTTATGTTATTTCATTGTACTTTTTTTAGTATTATTACTTAGTGTTTATACAATCTATTTGATTTTAGTAAAAATTATATTGCTTGGTTCACAATGTTTTCCTTCACATTATGTTTTATTTAACTGCTTAAGTTGAACTATCTACCAAATATTTGTTATCATAAAAAAGGGGGAGATTATTGTGATTCTAGATTCAATAATTATAATTTTGATGATAACAAATATTTCTAACACTTCTATTTTTCTACGATTGTCCTAGCTACTAACATTTCAGGTCCACAAGGTCAATTTCAAATCAAGCTAACTTAAGATTAGGTAGATTAGGATTGAGTAAGTTCGTAAGTGTACTTCTAGTATTTTTACCTTTTCTTGAGTCAAATATAATAAAGTGGGTCTTGATGCTAAGTAACCTTACACACACACACTCAAAAAGAAAAAAAATTATCTATTTTAGAGTTTTTTATTTTTGATTATATCATTCAGGATGATCCAAAATCATCTTAGATGATCAGTTAAAAATAAAAACCCTAATTAGGTTATCCTGGTTAAGGCAGTTAAATTAAACAAATCATTACTCAAAGGTAAGGATCTCAGTTTGTAATTTGTGATTACTTCTCTCTTTTCTCTTATCCTTCTAGATTTCTTGTAAGAAGATCTTTCAAGAAGATCAGGTTCTCTGCCTACACTTGGAGAGTGTGAAAAGCGGAAGGTTCTCTACCTATATTTGGAGAGTGTGAACAGCGGAAGGTTCTTTACCTACACTTAGAGGGTGTAAACGGACAACGGTTCTCTGCCACACCGAGTAGTGGTGGAAGAGAGATTTTATGAAAGATTCTCTACCTTGATGTAGGGGTAAAAGGAGAGACACTAGTGCTAATAGTGCAATACCTGAAGTGGGAGACTTCAGGGAGTGGATGTAGGTCATGTTTGACCGAACCACTATAAATCTTATGTCTTTTATTTTCCGCTTCCTTTTTTTTTTGTTGTTATTATCTGTGGTTGAAAAAATACTTTCATAATTTCAAAAACAATTTCATCAATTTTTCTAAATTAAAATAAGAGGATTTTTTTAAAATTACCAATTCACCCCCTATTAGTTAGCCGTTGGAAAAAAACTTTGGTCTAACAACCTAACTCATATTTAACAAGTTTCAACAAGTGGTATAAGAGCTTAGTTTCAAAACTATAAGTTTAGACTACTTTTTTGATTAATGACCGTGGCTACATTTGGAGACTGAAACACACCTGAAGGTTACTCTATAACTAGACCTCCCTTATTTGACAATATTCCTTTGATTTTTAGAAAACACGCATGTCAGCATTTTTATAGTCACTAGATTACTATATGTGGATCTTAGTTCAGGAAAGATATATAAAACCAACTAGATTAATTGATGGAGTTAAAGTTGAAATTTCCTTTGCAGACTGGACTGTAGAATAATGTGAACTAGCATAACTTAATACTAAATATTTGAACAGTTTCTTTTGTACTCTTAAATCTAAAAATTACATGCGTGTTTCCACTTGCAAAAGTGGAAAGGATAGATGAGATAGAATTTGTATAACATATGAAGGGTTTAATGATGTTAAATAATCCAGACTTAATATCTTATTGCATGACTATGAATTGTTTCGCATGAAATCGAATGAATCCATTTTTAACATGTACACAAGATTCACATAAATAGTCACCTCTTTACATGTATTGGGTAGGGAACTAACAAATGCTGAAATGGTTAATAAGATACTTTGTTATTTGTCTACTACTTATGATGCTAAAATAACTACGATTATAGAGTCTAAAAACTTAATTATTTACTCTATTGACAATCTTCTTGGATCACTAATTATTTTCGAGAAAAGAGTGAGTCAAAGAAAGATTGATGCAGGTGAACCATGAAGGAAAAAGAACATAGCACTAAAAGTGGATGAGTCAGAGAGTGATCTATCACAGCCTAAGGATGAGGATGACATCACGTTGATGATAAGACAGTTCAGAAGCTTTTTGAAGTGGAAGCAAAAGAGACATCATTAATGGAATTGAGGTAAGTTCAATAGGAATGTTAAGGTTTTAAATGATGTTATTTTCTATGAGTGTGAGAAATCTGGACATATTAAGTCAGACTGTCCAAAACTCAAAGCCACACATAGCAAGGAGAAGGTAGAAAAAAAACTAATTGTGAAGAAGGGCAAGAAGAAATTCCAAAGAGCTTTCTAGGCGGACTCAGCTTCAAACTCATTAGAGATTAAAAGGGAAGAGGAAGTCACCAATCTGTGATTGATGGTTGAGAATCTTGATCAGTTAGATCAAGAAGAGGATAAATCTCACACAAGGCATCGTGAGAGCATATGTACCTGGATAGCGATTGATCAAAATATATGACTGGAGATACTGCATAATTCATATCATTGGAAGCCAGGAATGGAGGTAGTGACACTTGGAGATAATACCACAAGGAAGGTGGTAGGATCAGGTCTGATAGGGATCTTAAAAAACTTTTTTATTGAAAATGTTCTATTAGTAGAAGGCTTAAAACATAATCTTTTGAGTATTGGTCAGCTATGTGATAAAGGATATTGTGTTAATTTTTTCCCTACTAGATACATATGAAGCCTAAATGGTAATAATGTTTTGCATGGCATACGGGTAAATAATATTTATATGCTATATTTGAATTGTATCAAATCTCCTACTGCTTTTTATTTAAAAACTATTTCTGATGAGTCATGGATATGGCATAGGAGACTTTGTCACTCTAGCATAAAAAACTTTAGGAGGATTACCCAAAAGAATTTAGTGAGAGGTATATCAAAACTAGACTTTACTAAGGATCACCTTTTTTATGCATGTAAATTAAGAAAATAGGTAAAGTCCTCTTTTCAATCCAATAAGGATCTTAGAACTTGTAAACCATTGGAGATTTTGCATATGAACCTTTTTAGACTAATAGAAACTGTAAGTCTAGGAAGGAAGGTATACAGATTTGTGATTGTGGATAATTTTTCTAAATTTATATGGGTTATATTTCTATATCATAAGAGTGAATCATTTGAGAAGTTTAGAAATTTTTCTACTTAGATTCAGAGGAAACTAGGATGTGAGATTTTGGCAATTTAAAGTGATCATGGAGGAGAACTTGAAAATAAAAATTTAAGGATTTTTGTAAGGAGAAAGAGATTGATCATAATTTTTCTGCACCAAGAACCCCTCAGTAGAATGAGATAGTCAAAAGGAAAAATAGAATATTAATAGAAGCCGCTCAAGCCATGTTGGCAGAATATTCACTTTCTAGATATTTTTCGGCTAAAGTGGTTAGCACTATATTTTAGGTTCTGAATAGGGTGAACATCATATCGAGTTTGAATAAAATACCCAATGAGTTACTAAGGGGAGAACACCTAATTTTTCACATTTACATATCTTTGGATGTAAGGTGTTCATACATAACAATGAAAAATCTGCCTTAAGATAATTTGATCCAAAATCAGATGAAGGAATTTTTCTAGGATACTCTAGTGTTGGAAAATCTTATAGAGTATTCAATAAAAGAATTTTGATAATTAAAGAGACCACACATGTTGCATTTAATGAATCTGGTATTTTGAAAGAGCCAATTGTTGAAAAGGGTGAGATAGAAATTGACTCCTAAAAGATTGAGAAAATAAATTTGATTGAAAATTTGGAGATAAAAAACTCGTTGCCTAGGGATTTGAGATTTTCTAAAAACCATCCAAAGGAATTGATTATAGGTGAACCTAGTAAGGGTGTTAGGACTAGGCGTGGACTGAATAAAGAAGTAAATCATTCAGCTTTTATTTGAACCATAGAACCCATAAATATTGATCAAGCACTTTTAGATGAATTTTGGATTTTGTTAATATAAGAAGAATTAAATTAATTTATAAGAAATGAAGTAAGAGAATTAATTACAAGGCCAAAGGATCAAAGTGTAGTTGGGACTAAGTGGGTATTCAAGAATAAAATGAATGAATCAGGACTAGTCATTAGAAATAAGGCTAGATTGGTGGCTAAGGGGTATAATCAGATTAAAGGGATTGATTTTGAGTAGACTTTTTCCCCTGTAGCTAGACTTAAAGCAATTAGGGTTTTATTAGCATTTGACTGTTTTAGAGGATTTAAGTTGTATCAAATGAATGTTAAAAGTATCTTCTTAAATGGGTTAATCCAAGAGGATGTATTTGTAAAACAACCTCCAGGCTTTGAAAATTCAAAATACTAAAATAATATAATTAATTTGAAAAAAGGTATTTTACAAATTAAAATAGCCACCTAGGGCTTGGTATGAGAGGTTGAGCATCTTCCTACTTGAGAGATCTTTTGAAAAAGGAAGTATGACACAACTCTATTTTTGAAGAAATTGGGAGATGACATACTCATTATATAAATTTATGTTGATGATATCTTCTTTGGATCTACTAATAAAAATATTTGTGATGATTTTTTTAAAACAATGATTCGTGAATTTTAGATGAAAATAATGGGAGATTTGAATTACTTTCTAGGTTTTAGCATTAAGTAACTTGAGGAATGAATATTTCTTAGTCAGTCAAAGTATGTTAAGGACATCCTCAAAAAGCATGAAATGGACAATGCTAAACCTGTTAGTACACCTATGAGTTCTTCAGTTTAGTTGGATAAGGACCCAAAGGGAAAATCTATTGATCAAAAGAAATTTAGGAGAATTATTGGATCTTTGCTTTACTTGACAGCTAGTAGACCCGATATTATATTTAGCGTTTGTTTTTATGCTAGATTATCATCAGATCCAAAAGAATCACATTTGAAAGCAGTGAAAAGGATTTTGAGATATCTCTTGGGAACTCAAAACTTAGGGATTTGGTATCCTAAGTTTAGTTTTTCATTTGAAATAATTTGATATTCATATTCTAACTTTGTAGGTTATAGGGTTGATAGAAAGACTACTTCTGAAACATGTCAATTTATTAGAAATTTTTTAGTCTCTTGGTCCAGTAGAAAATAGAATTCTGCAGCCCTATCTATTGCTGAAGCTGAATACATTGCCTTAGGAAGTTGTGTGACACAAGTACTTTAGTTGAAACAACAATTGATTGATTTAGGATTAATAATAGGCATAATTTCTATTTATTGTGATAATACTAGTGCCATTTGAATTTCCAAAAATCCTATTCAACATTCAAGAAACAAACATATTGATATCATGCATCATTTCATAAGGGATCATTTATCCAAAGGAGAAATTGATCTCAATCATATTTCAACTGAAAATCAACTTGCAGATATTTTTACTAAACCATTAGCCTTTGATACTTTCAGTATAATAAGAACAAGGCTTGGTGTGATTGATTTGAATGCTTAATTAAATGTTTCCGTAACATTGATGTGTTTTTGTGAGTGTGTTTTTGGTTTTGTATTTTTTCCTTGTGTGTTTTCTAGTTTTCATGCATGTTTGCTTTTATTATTTTTGTCTGCATGTTAGGTGTGTTTCCAAAATATTTTCACATTTAAAATCATGATTTTCAAGCAATCATACGAATTTCCTAGTGTGAATTTCATATGTACGAAATTAATCTTGTACTAGATGATACCTGTAACGTATTGATTGATTGGGTAGAATAGAATGCGTATAATTTTTTAGGTTTTAATACAGTTCATCTGTACGATCATCTGGACAATGTGTATTCAATCGTATGTACACATTTAGATGGTTATACATACTGAATCAGTTATTATTGTCGATCATACATACGAACTTGGAATTCATACATATGAACTACATGTCATTTTGAATGGGGGACGATTCAAACCGTTATAAAAGAAATCTTAAATAACTGATCATCCTGGACGAACACCTGTTCGTCTGTGCGATCGTCTGGTCAAAACTTCTATATAAAAGGACACCTCATAACTCGTATGATTACAAAAAGTCATTTCATTTTAACCATATTAGTTCGTACATATGAAAGTTTCTTTGTACATACGAACCCATACATCCTACGAGATGAACCCAATTTCTTCTGTACGAAATATTATTTTTTCTTTAAATTGAAAGGGCTTAGAACTCATAATTCATTGACTTCAAAAGCCTTTTCAATCTTCTATTCCCTTTGATCTTTTCTATGGCAAGTTCAAGCAAGAGGGTTAGGCACGCTACTGACTAGAGGACCTTCCTTTAGGAATACTAATGAAAACTTTTTGTCTAAAGCAAATGAGGAATCCTTCCCTAGCTTTGTATCTACAAAAATAACCCCTTCTAGAATTCTGATCCAGGAAAATACAATCTATCAGTTACTGCCACTCTTCGCCTCTACCCAATTTGAGTTTATCCTTACTTTAATTTACTCCTTCAACATATCTACATTTCATTATTTCCTAGCAAACATGTCCTTTAACTCTGACCAAGATAGGATTAGATCCTATATTTTAGGAAAAAATGTAGAAATAACCAAGGAGGATCTGGGATCTTAAACTTAAGAACTGAAGGAATAAGATCCCACACTTTGACTTCTTCTATAACTTTTGATTGGACTGAGATTAATTTGGTACTTAGAGGGATTAGACAAGAATACCATTTGCCCAAGGTAAACACTCTACATCAAGATGCTAGAATCATCAAGCATGTGCTTAGAACTTCAATCATTCCAAAAGTTGATGATACAATTAACATCACTCCACTTCTTTCCACTGTCACTTATCCAATCATTACTAGTCAACCCATTGATGAAGCCCAACTCATTCTTGACTACCTTTACGGGCTTTCTAAAATTGGTCATGTATCCCATAAGAGAAAGAAGAACAATGCTCTAGGACTCCTTGTTACTTACATTGTTGAGAAGAAGTATAAATTAGTTCATCCTAATGTGTCTCATCTTGAAGATCCTTTGTACTACAATGATGGTTCATTCCAAGCTATCTTTGCAAAATATGATGAAGGTGCTGACACTAAGGGAGAGGAGAGAGGATTTGCACCTACGCTAGCTGGTGGAACAAATCTTCACGAGTTGGTTCATCTCTTTGATCATCTCGAGAGTCACTTTAATCGACGGATTTATCAAATTGAGACTCATGTACAACAGTAGGACGTACAGTACCAATAGGACATGGGCTGGATTAGAGGTCAATTTGACTCTGTAAGCTCAAATATGGCTATGATGAGTAGCTATTTTAACTTCTTCAACCAGGCACCTCCTCCAAATCAGGGACCCTCTGAATAATGATTGTACTTCTTTTATGATTTTTTCTACAAGTAGTGATGTGATGTGATGTGATGTGTTGTTAGTTTTTATGTCTTTATGTTTTACGTTTTTATGTTTTATGTGTTTTTGAAATCTTGGTGTATTGATATCAATCGTGCTTAATGTATTATCATTCACTATGATATCAATAAAAAATTATATGTCATGTTTTTAAAAATATTTGTTAGCCTATATAATTATCCTAACTAATTGATCTAACAAGTGGTATACTTTGAAATGCAATAATTTTTTTAAATTCATTAGAAAATCTAAATTTTCAAAATTTTAAGTTGTGTTATAACTCGATCAAGTTAAGGATATACAACTCATGTCTTTTGTTAGACTAATATAATTTAATATTATTATTGCAAGTTTGATGTTTTCTTATTTTTTATTTATTTCTATTTTCAATATAAATATCTTTGAACTTAGAGTTATTTGAGACTTTAGATTATCGATTTTGGAAAGTTCAATTAAAAACTTGAAAAAAGTACAAATGTACAAAAATTAAAAGAATACGCAATGATTCACAAATTGGTAAAGAAACACAAAATTAGCGCATGAATAGAAAAAGATGCACAAAGTGTGCCCCAAATATTGAAATGATACGCAAAGAGTCACAAGTTTATATTCTTTTCTCTATCATTTAATCTTTAAATTCAAATGAATCTTCTGTTTAAATTTATTTTTTATTGAAATTTGAAGTGCATAAATTTTCATTTCATCTACTTTGCAAAAATGTTTCTTATCTCATAGTCTACACTGATTCATGACCTTGATAATTTTTTTCTTGTCTATGTTATATCTATACTTAAATCATATGAATTCTTCTTTTTCTCTAATGACATTTATCTTTTATATTTCAACTATAACTTAATCTCTTTCAGGATCAATTATCAAAGGCTTCTCATATGACTTCTTTCATTTATGTGTTTATTTATTTCTTCTTCTCTTTTTGCTATTGTCGAAAAGGGGGAGAAATATTATTTACAATTTACTTGTTTAGTTTGTGACTTAATATTTGCAATTTACTTATTTTGTTCATGACTTTTTGGTTTATCTTTTGGTATTTATTTTGTTTGTCTTTTTGGCATTTGTTTTGGCATTTCAGTGTCTGGTATTTATTTTGACATTTGAAATTAAATGCCCCTTATTCTCATATGCTTATTCATTAGGGGGAGTTTAGGAGAGACTTAGGACTTTCAAATTTATACAAACAACAATTATTTTGCCATCATAAAAAAGGGAGAGATTGTTGAGGGAGTTGCTACTTAGCTTTGTATGTTTTACACTCTTGCAACTTGTATGTTTTTTATGATTCCAAATATTATTATTATTATTATTATTTTCTCCTAAAATATTTTGGAATATTTATATTTGCTCTTGTGTGTACTAATATTTCAGGGAAATCATACTCCAGATTATGGAAGACTTCAATTCAAGATCTGCTTAGAATATTTTGTAACATTAGAGTCTATGTTTTCTCATTTTATTTAACGTTTGAGAGAGTGTGATTGTAATTGAGTAACTTAGCTCGCACACACACACACACACCGAGAGAGAGCTTTAAAATTCACAATTTTTTAAAACTGATCGTACAGTATGAACCATGTTTGTACGGGATGATCTTGTAGGTTATACTCCCAAACGAGCAATGGAATGAACAGAGAGGGCAAAAAATTTTCCACATGTGGATCATCCAGATGATATTTATGGTTCATCCTAGGACGATGCTCTTGGATGTATTTGTTCATATGATATTTATGTTCATCCCCGGATGATACTCTCTGGAAGCATTTGTCTAAACGATATTTATCATTCCTACCAGGATGATGGGATCTAGATTTGCCAAAATAAACTATTCATCTAGATGATATTCACTGTTTATCCTAGGATGATCTTCTCTATTCTTGAAACTTAATTCGTCCTGCTTTTTCGTATCAATGAACTTTGAGAATAACTATTCGTACCAGACGAACAAAGTAATATGGGATGATGATCGGGGACGAAGGCAGTTCATACCAGTTCTCATTAAGTTCATACACAACAGTTTTAACACTGTTCATACGTATGAAATAGGATCGTACAAGACGATCATGGATGGTCATAAATTGAAAAATGCAATTTTTGGATGGTTTTTTTGTTTTTTCTATAAAAGGTCAAAGTTAGACTAACTTAAAATCTTTTTGTCATTTTTGTCTTCATGCAAACTAACGGGAATTTGAAGGAGAGAGTGAGAGAGTGTGTTTAAAAGAGAATTCTTACTACTACTGGAGTTTGAAGGGTTCACTTATGTTACTCAAAGGTAAGGATCTAAGTTTTTAATTTGTGATTACTTCACTCTTTCTCTTGTCCTTCTAAAATTCTCGTGAGAATATCTTTGAAGAAGATCGGGTTCTCTGCCTACACTTGGAGAGTGTGAACAGCGGAAGGTTCTTTTCCTACACTTGGAGAGTGTGAATAAAGAAAGGTTCTTTGCTTACACTTGGAGGGTGTAAAAGGATGACGATTCTCTTCCACACCAGGTAGTGATGAAAGAGAGTTTTTGTGAAGGATTCTCTGCCTCGCTTGCTCATAAAAGGAGAGACACTACTGGTAATAGTGCAATACCCGAAGTAGGAGACTTCAAGGAGTGGATGTAGGTCGTGTTTGACCGAACCACTATAAATCTTTTGTATTTTTTTTACAACTTTTTTATTTTTTATGTGTTGTTATTATCTGTGGTTGAAAAATTGCTTTCATAATTTCAAAAACAATTTCATCAGTTTTTCTAAATTAAATTAAGAGGGATTTTTTTAAAAACATTACCAATTTAACCCCCCTCTTGGTTAGCCGTTGGGAAAAAAACTTAGGTCTAACAACCTAACTCATATTTAACAAGTTTCAACAAGTGTAATACCTAGAGGAGAGGCTCCGGGGAGAAGACGTAGTTCAATTTAACTGAACCACTCTAAAATATGGTGTGCTCTTTCTTATTGCAGTTTCATATTTAATTTTCACACTTTATTTTATGGTGAATGATTGTTTGGTTTAGATCGCTATTTTGCCGGAGAATTTTTAAAACATAAATTTACCCTCCCTCTTGGTTATCCTCAATCTAAATCATAAGGGCTTAAAAGATTAACAAATTTTCAAATGGTGCTTTAGTGGAGTTGGTTTCAATATAGTGGCATTGTTTCATCACTATGTAATACTTTATATTTTCACCATTTCTAAGTATTTATTGTACAAAAAATACTTAAAATAATAGATTTTCAAAGAAATTTGAATGTAATACATAACACATAATTTATATTTAATAAATTTTGCCCAGCTTAAACTCTTTCTTGTCTTCTGATAATAAGAAAAAAATTCACTTTTGACTAATTTAATAGCTAAAGTAAAAAATTAATAAAACATAGTGTAATACATCATAATGTAGATTTAATTTGGAATGAACAAAGTTATAATTCTAGTTTAAAATGTCCTTAACAATTATCCTAATCCATCGCCCTTGCTATCACTTGTTTTAAATTTACATGCTATAAAGTTAACATTGACTATTGAATCTTGAAATGAATAAGGTAGCTTAATGATTAGATGTATTTATTGTTAAAATTGAAATTTCATTAGTTCAGCATCACCAGTACAAAGTTTCCTATTTTATCCTTTCTAACTTTAAGTATAAGGTTCGAGTTTGACTTTAAGCTTTTAACTTATACAAGTTTTTTTAGTTTAATCTTCTTCTTTTCTTTCTTTCTCAAAATATTCATTTTAGAACTCTTTCCCTTTTTCTTTTCTTTTCATTCTCATAGAGAACATTATTAATAATTTTGAATAATATCTTCTAAAAATCTTAATAATTTTAGTATAAGAATTTGATAAGATCATAATTTCCATTTTAAGTTACCATGATTTCCATTTTTAAGCTACATATATCTAATCTTTAGCCTTAATTATTTATTTTTCAATTTGAGGGTCAATGTATTAATGCATAACCTGTAAATTTAGGACAAGTCAATAACTTAAATGATATAAGTTAGTTAATTATTAAGCTTTTTAAACTAAGCATTATAATATAGTGTTCATTTAAACTATAATCTAGGATTTTTTTAATATCCTAATTTTATATAATTTTTAATTATCAATTTTATTTTGGCTAAATAAATAATAAAAAAGTGTAGATATTAATAGAAGACAATGTAAAACATTTTAAGCATAAGGAGAATAAAATCAAATAGAAATATAAACACATGGTAACTAAAGTTAATAACACATTTTAAATAAATGATGAAGATGTTGCAAATCTGTTTTCATGGATTATAATTTTGATGATAGAAAATACTCTTATTTTTCTATGACTGCCTTACCTACTAAAATTTCAAGTCCACAAGATCAGACAGCAATTAGAACCGGCTCAAGATTGGGTAGACTAAGTCTAAGTCACTTTGTACACTTTTCCTTTTCTTGAGTCTATTGCAAAAGATGTGGATCTGAATGCTAAGTAACCTTGCACACACACACACATTGGGAGAATTTCTGACTGTTTGTTAGAGTTTACTATTTTTGGTAACATCGACTGGGCCAATATTTATATAAGCCTGAATGATTGGTTCAAAAATAGAAACCCTAATCAGGGCATCATGGTTAAGCCAGCCGACATTAAGTAGATCATCATGGACTATATTGTATCAGCCAAAATGATAGGTTATAATCAGAAGAATCAACCTCCATGATCTATTTATATATTATTTATTTTAGGACATCATCGAGGACGATATCCTATCGACCTGGACGATGCAGCATAATTATACCTAAATTAATCTGGTAATTAAGGAAAGTAATTCAGGCTGATTGCATGATCACATCGACTGGGCAGATCGTAGGATCGACCAGGACGATGGCGTGGAAGATTGACATAGGCCAACTTCTATTCAGTGCGATGTTTAGGGTGATTTTTCTCAGATTTGAACTAATCATCCAGGATGAAATACCATTGGCCTGTATGATATGACCAAAAATTGTCTAATCATCCCAAACAGACTGGGCTGATTGAGAAAAATTTATGCTGATCAGCCAGGCCGATCCCCCTATCGGCCTAGACGATAAAGTCGATTTGTATAAAAGAAGAGCTATTCCGAAGTTCTTCTATTTAAGATCTCTTGCTCTACCTTAGAGGTAATCTTTTGCTGTTGTCTTGGTTAGCCTTGGGCTAGTTCTTAAGGGCTTAACATCCCTAACAAACTTTTAAATAGTATAAGAGCGGGATTCATAAAAATAAAGTTTGAAAACTTTTTAAATTTTGATCCATGGCTAATTTTGGTAATCGTAATACTGCGAAAGGGTATTCCATTACCCGATTACGTTTATTTGATAATATTTTGTTTAATTTTTGGAAAACTCGGATGTCTACTTTTTTATAATCGGTTGACTATCGCATGTCGATGCTAGTTAAGGATGGTTATACACCTTCGACTGGTAAACTTAATGGAGTTAATGTTCCTCATCCTTTTTTTGAATGGACTCTTGATGATTGGGATTTAGCACAAGTTAATACAAAATATTTAAACTATTTTTTCTGTACTTTAAAATCCAAAGATTACATGTGTGTTTCAACTTACACAACTGGTAAAGAGATTTGGGATAAATTGTGTATCACTTATGAAGGTACCAAGGAAGTTAATCAATCTCATTGGAATATTTTATTGCATGATTACTAGTTTTTTATATGAAACCATCCGAATCAAGTTATGAAATATATTCAAGGTTTACTCAAATTATAACTTCTTTGTATGCCTTAGGAAGAGAACTCACTAACTATGAAAAGGTGAATAAAATTTTGAGATGCTTGCCTTCCTCTTTTGATGCTAAAATCAATATAATTTCTGAATCTAAAGATTTTAATACTTATTCGATTGATAACTTACTTGGCTCACTCATTGCTTACGAGCAAGGGGTGAATCAAAGAAATCTTGATGCAGGTGAGAAAAAGAAAGAGAAAACTGTGGCACTAAAGGCCAATAACACAGACTCTGAATCTTCCGGGTTTAAAAGCGATGATGTTGCCTTAATCACAAGGAATTAAAAAGCTTTTTAAGGAAGAAGCAAAAGAACCATCAAAAGTGGAATAAAAGAAAGGGAACATTTTTTTTAAGAGTTCTAATGATATGATTTGTTTTGAATGCAGGAAGCCATGACATATTAAAGATGATTGTCGTACACTTAAGTCTCACCCAAGCAAGGAAAAGGGTGAAAAGAAACCCAAGTTCAAGAAGGATAAGAAGAGATTCCAAAAGGCGTTCTAGGTGGATTCTGCATCAGACTCCTCTGAGACTGAACCTGAAGGGGAGACAACAAACTTGTGCTTAATGGCAGACAATCATCTTGGTCATGTTAACTAAGAAGAGGTATGTGAACTAACTTATGAGTAACTACTTGAAGTTTCAGAAAACATTCATGCATCATATAGGAAACTTAAGAAAATACATGCCAACTTGAAATTGGAATTTTTTAATTTTCAAAAAGAGCATAAAATCATTCTTAAAGATCATTCTACAATTGATATCAATCACATGTCTTTACTTGATGAGTTTGATGCATTAAACAAAAAGCATGCTTAATTATCTGATGTACATGATTCCTTAAAATTATCTCATGCTGAGTTAGAAAAGGAGTCTAAAAAGTTAGAAAATAAAAAAACTTTTGAAAATAAAAAACCATCATTGCATGCATCACATAAAAACAAGCATCACCACATGAGTAGATTAGTGTATCCTTTTCCTAGAGTTAGATATTTTTCATGTGGCATGCTAGGACACATAGTACACACTTGCACCATTCACCATAGTTCACATTGGGTCTAAAGACCCAAGTTACATGATTCACAGCATGCATTGCATTCTACTTTCCATAAGAAGGAACCCAATCATGTTTGGGTTTCTAAATCTAATATTTGATAATTTTGTAAGCAAGCTCCCACAAAAATCCTCATGAGAGCATGTGGTACCTGGATAGTGGATGCTCTCGACATATGACTGGCGATGCCAATCAATTCATTTTGCTGGAAACTAGGATAGGAGGCAAGGTTACTCTTGAAGACAACACCACGAGGAAGGTGGTAGGCTCAGGTATAATTGGAAATTCCAATAACCTTTAGATTGAAAATGTTTTGCTTAGAGATGGATTGAAACATAACTTGCTCAGCATTAGTCAGCTTTACAAACATAAGGGCTTCATCATAAAAGTTTTTCCAAAGTCATGTATTATCAGCTTAAATAATAACACTATTTTGCAGGGAAGGCGGATCAACAACGTTTATATGATTAATTTAAATATTATTGAATGTGCTGCTTCATTTTACTTAAAAACTGTTGTTGATGATTCATGGTTGTGGCAAAGGAGATTATGTCATGCTAGTATGAAAACTCTTAGGAAAGTGACCCATAAAGACTTAGTTAGAGGTGTCCCCAAGCTTAAGTTTTTAAAAGACCACCTTTGTGATGCTTGCTAATTAGAAAAGTAAGTACACTCCACATTTTCACTCTATTAAGGACATTAGCACCCCTAAACCTTTAAAAGTCCTTCACATGGATTTGTTTGGACCCATTAGCACTGCTAGCTTAGGAGGAAAAGTCTATGGTTTTGTGATTGTCGATGACTACTCAAGGTTCACTTAAACTAGATTTCTGTCACACAAGAATGAGTCTTTTGATGAGTTTAGAACCTTCTTCACTTGGATCAAGAAAAAGATAGGTTGTGTGATTTTGACCATTCATAGTGATCATGGGGGAGAGTTTGAAATGTGAAATTGGAGACTTTTAAGAGGATACGGAGATTAGCCATAACTTCTCAGCTCCTAGGACCCCTCAGTAGAACAGGATAGCTAAAAGGAAGAACCAGACCTTACTGGAAGCTGCCAGAGCCAAGCTTGCTGAGTATTCTCTTCTAAAATGCTTTTGGGCTGAAGTAGTTAACTCAGCTTATTTTGTGTTGAATAGGGTAAATGTTAGAGCCAAATTAAATAAGACACCCTATGAGATTCTTAAGGGTAGAACACCAAATCATTCCCACCTTCATGTGTTTGGTTGTAAGGTTTTCATCCATAATAATGGGAAGTCTCACTTAGGAAAATTTGACCCAAAATCTGATGGAGTGTTCATAGGATATTCTAGTGTTGGGAAGTCTTAGGGTGTTTAATAAGAGGACATTGGTGGTGAAGGAGACTACTCATGTAGTGTTTGATGAATCTGATCCTATGATGCTTAGAGTTGAGGATGATGATGAGTAGAAAATTTAGAGAAGAGGGTAGACCCCTAAAACACTGAAGGAGTAGGAGAGATTACCCAGGAAGTAGAAAATGAACATCTGTAGGAAAGGGTTGAACCTACACACACTTTGCCTAGAGATTGGAGATACTCTTTGAGTCACCCCAAAGAACTATTCTTAGGAGACCCTTCTAAAGGAGTTAGGACTAGGCATGGACTTAGGAAGGAAGTGAACCACTCTGTCTTTATCTCAATGACTGAACCCACCAACATCAATTAAGCTCTTTTTGATGTGTTTTGGATCTTAGCCATGCATGAGGAGTTGAACCAATTTATTAGGAATGATGTTTGGGAGCTTATAGAAAGATCAAAGGGATAAAGTGTAGTTGAACTAAATGGGTCTTTAAGAATAAAGTGAATGATTTTCAAGTGGTGGTTAGGAATAAGGCAAGATTAGTGGCTAAGGGGTACAACCAAATGTAAGAGATAGAGTTTAAGGAGACCTTTACCCTTGTAGCAAGATTGGAAGCCATTAGAGTGCTATTATCCTTTGCCTATTATAAGGGATTTAAGCTTTTTCAAATAGACGTTAAGAGTGCCTTTTTAAATGGGGTAATAAAAAAGGATGTGTTTATAGAATAGCCCCTAGGTTTTGAGAGTTCTCAATTTTCAAATCATGTTTTCAAATTAAAAAGGCCTTATATGGATTAAAGCAGGCACCTAGAGCTTGGTATGAGAGGCTTAGCACATTTTTACTAGTAAGGGAGTTTGTTAAGGGCAGCGTAGACACCACCCTTTTCCTGAGAAAAGTAGGAGATGATTTACTCATTGTTCAGATCAATATCGATGATATACTTTTTGGATCTTCTGATAAAAGGCTATGTGATGATTTTTCTAAAATAATGAGTGAGGAGTTTGAGATGAGTATGATGGGAGAGTTATCCTACTTTTGGGGTTTTAGCATAAGATAATTGGATGATGAAACCTTTTTAAATCAATCAAAATACATAAAGGACATCTTGAAAAAATATGAAATAGAAAAATCGAAGCCAATTAATACTCCCATGACCTCAGGTGTTCAGTTGGACAAGGACCCGAATGAAAAATTAGTTGATCAAAAGAAGTATAGAGGGATGATTGGATCTTTACTTTACCTGACGGCTAGCAGACCTGATATTATGTTTAGCATTTTTTGTGCTAGATTTCAAGCTGATCCTAAGGAATCCCACCTGACTACATTAAGAGAATTCTTAGATACCTTTTAGGGACCCAAAACATAGGAATATGGTAACCTAGGCACAACACTTCTTTTGAGATTATTAGATATTATGATTCTAATTTTGTAGGATGTAAGGTGAATAGAAAAAGCACTTTAGGGACTTGCTAATTCATAGGACAGTCTTTAGTCTCCTGGTCTAGTAGAAAGCAAAACTCTATTGCACTTTCCACTACTGAAGCTAAGTACATTGCTTTAGAAAGTTGTGTGGCCCAGGTCCTTAGATTGAAACAGCATGTTTTGGATTTAGGATTACCTATAGGCACAATTCTATTCTTTGTGACAACACTAGTGCCATCTATATTTCTAAGAATCCTATCCAATCTTCAAGGACCAAGTATATATACATAAGAAATCACTTCATTAGAGACCATGTGACCAAGGGAGACATTGAGTTACACCATGTGACAACTGAAAATCAACTGGCTGACATATTTACTAAAGCAATGGCCTTCGACACTTTTAGTACTTTAAGGACCAGATTGGGTGTGATTGACATAAATACATGAACTTGATTCCTACTGATTTTTGATTTGTTTTATGTATATTTTTTTTTTATTATTTTTACCTTTTCTTACTTTTTTGTCTTATTTTTTTATTTAAAAATCATTGCTGAAATTGATATTTTATGCCTTATTTTTTATTTTAAAATTTTGTGAGCCAATGCTTTTACATCTTTTAATTTGTTAAAGGGTGAAATACCGTTGATTGTGTCTCTTTCTCTAAGCTCTTTTAGTCGTGTAATCTTCTTCTCTAAACAAAAAATCTATTTCAAATTAACAAATGGTTTTTTAAACTAAGATATTTTTAATCTTGCTACAGTAATCTATTTTATAAATATATTGTTCAAAGTCTTTATTTTACTTTTAGATTTTTATAATCTTCTCATTAAAATTATCATATGATTTTTTATTCTACATTGTGATTCATTCTTTCCAATATTAGAGATTTAGTTTTTCTTCTCTAATATGTAGAAGATATAATCACAATTAAGAATATTTAAGAATTTTTGAAAGGGATATAGCTTGCATAAAATTTAATGAGAAAAAAAGTGGCTAATGATGTCAAAAATAAAAGATGCGCAATGACGCCAAATTGAAATATATATATATATATATATATATATACCACACACACACACACAAAGTGTATCAAAAATCAAAAGATGCACAAAGCGCCAATCAAATTGACAACAAGCATAAAATGAGTACACCAAAAGCAAGCTTATTCTCCTTTTAAAATTTTTAAATCTTAGAAGAATTCATGTGTCACTTGATATTTTTCAAAGACTTGATTTCAAATTTCTAATTGTAACTAATTATTTTGATATATTATTTTATCAAATATTTTTCTCGAAACAAGTTTTTGAATGGATCTCCTTTTTGTTTAAACCAATTAACTTTTCTGATTTAGATTTTTTTTGTTTTCAAAAGACGGTTAACCCTGAAGAAGACTGAGTTAGGGTTAACAAGATCGGTTGTTCTAACAGTTTTTTGGATTTTGGCTTTGTTAACTAAATGATCCTTATAAAATTTTAAAATCAATCATATGGAGACTATGTCATATTCATGCCTTGAAAAAAAATCCTTTTTTTTATTTGTGTTTGTCTATTTCGTATCATTTTTTTTTCATTTTCACTAGATTTTGATGTTTTTGGGCCTTCTCTAATCATCTCCATCCTCTGATTCTCAATTTTGTTTTCATATCGTCCCGATCGATACCCCTATCGGCCAGGACAATCCGATCAATTTACTCTAAAAACTCCCATCTGCCGACTAATTTGATTTTCTGCTTCTAATCATCCTGGACGATCCATTATCGGCTTGGAAAATCTGATCATCTTCTGCTTCAATCATTCTTTATCGGCCTGGCCGATACATTTTTTGGCCCGTATGATGTTCTCTTCTTTATGGAAAATTAGCCTGACCGATCCTCGTGTTTGTCCTGGATGATACACGTGGATATACTTTTAAAATCTTTAAAATCAACCGGGATGATTCATTTTGGACAATCGGCCTGGACGATCTACCTGTTCGGCTCAGCTGATACACGTGGCACATGACTTAAACATTTTAAATTCGGTCGGTAAGATCCATTATTGGACATCATCCTAGATGATCCACCGAATTGGACCGGACAATATGATTTTTAAATGGTTGTCCGGTTTGACTCCTCGGGACGATCGCCTGTGTCTAATCATCCCAGCCAATATATGATCGACCCGGATGATTAGAACATCTTTTTGACCAATCATTCTGTATGCAATTATTAAAAATCAGCCTAGACAATCCTACGATTGGCCTGGTCGATCTGGCTGATTCTTTATAACCCGAGCCCTTCCAGCCTTTTTCTTCACACCAAATTCTTCTCTTTGCTTCATGATCTCTATTTTCTTGCTATGGCTGGAGGAAAGCGATCTTGTCACCCATCTGGAGTTTCCTCGAGGGCCACTCTGGACCCTCATTTCCTTGAGGCGGATGATCAAGCTTCCTACCAGCGCTACAAGGTGGCCAAAATCATAGTCTCCCAGACTGTCAATCCAAATTTTCTCTCTTATCCAGTACTAGACTTATTTGCTTATACCTCCTTATGCTTTCTTCTAACTCTTGCTGTCCCATTCAATTCTCAATTACTCTATGAGTTATTTACAAGTCTTCACATTAATTTTGCTTTTACCTTTATTGCCTCATATGTGTATAGACACCCTGTCAAAATCACATATCAGGATTGTGTTGAGATTTTGTAGCTTTCCACCATAGGGGATAAACTTCACACCCTATATTCTGATCCTGATTTTAACTGGGCTACGACTAATCATTTTCTTCGTAATTCTAATGCTAATTTTCACATGGGTAAGACTAGCACCTTACTCAAGGATGCTAGGACCGTACAACACATCCTTTGCACTTCAATAATTCTTAAGACTGGTGATCATGTTCACATCACTCCCCTTGTTTCACTCACCACCTTTTACTTTTTAGCAAATCATGAATTCAATGCTACCGACTTGATCTTTTGCTACACCGACTATCTTACTACCATTCAGGATCCAGATCATAGGAGGAAACCAAATCTAGCCCTAGGACATATCATTTCTTATGTCTTAGAATTAAAGTATAATCTTCAATATCCTGCTCCACCAAACCTCCAACCTGCTTTCTACTCTAATATTTCCTTTCAAACTCTTCACAGTACTCGTCTCCACCTAGGGGACGGGGAAGCTCTGGTAGGAGAAGAGGAGGCTCCTGCACCTGCTCCTGCATATGTTTTTGCAGCTATTCCGCTCCACCAGCACTCTCAACTTGATTAGTTGGTGGAGCGCTTTGACCAGTGAGAGGCCCGATTTGACACTTACATTATTGCACAGGAGAAGCAACATGTTGAGGATATAGCCCGCTATGAGCAGAACCGTGTGGAGGACTTATCCTATTTTGATGCCTACGTTGCTCACCAGCAGTAGCAGCACGACCAGGACATAGCCTAGTTTGGTGCACAGTTTGCTACAACTGACTAGCTACCTTTAGCATCTTCCACCACCACCTCCTCCTTCAGATGATCAGGGCCCAACATTTTACTAATTTTCTTTTAGTTTGTTTCTATTTTATTTGTTGATTAGTTTCTATTTTTTTCTGCTGTTTAGTTTATGCATTATTTTTTGTTTTCTCCTCCTTTTCGAGATGTCAAAAGGGGGAGTAGTATGTTTATACTTGTAATATTCTGTTCTAATATTTGATGTTCTTCTATGTTTGCACTGCTTCCAGTACACTGTTGTCTTAACTACTTAAAATTATTTGTTGTGTGTTTGACATCATTAAAAAGGAAAGATTATTGAAAATCTATTTTCATGGATTATAATTTTGATGATAGCAAATACTCATTATTTTTTATGACTGCCTTGCCTACTAATATTTCAGGTTCACAAGATCAAACAATAATTGGAATCGGCTCAAGATTGGGTAGACTAAGTCCGAGTCACTTTGTACACATTTCCTTTTCTTGAGTCTATTATAAAAGATAGTGGCTCCTAATGTTAAGTAACCTTGCACACATACACCTTGGGAGAATTTTTGACTGTTTCTTAGAGTTTACTATTTTTGGTAACATTGGTTGGGCCGATATTTATATCAGCCTGAACGATCGGTTCAAAAATAGAAACCCTAATCAGGGCATCATTGTTAAGGCAGCCGACATTAAGCAGATCATTTTGAACGATATTATATTGGCTGGGATGATAGGCTCAAATCAGAAAGAATCAACCGCCATGATCTATTTAGGTATTCTTTATTTTAGGACATGGATGATACAACACAATTATAACTAAATTAATTTGGTAATTAAGGAAAGCAATTAAGATTGATTGCACGATCACATCGGTTGGGCCGATTGCAGGATCGGCCGGGATGTGGCGTGGACGATTGGCATCGTCCAGCTTCTATTCAGGGCGATGTTTAGGATGATTTTCCTTAGATTTGAACTAATCATCCAGGACGATATACCATCGGCCTGGATGATATGACTAGAAATTATCTAATCATCCCAAACTGAATGGGCTGATTGAGAAAAATTTACATTGATCGGCCAGGCCGATACCCCTATCAGCCTGGATGATAAAGTCAATTTGTATAAAATAAGAGCTATTTCGAAGCTCTTCTATTTAAGATCTCTTGCTCTACCTTAGAGTTAATCTTTTGCTACTGTCTTGACCTGAGAAAGCCTAGAGGAGAGGGAGATAGAGATAGAGAGAGAGAAGATTTTGTGAGGGGGTGCTTGTGAGGGAATTTCACAAGGGTTGCTCCAAGCATTGTTCCACATATTCTTCTTCCATTAGAGTCTCTTGTCCTTAAAGCGTTGAGAGAGGTATTCTTCAGCAATCGATCAAGGTTCTCTGCCTACTTCAGGAGGAAGCAAAAGGAGTTGATCTTTGCCTCGTCGGGGTCGGTTAAAAGTAGTTTTTGTGAGGGCTTCTCCACCTTGCTGTGGGAGCAAAAGGAGAGTCACTGTGTTTAGTGCAATTCATGGAGGGCGCCTCCAGGGAGTGGACATAGGTCGAGTTGACTGAACCACTATAAATTTCTTTGTTCTTTTACTACTGTTGTCCGCATTTATTTTTTCGCACTTTGATTTTCATTGTGGTGAGTTTGGTTTGAGTTTTGTTATTATGTTTTGATTAAAATAATTTTTAAAATACCAATTCACCCCCCCTCCCCCTCTTGGTTAGCCTTGGGCTAGTTCATATGGGCTTAACATCCCTAACAAACTTTCTGAAGAGGCACATAACATGTGATATACTAATAACAAGATAATAAGTACTTAAAGGCACCACTCTATTTTCACATCCAAGATGACTTTCACTGTCATAAAATTAATCATAAGATACTATAATCATTAAATTTAGAAATGAAAAAGAAATAAGAAAAACATAAATCAAACTAAGTAACAAAAATAAATAAAACACTTTCATCACTCTCTCTAATTATCCATGAATTACAAAGATGGGTTGCCTCCCAAACAATGCTAAGTTTATTATCTTTAGCCAAACTTGCCTAAATTTATCAATTTGGTTGGGATATATCACTACCACTTCTTAAGTGATTACCACTATGATCTTTTCCTTTCTCCTTAGGATTAACTTCAATATTATTAGATAATGGTCGAAGAGGTCTACTATTTAATGAGATTGTAACCTATCCTAATTAAGTTTCCTTATTTTTAATAAAACTAGTGTGACTTTTTAATTGAGCTGCTAACTAAATCACTACCTCTTCCAAAGGCAACTTTTATTTCAAAATTGACTATTTTGATTAAATCTTAGAGGATTAGAAGCTCTAAGATTAACAAAAGTGCTATGAGGATTATTCTACTTTCTACCTTGATTATTTTTTACCACAATTTATTAATTTTTACCACTAATATTATTATTAAACCAATTGAAATTAGGATGGTTCCTCCAACCTATATTATAGGTATTGGAGTAGGGATTATTTTATCTTCTGATTAAATTTATATTTTCAATCACATACACATAATCATCTTTATTGTAATTCAAAACCTGATCTTCCAATTATATAGATGATCCAGAACCCGATCCTTAATTTAAAGCTCTTGTGTTTATTTTCTAAAAAATTGCTACAACTTGTACATTTATAATTGATAGAGCATAAAATTAATAGACTCCAATATTCTTTTAAGATTTATCTTATCGGTAGGCCACTAGAAATTATTAGTAGTCATTTTATCTATTAATTCATATACTTTTTTAAATGGCTTAGACATTAAAGATCCTCCAATCGCAACACCTATGATTGACCTTAGAGATCCTACTGATCCAATATAAAAGTTTTGAATAACCAATAAATCAGGTAAGGCATGATGAGGGCATTTCCTAAGAATTTTTTTAAATATCTCTCAACTTTCACAAATTGATTATTCTTCAAAGTGGGCAAAATATGTGATATCATTTCTAAAATTGATAGTTTTTGAAGGTAGAAAATACTTAGATCAAAATTTCTGAACGAACTCATTTCAAGTGGTTATAAAACATAGGAGTAAAGAATTCAACTACATTTTAGTCTTGTCCCTTAAAGAATATAAAAATAATCTAAGCCTAATAGCATCATCACTAACATCTTTTTACTTAAATGTTGCACATATTTCTAAATAACTAACTAAGTATAAATTGGGACTTTAATAAGAGTTCCCCAAAACTAAGAATTTTGGATCATTTGAATTATTTTAGGTTTTAATTGAAAATCAATTGTCTAGATAGTAGGTCTACTAATACTCTAATGGATTCATCTGCTGCAATATCAGCATAATTCCTAAGAGGTTTAGAATGATCTAGATCTAGTAGTGGATCAAACATCTCTAAAATATTTTTAGTTTTTTGAATTTTTAAAAGAGTGATTTCTATCTCATAATCAAATTACAAATGCTCCTTTCTAGATCTACAAATCTTACAACAATGATTAAATAATAATAATAATAAAAGAAAATTAGGATACAAATATAAGTATGTTTAAATATGCATTTATTTTAATAATATAATTGAAATTACAATATGCAAATTACTTCCCCAATAATGATGCCAAAAACTTAATGTGGTGGGGCTTATGTAGATTATCAAGATTGATTCTATCGGCTTAACAATATGTGACATGTAAGATTTACATGTGATTAAGTTTTCTTTGAAATATTAATAATTAAAGTCCTCTTAAATATATGCAAGTATATATGCCAAACCAAGTAATATGAAGTAGTGTTAAACTCATGAGGAAGAGTTATTCTTGCAATACTACTACTATTATTTTCTCCTATATCATAGGTTATCCTACTTAAATAAAAAGGATATTTTTGAGTTTCTACAACTGAATAAAAATAAGTAAAATAGTTTATACAAATTTAATAAAATGTTTTAGATTGATGAATGTAAATATCATATTTTTTTAATAATACTCTTAATTTTTGATGTGGATCAGAGCAATTACTTCCCTAGATTTCTGTCAAGCATATAGAGGTAAAAAGAATATCAATTGACCTCCTAAATTTTTAATATCTCTATAGAACCTAGTGTTCAGGCATGCCAACATTCTATCTCAATTCTCCTGTTTGTTCTTGTATTTGTCTATAGTGGATTTACACCACACTAAATTTTAAGGATGTACATGACCATTATATACATTAAATGGAGAACATGATATATTAAAAAAATATATAAATTCTTTAGAGTGCATAAGTTATATTAGTACTTAATATGCTCTTTACGTCATCAATACAAAATAAGAGATCTAGCTAGATATATTACAAATATGATTTTAGGGAATAGAATTTTGATGATAGCAAACACTTCTGTTGTGTATCTATTTTCAAAAGCATAATTTTCATGATTGCAAACACTTCTATTTTACTATGACTGCCTTGCCTACTAACATATCAGGTCCATATGATCAAGACTGCAATTTGAACTAGCTAAAGATTGGGTAAACTAGGTCTGAGTCAGTTTGTAAATCTTTTCCTTTCTTGATTTTATTTGTAATAAATGTGGTTCCTGATGCTAAGTAACCTTACACACACACACATGGGGAATTGTTTTTCTATCTATTTTTGAGTTCTCTTTTTTAAGGACATTGTCCAGGACGATCGAAATATCGTCCTCGACAATAAGTTAAAAAATTAAACCTAATTAGGGCATCCATGTTAAGGCAGTCATCATTAAGCAGGTCGTCCTGGCCGATATGTGTATCATCGGGGACGATATGCTCAAATTAGAGAGAATCAGCTGCCAGATCAAATTAGGTATTATTTATTTTTTGACATCATCTTGGATGATGCACACAATTATGCCTAAATTAATCTGATAATTAAGGGAAGTAATTAAGGCTTGATTGATACAATCACATCATCCTAGATGATCATTTCAAAATACATTAGTTTATCCTAGACGATCAACATCGGATACATTTTATTTAGAGTGATGCTCTGGATGATTTTCATGGATTTGAACTAATCGTCCAGGATGATCGTGAGATCGGCCTAGACAATCAAACTATTTTTTCACCAACCAGATAAACATTCAAAGCGATTATATGGCAGATATTCTATGATTTGAACTGATCGTATAGGATGATATTTAATCATCCTGAATGATATGAACAAAAACCTTTTGATCGTCCCAAATTGTCCTGACAGATTGAGCATAATTTGCACTGAACATACAGAACGATATAAATTTTGACCTGGACTATAAAGTTAGCAAGTTGCATTTAACGAGCTATTTCGAACCTCTTCTATATTAGCTCTCTTATATCACCCATGAGGGAATCTTTTGCTACTGTCTTGACCTGAGAGAGCCTAGAGGAGAGGGAGAGAGAGAGAGAGAGAGGAACTGGTGATGGGGAGTTTATGAGAGGGTTGACAAAGGTTGCTCCAAGCAAGGTTCCAAGTCATCTTCTCTGATCATCGTCCGTTGTCCTTGAGGGTTTAAGGGAGGTCTACTTCTGTAAATGGTCAAGGTTCTCTACATGCTTTAGGAGGAAGAAAAAGGAGTCAAGTTCTCTGCCTAACTGGTGTCGGTGGAAAGAAAGTTTTGTATAATACTCAGAGGGCGCCTCCGAGAAGTGGATGTAGGTCGTGCTGACCGAACCATTATGAATCTTTTTGTTCTTTTATTTTCTTCCGCATTTTTTTCCACACTTTGATTATCATTGTGATGAATTTTGATTTGAGTTTTGAGTTATTGATTGAAAGAATTTTTAAAATATCAATTTACCCCCCTTTGGTTAGCCTTAGGCTAGTTTATAATGGATTAACATCACTAACAAACTTTCAGGTGGTATCAAAGCGGGATTCATAAAAACAAGTTTGAAAACTTTTTGAATTTTGATCAATGGCTAACTTCGGTAATCGTAATACCGCGGAAGGGTATTCTATTGTCCGACCACCTTTATTTGATAATATTTCTTTTAATTTTTGGAAAACTCACATGTCTACATTTTTGCAATTAGTTGACTATCGCATGTGGATGCTTGTTAAGGATGGTTATACACCTCTGACTGATAAACCTAACAATGCTACTTTTCCACTTCCTTTTATTGAATGAACTCTTGATGATAGGGATTGAGGTCAACTTAATGCAAATTGTTTGAACTATTTTTTATGTGCTTTAAAATCCAAAGATTATATGCGTGTTTTAACTTGCACTATTGGTAAAGAGAGTTGGGATAAATTGTGTATTACTTATGAAGGAACTAAGGAAGTTAAGCAATCTTGATTGAATATTTTATTGCATGATTACAAACTTTTTTGCATGAAATTTTTTGAATCAATTTCTGAAATATATACAAGATTTACTCAAATCATTACCTCTTTACATGCCTTAGGAAGAGAACTCACCAACTATAAAAAAGTGAACAAAATTTTAAAATGCTTGTCTTCCTCTTTTGATGCTAAGATTACTATAATTATTGAATCCAAGGATTTGAATACTTATTCGATTGATAACATACTTGGATCACTCATTTCTTATGAGCAAGGGGTGAATCAAAGAAATCTTAATGTAGGTGAGAAAAAGAAGGAGAAATTTGTGGCACTGAAGGCCAACAATGCTGACACCGAATCTTTCGAGTTTGAAAGTGATGATGTTGCTTTAATCACAATGCAATTCAAAAGCTTTCTAAGGAAGAAGCAAAAGAACCATCAAAAGTAGAATAAAGGTAAGGGAAACAAAAATTTTAAGAGTTCTAATGAAATGATTTGTTTTGAATGTAGGAAGCCAGGACAAGTTAAAGCTGATTGTGCTACACTTAAGTCTCACCCAAGTAAAGAGAAGGGAGAGGAGAAACCCATGTTCAAAAAGGACAAGAAAAGGTTTCAAAAGGCATTTTGGGCAGATTCTGCATCAAACTCCTCTGAGACTGAAATTGAAGAGGAGACAACAAACTTGTGTTTAATGGTAGATGATAATCTTGGTCAAAGTGACCAAGAAGAGGTATGTGAACTAACCTATGAGCAACTACTTGAAGTTTCTGAAAAAATTCATACATAATATAGGAAACTTAAGAAAACTCATGCTAGCTTGAAATTGAAATTTTTAAATTTACAAAAAGAGCATGAAATTCTTCTTAAAAATCATTCTATAATCAATAGTAATCACATGTCTTTACTTGATTAGTTTTACACATTAAACAAAAAGCATAATGAATTATAAGATGTACATGATTCTTTAAAACCATCTCATGCTGAGTTAGAAAAAGAGTTAGCAAATTTCAAAGCTTCTGAAAATAAATTATTGCATGCATCACATAACTTTAAAAAGAAGCATCACCACATGAGTAGATTAGTATATCCTTTTCCTGGTGTTAGATATTTTTCATGTGGCATGTTAGGACACATTGCACACACTTGCACCATTCATCGTTGTATATATTGGGTGTGGAGACCCAAATTACATTATTCACAGCATAAAACACATGAATTACATACTACTTTCCATAAAAAGGGACCCAAACATATTTGGGTTCCTAAATTTGATGTTTGATATTTTGCAGCCTTTCTCTCATAAAAGGCCTTGTGAGAGCATGTGGTACCTGGACAGCGGATGCTCATGACACATAACGGGAGATGCTAATAAATTTGTTTCACTGGAGGCTAGGGCTGGAGGCAAGGTCACTCTTAGAGACAACACTACCAGGAAAGTGGTGGGTACATGTATAATTGGAAACTCAAAGAACCTTTTGATTGAAAATATCTTTCTTATAAATGGACTGAAATATAACTTACTCAGCATCATTCAGCTATGTGATAAGGGCATCATCATAAAATTTTTGGCAAACACTTGCATCATAGCTTAAATAAGAATACTATTTTGCAGGGAAAGTGGATCAATAATATTTACTTGCTTGATTTAAATAATATTGAATATGCTACTTTATTTTGCTTAAATATTGCTACTGATGATTCTTAGTTGTGGCACAAGAGATTATGTCATACAAGTATGAAAACTCTTAGGAAAGTGACCTAGAAAGACCTAGTTAGAGGTGTCCCCAAGCTTAAGTTTTTAAAAGATCACCTTTGTGAAGCCTGCCAATTAGGAAAGCAAGTCCACTCCACTTTTCACCTCATTAAGGACATTAGCACCTCTAGACCTTTAAAAGTTCTTTACATGGATTTATTTGGACCTATTAGCACTGCCAGTTTAGAAGAAAAAGTCAATGGTTTTGTGATTATCGATGATTACTCGAGGTTTACTTGTATTAGATTTCTATCACATAAGAATGAGTCTTTTGATGAGTTTAGAGCCTTCTTCACTTAAATTCAAAGAAAGATAGGTTATGAGATCCCGACCATCCATAGTAACCATGGAGAGAGTTTGAAAATGAATGATTTGGAGACTTTTATGAGGATAAGGGGATTAGCCACAACTTCTTAGCTCCTAGGACCCCTCAGCAAAACGGGGTAGCTGAAAGGAAGAACCAGACATTAGTTGAAGCTACTAGATCCATGCTTGCTGAGTATTCACTTCCAAAATATTTTAGGGTTGAAGCAGTAAACATAGCTTGTTATGTGTTGAATAGGGTGAATGTTAGAGCCAAACTTGATAAGACACCCTATGAGATCCTTAAGTGTAGGAAACCCAATTATTCCCATCTTCATCTCTTTGGTTGTAAGGTTTTCATTCATAATAATGGGAAATCTCACTTAGGAAAATTTGACCCAAAATCTGATGGAATGTTCTTAGGATATTCTAGTGTTGGGAAGTATTTTAGGATATTTAATAAGAGGACAATGGTGGTGGATGAGACTACTCATGTAGTGTTTGATGAATCTTATCCTAGGAAGTCTAGAGTTAAGGAGGAAGATGATGTTAAAGAGAATACCACTGGAGGTGAGAATTTTGAATAGAGAGTAGACCCCCAAAACACTGAAAAAGTAGGTGAGATTACCCAAGGAGTAGAAATTGTAGATATAAAAGAAAGGGTTGAACCTACACACACCTTGCCTAGAGATTGGAGATACTCTTCGAGTCACCCTAAAGAACTGATCTTAGGAGACCCTTCTAAAGGAGTTAAGACTAGACATGGACATAGGAAGGAAGTGAACCACTCTGGCTTTATCTCAATGACTGAACCCACCAACATTAATCAAGCCCTTTCTGATGAGTTTTGGATCTTAGCCTTGCAAGAGGAGTTAAACCAATTTGTTAGGAATGATATTTGGGAGCTTGTAGAAAGACCAAAGGGACAAAGTGTAGTTGGAACCAAATGGGTCTTTAAGAATAAGGTGAATGATTCTGGTGTGGTAGTTAGCAATAAGGCAAGATTGGTGGCTAAGGGGTACAACCAAGTAGAAGGGATAGATTTTAAGGAGACCTTTGCCCCTGTAGCTAGATTGGAAGCCATTAGAGTGCTATTAGCCTTTTCCTGTTATAAGGGATTTATGCTTTTCCAAATGGACGTTAAGAGTGTCTTTTTAAATAGGGCAATAAAAGAGGATGTGTTTGTAGAACAACTCCTAGGTTTTGAGAGTTCCCAATTTTCAAATTATATTTTCAAATTAAAAAAGGCCATAAATTGAAGCAGGCACCCAGAGCTTGGTATGAGAGGCTTAATATATTCTTATTAGAGAGGGAGTTTATTAAGGAGAGCATAGGCACCACCCTTTTTTTGAGGAAACTAGAAGATGATTTACTTATTATTCAGATCTATGTTGATGATATACTTTTTAGATCTTCTGACAAGAGGTTATATGATGATTTTTCTAAAATAATGAGTAGGGAGGGTCCTACTTTTTGGGGTTTAGCATAAGAAAATTAGATGATTGAACCTTTCTAAATCAATCAAAGTATATGGAGGATATCTTGAAGAAATATGAAATGGATAAAGCCAAGCCAATTAATACTCCCATGACCTCCAGTGTTCAGTTGGATAAGAACAGTAATGGAAATTCTATTGATCAAAAGAAGTACAGAGGGATGATTGGATCTCTACTTTACCTGACTGCTAGCCCACCTGAAATAATATTTAGTGTTTGTCTATGTGCTAGATTTCAATTGATCCTAAGGAATCCCACCTGACAACATTTAAGAGAATTCTTGGATATCTTTTAAGGACCCAAAACTTAGGAATCTGATACCCTAGGAACATCACTTCTTTGAGATCATTGGACATTCTGATTTTGTTTTACAAGATGTAGGGTGAATAGAAAGAGCACTTATGGGAATTTCCAATTCATAGGACAGTTGTTAGTCTCCTGGTCTAGTAGAAAATAACTCTATTATACTTTTTACTACTGAAGCTGAGTACATTGCCTTAGGGAGTTGTGGCCCAAGTCCTTTAGTTGAAGCAACAAATTCTAGATTTAAGATTACCTGTAGGCACAATCTCAATCCTTTATGACAATACTTGTGCCATTTGCATTTTTAAAAATCCTATACAACATTCAAGGACTAAGCATATTGACATAAGGCATCACTTTATTAGAGACCATGTGACTAAAGGAGATATTGAGCTACACTATATGACAACTGAGAATTAACTGCCTGACATCTTTACTAAACCACTAGCCTTCGACACTTTCAGCACTTTAAGGAGCAGATTGGGTGTGATTGACATAAATGCATGAATTTGATTCTTACTGATTTTTAATTTATTATATGTTATTTATTTTTCACTTCTTTTTATTTTTGTTGATTTATTTTTTGTATGCTTTAATTTTTCTTATAATCATCATCGAAATTGATATTTTATTCCTTGTTTTTATTTTTGGAAATTTTGTAGTCAATGTTTTAAATCTCTTAATCAGTTAAAAAGGGAAACACCATTGATTCTGTTTTGTGATTCATTCTTCCTTGTATTAGAGAGTGGGTTTTTTCTTCTCTAATATCTAGAAAATATAATCACAATTAAGAGTATTTAAGAATTTTTTAAAAGGGATTTAGCTTACAAAATTAAAAGAAAAAAAAAGTGGCTAATGATGTTAAAATCCATCTGCTGGCTGTTCTGACCTTTATGCTCCTTATCATCTCGGATGATGCATTATCATCTTGGACGATGCATTATCATCCCGAATGATCTGATCGTCTTCTACTTTAATCATCTTTGATCGTCCTAGACAATCCTCTTTCATCTTGGACGATGCCTTTACTCTTTGCTCAATTATTAATAATCGTCTCGTACGATCCACCTGTTTGTCCTAGACGATACATATGGAAATACATTTATTAAGCCTCAAATTTGGCCAGTACGATCCATTATTGGAGAATCATCCCAAACGATCCACATATTCATCCTGGACAATACACGTGGCAGTGCATTTAAATATTTTAAATTTGGTCAGTATGATCCATTATTGTTCATCGTCCTGGACGATCCACCTAATCATCCTAGATGATTTGTTTTTTCAACGGTTATCCGAATTGTCACCTCGGGATGATCGCCTGTGTCTAATCATCCTGGACAATATATGACCATCCTGGATGATATGACCACCTTTTTTGACCAATCGTCCAGCCGCAATTATTGCACTGGATCGTCCTGGATGATTCTGCGATCATCCTGGATGATCCGGCCAATATTTTAAATTCAAAGCCCCTCTAGTATATTTTCTCACACAATCTCCTTCTACTAGCCTTCTACTTCCTCTTTTCTTATTATTCGTGATCATGGTATGAGGCAAGCGCTCTCGCCACCCTTCTAGAAGTTCCTCGAGGGCTACTCTTGACCCTTGCTTCACTGAGGCGAAAGATCAAGCTGCCTACCAACAGTACAAGATGGCCAAAATTACTATCTCTCAGACCGTCAACCCAAACATTCTTTCATATCCAGTACTCGACATCTTTGCTCACACCTCCCTATGCTTTCTCCTTACTCTTTTTGTACCATTCAACTCTGAGCTACTTTTTGAATTTTTTATAAGTCTGTATAAATTTTGCCATTACTTCTCTTGGATCGTATGTGAATCAATGCCCCGTCGAGATCACATACAAGGACTATGCAGAATTTTTACAACTTTCCACCACTGGGGATAAACTTCACACCCTATGTTCTGACACTGATTATGACTAGGCTACGGCTAACAACTTCTTCTGAAATTCAAATGCTCACTTTCACAAGGGAGAGACTAGAACCTTGCTCAAAGATGCTAGGACCATCCATCATGTCCTTTGCATATCAATAATTCTAAAAGCTGGTGATCGCATCCACATTACTCCGCTTCTTTTGATCACCACCTTTTATATTTTAGCCCATCACAAATTCAATTCTACTGATTTGATTTTTTGTTACATTGAACATCTGACCACTATTCGTGACCCAGGCCATAGGAGGAAGCCAAACCTAGCCCTAGGACATATAATTGCTTATGTCTTATAATCCAAATATAACCTCCAATATCCTGCTCCTCCAAATTTCCAACCTGCTTTCTACTCTAATAAGTCCTTTCATATTCTTCACAGTTCTCATCTCCACCCGGGGTACAAAGAAGCCGAGAGAGTTGAGGAGGAGGCTCCCCCACCTGTTCAAGCACCTACTCCGCTTCGCCAGCACTCTCAGCTAGATGAGCTGGTTGAGGGATTTGACAAGTGGGAGGCATGCTTTGAGACTTACATTGTTACACAGGAGCATCAACATGCTGAGGACTTAGCCCATTTCGAGTAGCGATGTGCTGATGACTTAGCCCATTTTGACACCTATGTTGCACACTAGCAGTAACAGCATGACTAGGACATGGCCTGGTTTGGAGTATAGTTCAACTCATTGTCTTGCTACTTTTAGCAGCCACCACCACCACCTCCTCCTCCTTCAGATGATCAGGGGTCATCATTTTACTATTTTTTTTATGTTATTTTTTTATTGTAGTTTATTTCTATTCTTTGTTGTTTAGTTTCTGTTTTGTTTATGTTCTACTTTCCTCCTCCTTTTTGAGATGTCAAAAGAGGGAGTAGTTTGATGTACTGTTTGCTTTGTATAATGATTTTGTTTTTTAGTTTATCTATGTTTTCATTAAATTGCATTAACTGCTTAGACTTTTTTGAGTTTGACATCATCAAAAAGGGGGAGATTATTACGTATCTATTTTTAAAAATAGAATTTTGATGATTACAAACACTTTTGTTATATTATGACTATCTTGCCTACTAACATTTCATGTCCACAGGATAAAGACTGCAATTTGAACCAGCTCAAGATTGGGTAGACCAGTTCTGAGTCAGTTTGTAAATCTTTTCCTTTCTTAAGTCTATTTATAAAAATGGTGGTTCCTAATGCTAAGTAACATTGCACACACACTTAGGGGAATTTTGTTATGTCTATTTTAATGTTCTCTATTTTGAGAACATTGTCCAGGATGATCCAAATATCATCCTGGATAATATGTTAAAAATAAAAAACCCTAATTAGAGCATATATGTTAAGGCAACCGTCATTAAGCAGATCGTCCTGGCCAAAATATGTACTGTCTGGGACGATATGCTCAAATCAGAAAGAATCAGCCACCAAATTTATTTAGGTATTATTTATTTTTGGACATCCTCTAGGACATCATCCTAGACGATGCACACAATTTTGCCTAAATTAATCTGGTAATTAAGAAAGCAATTAAATCTTGATTGATATAATCACATCATCCTGGACGATCGCAGGATCATCCGAGACTATCAGTTCAAAATACCTTAGTTGCTCCTGGATGATCAACATCGGATAGCTTTTATTCAGAGCGATGCTCTGGATAATTTTCATGGATTTGAACTAATCGTCCAGGACGATTGAGAGATCGGCTTGGATGATCAAGATATTTTTTTACCGTCCAGATAAGCATTCAGAGTGATTTTCTGGTTGATATTCTATGATTTGAACTAATCGTACATGATGATATTTAATTATCCTGGACGATATGAACAAAAACCTTTTGATCATCCCAAATCATCCTAGTTTATTGAGCTTAATTTACACTGATCGTACAGGAAAATATTAATATCATACTGAACGATAAAGTTGGAAAGTTGCAATTAATGAGCTATTCTAAAGCTTTTATATATAAGCTCTCTTATATCACCATTGAGGGCATCTTTTGCTACTTTATTGACCTGAGAGAGCCTAGAGGAGAGGGAGAAAGAGGGAGAGAGAGAGGAACTTGTGAGGGGGGTTTTTGAGAGGGTTCACTAAGGTTGCTCCAAGCAAGGTTCCATGTCATCTTCTTTGATTGTCGTCCCTTGTCCTTGGGGGTCAAGGGAGGTCTACTTTAGCGAACGGTCAAGGTTCTTTTCCTGCTTCAGGAGGAAGTAAAAGGAGTCAGGTTCTCTGCCTCACCGATGTCGGTGGAAAGGAGGTTTTATAAGGGCTTCTCCACCTTACTGTGGGAGCAAAAGGAGAGTCACTGAGTTTAATGCAATACTCAAAGGGCACCTCTGGGGAGTGGACATAGGTCGTGCTGACCAAACCACTATAAATCTTTGTGTTCTTTTTTTTCTTCTGTATTTTTTTTTTTTGCACTTTAATTATAATTATGGTGAATTTTGGTTTAAGTTTTGAGTTTTTGATTGAAAGAATTTTTAAAATACCAATTCACCCCCCTTCTCTTGATTAGCCTTGGGCTAGTTCATAAGGGCTTAACATAACTAATAAACTTTTAACTTATATTTCTCTACGTCTGCCTTGCCTACTAACATTTTAGGTCCATAAGATGAAATTGTAAGTTGAACTAGCTCAAGATTGGGTAGATTAAGACTGAGTTAGTTTGTAATATACGAAACTGTATCTTTTACCTTTTCTTGAGTCTATTATAATATTATGGGTCCTTATGCCAAGCAATCTTGCACACACACACTTGTGGGAGATTTTTTTAATTATTTTTAAAGTTTTCTATTTTTGCATACATCATCCAGGATGATACAAAAAATCGGCCTAGACGATTAGTTAAAAATACAAACCCTAATTAGGACTTCTTGATTAAGGCAACCGTTATTAAGCGCATCATATTGGATGATATTAATATCGGCTGGGATGATAGGCTCAAATCAAATAGAATTAGCCGCTAGATCTATTTAGGTAGCTTTTAGTTTTGAACATCATTAAGGACATCGTCCTGGATGATATAATATAATTATGCCTAAATTAATCTGATAATGTAAGGAAGCAATAAAGGTTTGATTCTCAATCATATCATCATGGATAATCTCGGGATAAGTCAGGATGATCAATTCACAAACCTTAGTTATTCCTGGATGATCAAACATCGGCATGCTTCTGTTCTGGGTGATATTCTAGACGATATGTACTGAATTGAAGTAATCGTATATGATGATCAAGTTATTTTTATGTCATCTAGATATCCATTCAGGGTGATGTTCTGGATGACATTCAATGATTTATACTAATTGTATAGGATGGTATACTATCGGCCTGGATGATATGAACAAAAACTTTTTGATCTCCCAAATTATCCTGGCTGGTTAAGCTAAATTTGTACTGATCGTACAGGATGATATTTATATCATCCTGGATGATATTTATATCATCCTGGATGATAAAGTCAGTTTATTACAATTAAGAGCTATTCCAAAGCTTTTCTATATAAGACCTCTTGTTCCACCCAAGAGGACATCTTTTTCCATTATTATGACCTGAGAGAGCCAAGAGGAGAGGAAGGGCAAGGGAGAGAAAGGATCTTGTGAGAGGGCATTTGTGAGGGGTTTTCATAAAGGTTGCTCCAAGCAAGAGTCCGTCATCATCTTCTTCAATCATCGTTCCTAGTTCCTTGGGGGTTCTTGAGAGGTCTACTTCAGCATCTGATCAAGGTTCTCTACCTGCTTCAAGAGGAAGCAAAAGGAGTTGGGTTCTCTACCTACTTCTGGAGGAAGCAAAAGGAGTTGGATTTTTTGCCTCACCTGCATGATTAACATTAATTAAGATTATTAACATTTAAGAGCTTGCACCTCCATAACATAATGGCCTTTTTCCTCAAATGTCTCCTTCTGGTGCTTTTTTATCTGGTGAATGAATTCAATTTGCTGGTAAAGAGATAGAGAGAGTTGCATCTCTGAACTCTTGGTAAGAATGTAGTTCTTTGATTTTATTCGTATCTCCCTAGTCACAGACTTCTTGCTGTCCCAACCCAACATTTTAGAGTGCCGTGCCAGGACACGCTCGAGCTATCGCTCACCTTTACCACAAAAACGAGGTAGAGAGGAGGTTTGTACAGGCTTCTCCACCTTGCTGTACGGGCAAAAGGAGAGACACTGAGTTTAGTGCAATACTCAGAGGGTGCCTCCAGGGAGTGGATGTGGGTCGAGTTGATCGAACCACTATAAATTTCTATATTATTTATTACTGCTTCTGCATTTTATTTCTGCACTTTATTTTCTATAGTGAAATTTAAGTTTGTGATTTTTCTTAAAAAATTTTAAATACCAATTCACCCTCCCCCCCCCCCCCCCCCCCTCTTGGTTAGCCTTGAGACTAGTTCATTAGGGCTTAACATCCCAGCCAAACATTTAAGTGATATTAGAGCGGGATTCATAAAATTAAGTTTTTGAAAACATTTGAATTTTGAACAATGGTTAACTTCGATAATCATAATACTACAGAAGGATATTTTATTACATGATCACCTTTGTTTGATAATATTCCTTTTGATTTCTTGAAAGCTTGCATGTCTATATTTTTACAATTAATTGACTATCGCATGTGGATGCTTATTAAGGATGGTTGTAGACCTCCGTCACGTGAAATTAATGAAATTAAAATTGAACTTTCTTTTACTGATTGGACTTTTGATGAACGAAATTTAGCGCAACTTAATGTTAAATATTTGAACTATTTTTTTTTTGTGCTTTGAAATCTGAAGATTATATGCATGTTTCAACTTGTGTTACTGGTAAAAAAATTTGGGATAGATTGTGTATTACTTATGAAGGAACAAATGAAGTTAAATAATCTAGATTGAATATTTTATTGTATGACTACAAAATTTTTCAAATGAAACCTACTGAATCAATTTTTGACAGGTATACTTGGTTTACTCAAATTATCACCTCATTGCATGCTTTAGGAAGAGAACTAACTAATTATGAAAGAGTCAATAAAATTTTGAGATTATTTCCTTCTTCTTTTGATGCTAAGATTACTGCAATTATTGAATCTAAAGATTTGAATACTTATTCTATTATTAATTTACTTAGATCAGTCATTGCATATGAGGAAGGGGAAAATAAAAAAAAATCTTGATGCAGGTGAGAAAAAGAAAGAGAAAACTATGACACTGAAGTCCACCAACACGAACACTGATTCTTCCACGTCTAAAAGTGATGATGTTGCCTTCATCACTAGGCAATTCAAAAGTTTTTTAAGGAAGAATAACAAGTATCATCAGAAGTAGAAAAAAAGGTAAGGATAGCAAAAATTTTAAAAGTTCTTTTGATCTTGTTTGTTATGAATGTAGGAAGCCTGGTTATGTCAAAGCTGATTTTCCTACACTTAAGGATCTCTCAAGCAAAGAGAAGGGAGAGGAGAAACCCAAATACATGAAGGACAAGAAGCAGTACCAAAAGAAGTTCTGGGCAGATTCTGCATCGAACTCATCTGAGATTGAAGATGAAGAGGAGATAATAAACTTGTGCTTAATGGGTGATCATCTTGGTCAGTCTGATCAAGAAGAGGTATGCAAACCAACCTATGATCAATTACTTGAAATTTGTGAGAAAATTCATGCATCATATAAGAAAAGAGGAAGTAGATTAGGACTAAGTTTTCTCGTCATCCTATCATTGCATTTATCATATGATTTTAATTATGTTTTATGGCTTGTTCTGTTGCAACCCATGACCCCGAGTTTGAGATTTTGATGATGCCAAATAATGAGTGTTTTTGAACTGCGTTTCATTGATTATTATTTTATTTGTTATTTTCCTTGAGCACTAACATTTCAGGAAGATCACAAGTGACTCAGGAAGAAAGGAAGACTCAAGACCGGGTAGATTAGGAGTATGAGTCAAACAATGTATTTTTTCATTTATTGTATTTTTACTTTATTGAGTCTGGCCACAATATGCGTAAGAGTAAGAGCAACCATGCACACACACAGGGGGAGAGTTTTTTTTTAAACTGCAAATTATAACTAAAATTCTTCACTGTAGATCGTACTGTACGATTTTATTTCGTACTGTACGATCCAAGCTACGTGGGCAATTCTGTGAATAGATCGTACTGTACGAAGTAGTTCGTACTGTACGATATGTTCAGATCCAAAACCCTAGCCGTGACATAGTTTAAGTAAGTGAGTTTGCGCCGTTCGTACTGTACGAACAAGTTCGTACTGTACGATCAGTTTTTAATACTTACTTAAATTAACCCGTGATTAGTGCATGTAATCCAGGGCTAATGAAAATTTGAACATCATACTGTACGATAGTAATCGTACCATACGATGAACAGAGATGACATCCGATCGTCCAGACCATCGTCCTGTACGAGTAGTATCTTGTTGGATCGTACCGTACGATATTATATCGTACAGTACGATTTATTTTTGTACTGTTCGTACAGCTTCGTACCAGGACGACGGCTGTTTGTGAAGATCGTACTGTACGATGTGTAATCGTACTGTATGAACAGTAACGGATAATTTTGAAATCAGAGGTTTTTGGAGCCCGTTTTTAGGTGTCAATCAACTCTTTTTGGGTAAGAATTACAGAGGGGGTGAACGTGGTTAGAGAGGGATTCCAAGGGAGAAAACTTTAGAGAAATTCTTGAGGGTTGAGAGAGGAAGGAGGAGGTGAGCGTTGTGAGGGAGAAGAGGTGTGAGGGAGATCACACGGTTGCTCCAAGCTTGCTGCATCTTGCTCCTCCTGTGGCCCGAGAAGGATTTGAGGAAGGATCTCCAAGGGAAAGGCTCGTCTACATCCGTTACCTCGAGGTTCTCTGCCTTCTCCAGGAGGGAGAAAAACGAGAAGGTTCTCTGCCGTCGCCAAGAGGGTGAAAATAGAGTTTGGTATTCCGCCACGCCGGTTGGTGAAAGGGAGGTTTGTACAGGCTTCTCCGCCTTGCCGAGGGGGGCAAAAGGAGAACTATTTTGATAGTGAAAATCCCGGAGTGGAGGACTCCGGGGAGTCGACGTAGGTCATATTTTGACCGAACCACTATAAATTCTTGGTGTGTTCTTTCCTTATCGTTGTTTACTTTTTCTTGCATTTTAAATTTGTCATATCTATTGCATGTGAAATTTTGTGGAAAAAAAACTGCATAAATCTTTGTTTTAAAGTTTCAAAAACAACAAAAAAATTAGAACTCTTGTTTAGGGTTAAGTTTATTATTAAGAAGTTTTTACAATTCACCCCCCCTCTTGTCGTTTAGTAATTTCAATTGGTATCAGAGCTTGTTTTTCAAAAATAGTGTTTTAGAAAACCTTGAAAAAACGATCATGTCGAATTTTGGTAATCGTAACACTGCGGAGGGTTATTCAATAACTCGTCCACCACTTTTTGATAACATACCGTTTGATTTCTGGAAAATTAGAATGTCTACATTTTTGCAATCTATAGATTACCGCATGTGGATGTTAGTAAATGATGGATATGTTGCACCGTTCAAGATTGTTAATGGTTTGAAAACTTCTGTACCTTTTATTGAATGGAGCAATGAGGATAGGGAATTAGCCCAACTGAATGCTAAGTGCTTAAACTGCTTTTTTTGTGCATTGAAATCTGAGGACTATATGAGAGTATCTACTTGTGTTTCTGGTAAGGAGATTTGGGATAGACTGTGCATCACATACGAAGGAACAAACGAAGTAAAACAGTCTAGGCTTAACATTCTACTGCATGATTATGAATTATTCCGTATGAAACCTAGCGAAACAATTTCTGACATGTACACTAGGTTCACCCAAATTGTGACATCATTGCATGCATTAGGTAGAGAAATTTCAAATTCTGAGAAAGTGAATAAAATTCTTAGATGCCTACCTAGTTCCTATGATGCTAAGATAACTGCTATCACTGAATCTAAAGATCTTAATGTTTATTCTATTGATAACCTCCTTGGGTCACTCATTGCATACGAACAAGGAGTGAGTCAAAGGCAAAGTGATGCAGGTGAAAAGAAAAAGGAGCGGACAGTGGCATTAAAAGCTAGCAACTCAGAAAGTGAAAGCTCTGCAGGGGAGGAAGATGATGAGATAGCACTGATGACCCGACAGTTCAAAAATTTCCTAAAAAGAAAACAAAAGCGTCATCAGAACAGCTGGAATAAAGGTAAGAGCTCAAGGTCTAATAAGGTTTCATCTGATACAATTTGCTTTGAGTGCAGGAAGCCAGGTCACCTTCGAGCCGATTGCCCTAATATGAAGAGTCAACCAGCAAAGGAGAAAGGAGATGACAAAGTTAAATATAAGAGAGGAAAGACAAAGACACAGAAAGCTTTTTGGGCCGACTCTGCCTCAGAATCATCAGAAGAAGAAGCAGAGGAGGAGGTAACAAATTTGTGTCTTATGGCTAATGATAACCTTGATCAATTGGATCAAGAGGAGGTATGTCAACTTTCTTATGATGAATTACTGCTTATTTCTGAGAATATTCATGACTCGTATAGGAAACTGAAGAAAATGCATGCTAAACTTAATATTGAATTTAGTTCCTTACAAATTGAGCATGCTAACTTAGTTAAAGAAAATTCTGATTTAGATAAAGATCACATGTTACTTCTTGATGAGTATGATGCATTAAATAAGAAGCATATTGAACTAAGTGAAGCGCATGAATCCTTGAAAACATCACATATTGAACTAGATGTAGAGTTTGAAAAACTAACTGCACTTGCATTAGAAGTAGATCATAGTGAGCACTTGCTATTGATAGAAGTTGATGGATTGACAGCTCAAAACAAAACTTATAGTGAAAAGATAAAAGAACTAGAAAATGAAATTGCATCACTCACAGTAGGCCATCCAAGAAAACCCCCAACACAGCATGCATTTCAAAACCTTAGGAAGAGGCACCACCATACTCATAGATTAGTAAATCCATTTCCTGGTGTTAGGTGCTTCTCTTATGGCATGTTAGGTCACATAGCCCGCACATGCACAATTCACCGTAGGACACACTTAGTATGGAGACCTAAACTGCATCCATCACAGCATAACATGCAAACATCTCATTCATGCAAGCATAAGGAGGAACCCAAACTCACTTTGGTTCCCAAATCTAACCTTTGAATGAAATTGTAGGGATGCTCTCACAAAAGACCTAGTGAGAGCATGTGGTACCTGGATAGTGGCTGCTCGCGACACATGACTGGAGATATGAAGAAGTTCATCCTATTGGAGACCAAAACTGGAGGCAAAGTAACGTTGGGAGACAACACTACCAGGAAGGTGATAGGCTCAGGTATCGTTGGTAATGCTAAGAATTTTTTAATTGAAAATGTTTTATTAGTTGATGGTTTAAAGCATAACTTACTTAGCATTAGTCAACTGTGTGACAAAGGTTTTGATGTTAAATTTTTTACTGATAGATGCCTGATTAGTTTATTTAATGAATTAATTTTAGAAGGAAAACGAATTAACAATGTTTACATGTTAGACCTTGATTGCGTTGATAGTTCAAAATCATTTTGCTTGAAAACAATAGTTGATGACTCGTGGCTATGGCATAGGAGACTATGTCATGCTAGCATGAAAACTCTTAGAAACATCACTCAGAAAAACCTAGTTAGAGGTGTACCTAAGTTAGAATTCACCAAGGATCACTTATGTGATGCTTGCCAACAAGGAAAACAAGTCAAATCATCCTTTCACTCAATTAGAGACGTGATCACCTCTAGGCCACTAGAAATTCTACACATGGACTTATTTGGACCCGTTAGTACAGCCAGTCTAGGTGGAAAGAATTATGGATTTGTGATTGTAGATGACTTCACTAGATTTACTTGGGTAAGATTCTTAGCACACAAGAATGAGTCTTTTGAGGAATTTAAAGTTTTCTCTCCATGGATTCAACGAAAATTAGGTTTTGAAATATCAACAATCCATAGTGATCATGGTGGAGAGTTCCAAAATGATAGATTTGAGTCATTATGTCAAGAGATAGGAATAGAGCACAATTTCTCAGCTCCTAGAACACCCCAACAGAATGGCATAGCAGAAAGGAAGAATAGAACTTTGGTAGAAGCTGCTAGGGCAATGCTAGCGGAGTATACCCTTCCTAGATACTTTTGGGCAGAAGCAGTCAACACAGCCTGTTATGTTTTGAACAGAGTAAACATTAGATCGAAGCTGAATAAAACTCCATATGAACTCCTTAAGGGTAGGACACCAAACCTTTCACATTTACATGTCTTTGGGTGTAAGTGCTTCATCTTAAATAATGGTAAACATCCCTTAGGAAAATTCGATCCCAAGTCTGATGAGGGTGTCTTCTTAGGTTATTCTTCTGTAGGTAAGGCCTATAGAATTTTTAATAAGAGAACCCTTGTAGTAGAAGAATCCACCCATGTGGTATTTGATGAATCAGATAAGCCCTCAGAATCTAAAATTGAAGATGATGAAATAGAGGCAATTCAAGGAGTAGAGACGATGACCTTAGGAGAAAGGGTCGAACCTCAGGAAGTTTTGCCTAGAGAATGAAGATATTCTTCTAGTCATCCTAAAGAGTTAATTTTAGGAGACCCTTCAGAAGGTGTAAGGACTAGGCATGGACTTAGGAAGGAGGTTAGTCACTCAGCTTTCATCTCTATGATAGAACCTTCAAGTATAGATCAAGCCTTAGGAGATGAATTCTGGATTCTAGCAATGCAAGAAGAGCTGAACCAATTCACCAGGAATGATGTTTGGGAGTTAGTTAAGAGATCTAAAGAGCAAAGTGTTGTTGGAACAAAATGGGTCTTCAAGAATAAGGTGAATGATTCAGGAACAATAATAAGGAATAAAGCAAGGCTAGTAGCTAAGGGGTACAACCAGATTGAGGGAATAGACTTTGAAGAAACCTTTGCCCCGGTTGCTAGACTAGAAGCCATAAGAGTGCTCTTAGCTTTTGCTTGCTTCAAGAACTTTAAGTTATATCAAATGGATGTGAAGAGTGCATTTTTGAATGGGGTAATTAAGGAAGATGTCTACGTTGAGCAACCCCCCGGATTTGAAAACTCACAATTTCCAAACCATGTATTCAAATTAAAAAAGGCACTATATGGACTAAAGCAAGCACCTAGAGCATGGTATGAAAGACTTAGCTCATTTCTTTTGGATAGAGGATTTTAAAAGGGTAGTGTAGATACTACACTCTTTTTACAAAAGGTCAAAGAAGAAATTCTCATTGTTCAAATATATGTAGATGACATATTGTTTGGATCTTCGGATAAAAACTTATGCGATGAATTTTCAAAAACAATGAGTAATGAGTTTGAAATGAGCATGATGGGAGAGCTTAATTACTTTCTTGGCTTTAGTGTAAAATAAATGGATAATGGAACCTTTCTTAGCCAATCAAAGTATATTAAGGATATTTTAAAGAAATATGAAATGGATAGTGCAAAACCCATGAACACCCCAATGAGTTCGACAATCCAATTAGATAAGGATCCTAGTGGAAAACCAGTAGATCAGAAAAAATATAGAGGAATGATTGGATCCCTACTTTACTTGACTGCCAGTAGACCGGACATAATGTTTAGTGTGTGTCTCTGTGCCCGTTTCCAAGCCGATCCTAAAGAGTCTCACTTAACTGCTGTCAAAAGAATTCTTAGATATCTACTAGGCACCCCAAACTTAGGAATTTGGTATCCCAGACACAGCACTTCCTTTGAAATCCTAGGGTACTCAGATTCTGACTTCGCAGGATGTAGGATAGATAGAAAGAGCACCTCTGGTACCTGCCAATTCATCGGACAATCATTAGTTTCTTGGTCCAGTAGGAAGCAAAACTCAGTAGCACTTTCCACAGCCGAGGCAGAATATATTGCGGTAGGAAGTTGTGTTGCACAAGTAATATGGTTAAAACAACAAATTCTTGATCTTGGACTACCTGTTGGAACCATCTCGATCATGTGTGACAACACAAGTGCAATTTGTATCTCTAAGAATCCAATTCAACACTCTCGAACGAAACACATAGACATTAGACATCATTTCATTAGAGATCACGTCGCTAAGGGAGATATAGAATTACATCATATCGCTACAGGAGATCAATTGGCAGACATATTCACAAAACCATTAGCTTTTGACACCTTTAGCACCTTGAGGACTAGATTAGGTGTCATAGATATAAATGCATAAAAAAAATAAATAAAATAAAATAAAAAAAATAAAAAAATAAAAAAAATAAAAAAATAAAAAAAAAAATAAAACAAAAAAAATCTCTTTAGGGCTGCTCCTGATCACCACACACTCACCACCAGATCAGGACCCGTCTGCTTAGTTTGTTTATGTTTGCATTGTAGTTTCTGTTTGTTTTCTTCTCTTACTTTTTGCTTTTAGTTGCTCCTCCTTTTTGTGCTGTCAAAAGGGGGAGAAGTTTGTTGTGATGTTGTAATGCCTATTTATCTAAATGCAGTATCTTTTGTTTCGTACTTACTTGTAGTACCTTTTTTTTTCTTGTGTTTAATTCAAAAAAAAAAAACAAAAAAAATAAAAATAACAAAAGAAATGTTTTTCAAAAGAAATGGTTTTCTTTCTTACTTGCAACAAATTATTTGACATCATCAAAAAGGGGGAGATTGTTGCAACCCATGACCCCGAGTTTGAGATTTTGATGATGCCAAATAATGAGTGTTTTTGAACTGCGTTTCATTGATTATTATTTTATTTGTTATTTTCCTTGAGCACTAACATTTCAGGAAGATCACAAGTGACTCAGGAAGAAAGGAAGACTCAAGACCGGGTAGATTAGGAGTATGAGTCAAACAATGTATTTTTTCATTTATTGTATTTTTACTTTATTGAGTATGGCCACAATATGCGTAAGAGTAAGAGCAACCATGCACACACACAGGGGGAGAGTTTTTTTTTAAACTGCAAATTATAACTAAAATTCTTCACTGTAGATCGTACTGTACGATTTTATTTCGTACTGTACGATCCAAGCTACGTGGGCAATTCTGTGAATAGATCGTACTGTACGAAGTAGTTCGTACTGTACGATATGTTCAGATCCAAAACCCTAGCCATGACATAGTTTAAGTAAGTGAGTTTGCGCCGTTCGTACTGTACGAACAAGTTCGTACTGTACGATCAGTTTTTAATATTTACTTAAATTAATCCGTGATTAGTGCATGTAATCCAGGGCTAATGAAAATTTGAACATCGTACTGTACGATAGTAATCGTACCATACGATGAACAGAGACGACATCCGATCGTCCAGACCATCGTCCTGTACGAGTAGTATCTTGTTGGATCGTACCGTACGATATTATATCGTACAGTACGATTTATTTTTGTAATGTTCGTACAGCTTCGTACCAGGACGACGGCTGTTTGTGAAGATCGTACTGTACGATGTGTAATCGTACTGTACGAACAGTAACGGCTAATTTTAAAATCAGAGGTTTTTGGAGCCCGTTTTTAGGTGTCAATCAACTCTTTTTGGGTAAGAATTACAGAGGGGGTGAACGTGGTTAGAGAGGGATTCCAAGGGAGAAAACTTTAGAGAAATTCTTGAGGGTTGAGAGAGGAAGGAGGAGGTGAGCGTTGTGAGGGAGAAGAGGTGTGAGGGAGATCACACGGTTGCTCCAAGCTTGCTGCATCTTGCTCCTCCTGTGGCCCGAGAAGGATTTGAGGAAGGATCTCCAAGGGAAAGGCTCGTCTACATCCGTTACCTCGAGGTTCTCTGCCTTCTCCAGGAGGGAGAAAAACGAGAAGGTTCTCTGCCGTCGCCAAGAGGGTGAAAATAGAGTTTGGTATTCCGCCACGCCGGTTGGTGAAAGGGAGGTTTGTACAGGCTTCTCCGCCTTGCCGAGGGGGGCAAAAGGAGAACTATTTTGATAGTGAAAATCCCGGAGTGGAGGACTCCGGGGAGTGGACGTAGGTCATATTTTGACCGAACCACTATAAATTCTTGGTGTGTTCTTTCCTTATCGTTGTTTACTTTTTCTTGCATTTTAAATTTGTCATATCTATTGCATGTGAAATTTTGTGGAAAAAAAATTGCATAAATCTTTGTTTTAAAGTTTCAAAAACAACAAAAAAATTAGAACTCTTGTTTAGGGTTAAGTTTATTATTAAGAAGTTTTTACAATTCACCCCCCCTCTTGTCGTTTAGTAATTTCATGTTCTTCCTTATATTAGAGAGTGAGATTTTCTTCTCTAATATCTGGAAGATATACTCACAACTAAGAGTATTTAAGAGTTTTGAAAAGAGATCTAGCTTGCAAAAAAAAAGTTGCCAATGACGCCAAATCAAAGGATGCACAATGATGCCAAATTAAGAATTATACACAAAGTGTATCAAAAATCAAAAGATGCATAAAGTGCACCATTCAATTAACAAGAGGTATAAAATGATTCCAATAAAAGCAAATTCTCTTCTCTTTCAAACTTTTAAAACTTAGAAGAATTCATGTCCATTGATATTTTCAAAGGCTTGATTTCGAATTTCACAATTGTGACAAATTACTTTGTTACATTATTCTATAAGATATTTTTCTGAAACCAAGTCTTGAACGGATCTTTTTTTCTTATCCAATGGTTTTTTTTAGTTAGATCTTTTGTTTTCATAAGATGATTTTGCCCTGAGAAAAGTCTGAGCTAGGGTTAACAGGATTGGATATTCTACCGGTTTCAAATTTTAACAATGTTAACTCATTGGTCTTATAAGTCTTTAAAATCAATCATATGGAGACATTGTCATATTCATGCTTTGATTAAAAAAACTTTGTTTTTATCCTTACTGTTCCTACTTTTTCTTTTCTGGTATTTTCCTCCTCTTTTTTGTGATGTCAAAGGAGGGAGTAGTGTTTGAGTTGTTTTTTCATTTTATTTAGGTTATTTTTCATTTTATTTAGGTGTGATTGTTTTATTATTTTCCATTATAAAAAAGGGGGAGATTATTATGAATCTGATTTCAGGGAATATAATTTTGATGATATCAAACACTTTATTTCTCTACGACTGTCTTGCCTACTAACATTTCAAGTCCACAAGATCAAACTGCAAGTTAAACCAGTTTAAGATTAGATAGATTAGGACTGAGTCAATTTGTAATGTACAAAATTGTATCGTTTACCTTTTCTTGAGTCCATTGTGATATTATGGGTCCTGATGCTAAGTAACCTTGCAAACACACTCTTATGGGAGATTTTCTGACTATAGAGTTTTGTTTTTTTGCTCACATCTTCTAGGATGATCCAAAAAAATGGCCTAAATGATCAGTTAAAACAAAAACCCTAATTAGGGCATCCTATTTAAGGAAACCGTCATTAAGTTCATCGTCCTGAACGATATTCATATCAACCAAGACAATATGCTCAAATTAGAAAAAATCAGCCGCCATATCACCGGAGTACCATAATATCGACATGGGGGAGCCAACTTCTCTATTGGTCAATGCCGTGATGACAAAATAGTTAGCTTTGTAGCATCACAATCTATCATGCATCGGTACCCAAAATTCCATTTTGGCACCGTAGTGTTCAGAAGTAAGCAACATCATGGCGTAGTAGTTATAACTGCCCAAGGACACCTCCTATTAGTAAAATGACTTGACTATTTAGTAATTAACTGATTGACATCAAAAAGCATCGCATTGGATTAAAATAAATAGTGCAGTGGCATTATTTATTTTTTGGGTGCATCAACACTGATTTTTCATGCACCACAATGTAAGTTGCCTACTTTGTGTGATTTTTTTATAAATAGTCAATGTGTTATATTTATAGGAGTGTTCAATCACTTGTTTAATTTCACTATATTTTAGAGTACTTCTCTAAATCTCTCTTATGGTGACGAGTAAGGGAATTTAGGAAAGTTTTTTATACAATCGTTAGAGTGTTAGTCCATGTTTGTTGGAGCAACTCTATACATAAAGGAAGAAGAAGTGTAGAGGAGATTCATTGAACCTTCCTAGTGATATCATTCTCTTGTATTTTCTTTCTTATATGTTTTCAATTAAAATGAGTTTGCATGTCTTTTCTTTCATGTTTAGCTAATTCTTTAGTTTTTGGATTGATGTTGTACATAAAATATTAAGTGCTAAAGAAATTCATATTTTCTAAAGTTAAAAGAAATTTTTAATATTATTCTACTATTTAGTTAATTCACATAGTGGTCATATGTGTAGTTAAAACCTATTGTGATGTATAGCATCTATCAAGGAAGGAAAAAACAACCAAGAATATTGGAATAACATGTTTGCATACCTAGACATAGGATGTAAAATAAACTAGGCTCTTCAGGAGATGATATAATTGTAGGTGGTTAGTAGATATCTTTTTCACCCCAAAAAGCTCGACAGAGATCCAGGGATGCATATACTCTAAAACATATCATAATTAAAAAATTTATTAGGAAAGATATGCAAAATACATTCAATAATCCAAAACACTTTATTCAAATATTATATCCATTATTTTACTACTTTTATTCAATTATTAAATATCCATAACATATATTTTTATTGAAGTAGGATAATTTTGCGATTAGAGTAAATAGTAGTAGTTGATTGCTTGAAGGTATACCTCCTCATGCGTTTGACACTCTACTCTATCACTTTATTACTTACTTTGGCACATATACTTGCATATATTAAGTGGAGTTTGTTAATTTATGTCAAAGAAATCCTACGCATTATTTAAGGAAGATAGAGCCTTAGGTTTATATTTTTATAATTCAAAATCACACTCCACCACAACCCCTTACCTTATCAAGTATTTGGTGCCATTTTCGGAGAAGTATTTCACTTTTTATAATATTTTAACTATATTATTGAATTAATTGTATATTATACCTACTTACATATTTATTTTTATTTATTTGCTTTGATCAGTAATTATGTATTTTATTTTTTTTCTCGATTGTATACTTTATAGCCATAGAAATGAATTTTACTCATTTGATCCTAAAATTGAGAGAAAACATTTTAAAATTTGGAAATGCAAAAAAAATTTAAAAAAGGCTAAACCTAACTTAAAGCAAATCATATAGACCTCTTAAGAATTATGCAAACCTTTCAATAGACGTAATTCAACGGAGCATAAATATACCTACAATCTGAGCTAAAAATTTTGAATTAAAACCAGGTATTATTCAAATGGTTCAAAACTCTTAGTTTAGGAACCTCTCGTAGAAGATCCTAATTTACATTTAGTCAGTTTGTTAGAAATTTGTGCAATATTTAAGTATAATGGTGTCAGTGATGATGTATTAGACTTTGATTATTTCCATTTTATCTAAGAGATAAAACTAAATTGTGGTTTAATTCCATATCCCTAGGATTTATAATCACTTGGAATGTGTTGGCTCATAAGGTTCTTACTACATATTTTCTACCATAAAAAACTGTCAAACATAAAATTACATTACTTCTTTTACTTAGTCTAAAAGAGAATCCTTTTATGAGAGTTGGGAAAGATTTAAGAAAATGTTCGCATCATGCATTACCAGATTGGTTGATTATTGAAAAATTTTCTAATGGATTAGTAGGATCTCTTATAGCTATAGAATTAATATTCCAAATACAAAATCAAGAAGCTTCTATTAAAAAATTGAAAACCATATTAAATTAGCTTGAAATTTCAATCATTAGTAGACCTCTTAGATTTTACCTAGTAATACTAAAGTTAATATGACAGAAAAAGAAAAAGATCTTAATGGAAGCCATTTCAAGAATAGAAATAATAAACCCCAGCCAAATTGCAAAATTTAGGCAAGTCTAGTTGAAGGTTATAAATTTAGCATTTTTTAGGGGAAATCCATGAAGGGACTTACGCATTAATTATAGGAAAAAAGTACAATATCCTTAAAGGGTCTTCAGTCTCTGTACTGCTCAAAAGAGCTACAAAATTAAAATAAAAAGCCAATGAACTCAAGATCTCTACTAGGCAAAAGAACATTAACACCAAGATACATTCTACGGTGCATAAGTACGAGCACCCAAAAAGAAGGAAGACAACAAATAACATCAATGAGCTCCAGCTTCCTATCCAAAAAATAAACACCATGATCACCTGCACTAATCAACTCCTGCAAAAAAAGATGTAGGCCACAAGAACAATAACACAATAAACCATAATCTATAAAAGGAATAAAATACCACCAGTTATGCTTGTTACAGATAACAAAAGGCCAACAAGTAATAAAATTCAGAATCCAAACATACTTAGTAGAGTAACCTGAGCAAACAATAAAATCCATATGAATAATGATAATAAAGCCAAAATTAATGCAAGAAGGATCAATCTGGCACCCAAAGAAATTGTCCATCTGAGCATAGCTCCAAGAATTAGAAATCTGAATCCAGCTCCCCAACATCAGAAGAATAAGCAAACCATCAAACCTAAGGCACCAGGTGAAGACCGAATCAGCCAAATTAGAAAAGTAATTGTTGCAGCATTAAGAAATGCAATGCCCAACAACATAACATAAAGAATAGACCCATAGAGGATAAAAAAAAAGCCCAAGAATTACCCAAACTGCTCAGACCCCAAACTAAATGAATGACCACAATAAAGAGGACAAGCCTCCTAGTGTAATGCTAGGAGATCAACAAAAGATGACCCAATAAAATGGACCAAAAAACCACCAAGCAACCACATAAATGACCCAGAAGATAGCTAGAAAAGGACTCCAGTAAATAACATAAAGACCACTCCAAATACTCATAAAGAACCTTTCCCAGAAAGGAGAAAATCAGCCAGCTATATAGAAAACCAAGGCCACCCAAACCACAGTAAGACAGAATAGACAGACCATTAACAAAACATCTCAAAAGAAAATGCCAATCAGCCTGAAACCTAATATACAATGGTCTAGAGAAATATAAATCACAACACCAAAACTAACAGGAACGCTACAAACTAGATAATAGAAGAAAAGTAGGACAGGGAAACACTGAGGCACACCCTGAGAAGACAAAGAAATAGGGTAAAAGACCACAGCTAGTAAAACCAATTAGGATTTGACATAAAGCATACCAATTTTATCTAAACTTAATAGACACTGCAGTGGAGCAGGGAGGTTAGTAGAAGTAAAATCAGACATATAGTTTGGGCCAACACCCTAATTGGCAAGTCAATTAGCACACGCATTACCATCCTTCTGAAAAAGAGAGAAAGAGAAATTCATAAAATTTGACATATTCTTAATCTCCTTAACTAGATAAAAAAGAGATGAATTACACACTGAATCCTCAAAACCATTAAAAAATTGAAAATAAAACTTAGAATCCACTTCAATACTAATGCTGGTTAAATCAAGAGGGATGCAAATCCTTAAACCATAGAGAATAGCCAAAGTAATAGCTTTGTTATCATTACAATTTTGTAAAGGGACAGCAAAAGCCATAATGAGGCTACCATAAAAATCTCTGATAACCCCACCACAACCTTAGGTATGCCCAAAATTAGCACCAGAAACATTCAATTTATAGGAGTTAAGAGTAGGCTTGATCCAATAAATAAACCTCGGATCTTTAGGAATATGATCAAACACCAACTTAATACCTAACTCAAAAGCAGCAAAATAATAATTCTTAAAATTCTTAATAGAGAGAAGATTAATAGAGAAGAGAGCAACAACCTTGTCTTTCACATTTTGAATAATCCTTTGATGGCTCATAACAATACCATTGAAAATAAAGTTATTCCTATCAAACCATAAATACCACAAAATGAGAGAAGGAATAACATTTATGATATTGCCTTTGGACTTGATAAACCAACAACTAAAAAGAGAAGAAATAGGCATTTTAGCATTAAAATAATACGATTTAAAATTGTCGTCAAAATAAATCTAAGTTTTAACCACTAAGGGACCATAAAGAAAAACATGATGCATATTTTTGACATGAAAACAACATTGGCATTTGGATGGTAAGGTAAAACCTCTTTTAACTAAGATGTCATCTCTAGGGCTGAATTTATGTAAGAGTCTCCACATAAAGACCACAAAGGTGGAGGGAATGCTTTTATGCTAAAGAAATTGAAAAATATTAGAAGTCTAGTTCTTAGATCTAAAGGCATGTCACACATCCTTTAATCTAAAACAACCTGAAATTACTAAACGACAAGAGGGGGGTGAATTGTAAAAGTCTTTTTAATAATAAAATTAACCCTAAACAATAGGTCTAATTTTTTGTTGTTTTTGAAACTTTAAAACAAAGATTTATGCAACTTTTCTTTCACAAAATTTCACATGCAATAGATATGACAAATTTAAAATGCAAGCAAAAAGTAAACAACAATAAGGAAAGAACACACCAAGAATTTTATAGTGGTTCGGTCAAAATATGACTTACGTCCACTCCCCAGAGTCCTCCACTCCGGGATTTTCACTATCAAAATAGTTCTCCTTTTGCCCCCCTCGGCAAGGCGGAGAAGCCTGTACAAACCTCCCTTTCACCAACCCGGCGTGGCGGAATACAAAACTCTATTTTCGCCCTCTTGGCGACGGCAGAGAACCTTCTCGTTTTTCTCCCTCCTGGAGAAGGCAGAGAACCTCGAGGTAACGGATGTAGACGAGCCTTTCCCTTGGAGATCCTTCCTCATATCCTTCTCGGGCCACAGGAGGAGCAAGATGCAGCAAGCTTGGAGCAACCGTGTGATCTCCCTCACACCTCTTCTCCCTCACAACGCTCACCTCCTCCTTCCTCTCTCAACCCTCAAGAATTTCTCTAGAGTTTTCTCCCTTGGAATCCCTCTCTAACCACGTTCACCCCCTCTGTAAATCTTTCTCAAAAAGAACTTGATTGATATCTAAAAAAGGCTCCAAAAACCTCTGAATTCAAAAGTAGCCGTTAATGTTCGTACAGTACGATTCAACATCGTACAGTACGATCTTCATAAACAGCCGTCGTCCTGGTACGAAGATGTACGAACAGTACAAAAACAAATCGTACTGTACGATATAATATCGTACGGTACGATTCAACAAGATACTATTCGTACAGGACGATGGTCTGGACGATCGGATGTCGTCTCTGTTCATCGTATGGTACGATTACTATCGTACAGTACGATGTTCAAATTTTCATTAGGCCTGGATTACATGCACTAATCACGGGTTAATTTAAGTAAGTATTAAAAACGGATCGTACAGTACGAACATGTTCGTACAGTACGAACGGCGCAAAATCACTTACTTAAACTAAGTCACGGCTAGGGTTTTGGATATGAACATATCGTACAGTACGAAAGACTTCGTAAAATACGATCTATTCACAGAATTGTCCACATAGCTTGGATCGTACGGTACGAAATAAAATCGTACAGTACGATCTACAAAGAAGAATTTTAGTTATATTTTGCAGTTAAAAAAGAACTCTCCCCCTCTGTGTGTGCATGGTTGCTCTTACTCTTACGCATTTTGTGGCCAGACTCAATAAAGTAAAAATACAATAAATGAAAAAATACAATGTTTGACTCATACTTTTAATCTACCCGGTCTTGAGTCTTCCTTTCTTCCTGAGTCACTTGTGATCTTCCTGAAATATTAGTGCTCAAGGAAAATAACAAATATAATAATTATCAATGAAAAGCAGTTCCAAAACACTCATTATTTGGCATCATCAAAATCTCAAACTCGGGGTCATGGGTACTACAAGTAAGTACGAAACAAAAGATATTGCATTTAGATAAATAGGCATTACAACATTACAACAAACTTCTCCCCCTTTTGACAGCACAAAAAGGAGGATTAACTAAAAGCACAAAAGAAAGAGAAGAAAATAAACAAAAACTACAATGCAAACATAAACAAACTAAGCAGACTGGTCCTGATCTGGTGGTGGTGGAGGTGGATTTGGCTGAAAGTATTGAAATAGAGTATCGAAGCGGTGATCAATTGCAGTAAAACGCTCTCCAAACCAGTGCATATCAACCTCGTGTTGCTGATGTTGTTCTTGAATATGCATGTCGAGACGAGTCTGCAGCTGGTCGAAGCGGGCGACTAAATCATCATTTGGGTGTGCTGGTGCTGGAGCTGGTGCAGGTGCTCGGGGTGCAGCATGGCGTCGTGGTCAAGCTGGAGCTGTGGCTGGTGCATCTTCTCCTTCTTCTTCATCAAAGACGGGTTCTTCAGGCTCATGTCCCCGATGAAAGAGGATACAGAAGAAAGCATCCGTATAAAAAATAGGAAGCATGTCAGGTTCACCAGGGTAGGATAATTGATATTTATGGTAGAGGATATATCCTATTAGGTGACCAAGAGCCAGATTTTGTTTCCGTTGAGTGGTGGGAAGACGAACAAAAGTCATGTGCCGAATATAGTTGCTAATCAAATTGACCTCATCAAACTTAATGTTGGACATAATAAGGTAGGTAGCGACTGACAAGGTAGGGGTCAGATTGATGCGGTTACCACCTTTGGGTATGATAGAGGTTCGAAGAACATGTTGAATGATATGGGCATTTCGGGTTAAAGATAGGACTAGAGGCTGGTGTTGATGAAAAACAATATTCCTAAGGACTCTATTTACATCGCTCCAATCAAAATCATCGGTAAGAAACGAGCGAACCATAGGTCCTTCAGTGGACAGCCCAATATATTGGGCGATGTCAGCTCTAGTTATTTCAACAGGGCGGCCACAAACAAAGAAGTGAAAAGTGGTGTTATCGACGGTGTAGGTGAGGTTGGCGAGAAATTCAAAAAGCAGTTCAGAATTGTATGGAAACGCTAGGGTGAGTAGGAATTGAAAGGTGGTGGAGACAAAGAGGCCCATTACCTCGAAATTTAGAGCGGCCTGATTAAGCATTTTTGAGGGAGAAATTTTGCAAGCCTTGTATCGGTAGTAGGCTTCCTCATTCTCACTATTCAGAAAGCGATCGGGTTGACGACGGGATGAGGACGACCTTCCGGCAGTCATCCGACCTCGTTTAGACATTGCAGGAGGGCAAGAAAACGAAGTGAAGGCTGAGTGAGGAGAGGGTTGAGTGAATTGAACATCCTAGGAAAGGGTATTTATAGAAATTTCAGTAAATCGTACAGTACGATATGGGATCGTACAGTACGATATCCAATTAATATTCTGACGAGTCGTTTCGGGAAAAGACAGTCAAATCGTACAGTACGATACTTATCGTACAGTACGATCAGGCGAATATCGATCGTCCCGAGGCCCTCAGTACGACTTTTGACCAAAAGTTTCGTACTGTACGAATAGGTGGATCGTACAGTACGATACATAATAAATATTGTACCGAACAGCTATTACTCAAATTGTCCTTTTATGATGATGTGGATCGTACAGTACAAAGCGAATGGATCGTACAGTACGATACTCAATAATGTCGTACCAACCGGCTTTAATTCATCCCAATCCGTGCTGACGTGGAGCGTACAGTACGGTATGGATCGTACAGTACGATGAACAATCAATGTAAGTGTTGATGTGGTGAGTGTGTGGTGATCAGGAGCAGCCCTAAAGATTATTTTTGTTTTTTTTGTTTTTTTTTTATGCATTTATATCTATGACACCTAATCTAGTCCTCAAGGTGCTAAAGGTGTCAAAAGCTAATGGTTTTGTGAATATGTCTGCCAATTGATCTCCTGTAGCGATGTGATGTAATTCTATATCTCCCTTAGCGACGTGATCTCTAATGAAATGATGTCTAATGTCTATGTGTTTCGTTCGAGAGTGTTGAATTGGATTCTTAGGGATACAAATTGCACTTGTGTTGTCACACATGATCGAGATGGTTCCAACAGGTAGTCCAAGATCAAGAATTTGTTGTTTTAACCACAGCACTTGTGCAACACAACTTCCTACTGCAATATATTCTGCCTCGGCTGTGGAAAGTGCTACTGAGTTTTGCTTCCTACTGGACCAAGAAACTAATGATTGTCCGATGAATTGGCAGGTACCAGAGGTGCTCTTTCTATCTATCCTACATCCTGCAAAGTTTGAATCTGAGTACCCTAGGATTTCAAAGGAAGTACTGTGTCTGGGATACAAAATTCCTAAGTTTGGGGTGCCTAGTAGATATCTAAGAATTCTTTTTACAGCAGTTAAGTGAGACTCTTTAGGATCAGCTTGGAAACGGGCACAAAGGCACACACTAAACATTATGTCCGGTCTACTGGCAGTCAAGTAAAGTAGGGATCCAATCATTCCTCTATATTTTTTCTGATCTACTGATTTTCCACTAGGATCCTTATCTAATTGGATTGTCGAACTCATTGGGGTGTTCATGGGTTTTGCACTATCCATTTCATATTTCTTTAAAATATCCTTAATATACTTTGATTGGCTAAGAAAGGTTCCATTATCCATTTGTTTTACACTAAAACCAAGAAAGTAATTAAGCTCTCCCATCATGCTCATTTCAAACTCATTACTCATTGTTTTTGAAAATTCATCGCATAAGTTTTTATCCGAAGATCCAAACAAGATGTCATCTACATATATTTGAACAATGAGAATTTCTTCTTTGACCTTTTGTTAAAAGAGTGTAGTATCTACACTACCCTTTTGAAATCCTCTATCCAAAAGAAATGAGCTAAGTCTTTCATACCATGCTCTAGGTGCTTGCTTTAATCCATATAGTGTCTTTTTTAATTTGAATACATGGTTTGGAAATTGTGAGTTTTCAAATCCGGGGGGTTGCTCAACGTAGACATCTTCCTTAATTACCCCATTCAAAAATGCACTCTTTACATCCATTTGATATAACTTAAAGTTCTTGAAGCAAGCAAAAGCTAAGAACACTCTTATGGCTTCTAGTCTATCGACCGGGGCAAAGGTTTCTTCAAAGTCTATTCCCTCAATCTGGTTGTACCCCTTAGCTACTAGCCTTGCTTTATTCCTTATTATTGTTCCTGAATCATTCACCTTATTCTTGAAGACCCATTTTGTTCCAACAACACTTTGCTCTTTAGGTCTCTTAACTAACTCCCAAACATCATTTCTGGTGAATTGGTTCAGCTCTTCTTGCATTGCTAGAATCCAAAATTCATCTCCTAAGGCTTGATCTATACTTGTAGGTTCTATCATAGAGATGAAAGCTGAGTGACTAACCTCCTTCCTAAGTCCATGCCTAGTTCTTACACCTTCTGAAGGGTCTCCTAAAATTAACTCTTTAGGATGACTAGAAGAATATCTCCATTCTCTAGGCAAATCTTCCTGAGACTCGACCCTTTCCTCTAAGGTCATAGTCTCTACTCCTTGAATTGCTTATATTTCATCATCTTCAATTTTAGTTTCTGAGGGCATATCTGATTCATCAAATACCACATGGGTGGATTCTTCTACTACAAGGGTTCTCTTATTAAAAATTCTATAGGCCTTACCTACAGAAGAATAGCCTAAGAAGACACCCTCATCAGACTTGGGATCAAATTTTCCTAAGGGATGTTTACCATTATTTAAGATGATGCACTTACACCCAAAGACATGTAAATGTGAAAGGTTTGGTATCCTACCCTTAAGGAGTTCATATGGAGTTTTATTCAGCTTCGATCTAATGTTTACTCTGTTCAAAACATAACAGGCTGTGTTGACTGCTTCTGCCCAAAAGTATCTAGGAAGGGTATACTCCGCTAACATTGCCCTAGCAGCTTCTACCAAGGTTCTACTTTTCCTTTCTGCTATGTCATTCTATTTGGGTGTTCTAGGAGCTGAGAAATTGTGCTCTATTCCTATTTCTTGACAGAATGACTCAAATCTATCATTTTGGAACTCTCCACCATGATCACTATGGATTGTTGATATTTCACAACCTAATTTTCGTTGAATCCATGTGGAGAAAACTTTAAATTCCTCAAAAGACTCATTCTTGTGTGCTAAGAATCTTACCCAAGTAAATCTAGTGAAGTCATCTACAATCACAAATCCATAATTCTTTCCACCTAGACTGGCTGTACTAACGGGTCCAAATAAGTCCATGTGTAGAATTTCTAGTGGCCTAGAGGTGATCACGTCTCTAATTGAGTGAAAGGATGATTTGACTTGTTTTCCTTGTTGGCAAGCATCACATAAGTGATCCTTGGTGAATTCTAACTTAGGTACACCTCTAACTAGGTTTTTCTGAGTGATGTTTCTAAGAGTTTTCATGCTAGCATGGCATAGTCTCCTATGCCATAGCCACGAGTCATCAACTATTATTTTCAAGCAAATTAATTTTGAGCTATCAACGAAATCAAGGTCTAACATGTAAATATTGTTCATTCGTTTTCCTTCTAAAATTATTTCATCAAATAAACTAATCAGGCATCTATCAGTAAAAAACTTAACATCAAAACCTTTGTCACACAGTTGACTAATGCTAAGTAAGTTATGCTTTAAACCATCAACTAATAAAACATTTTCAATTAAAACATTCTTAGCATTACCAACGATACCTGAGCCTATCACCTTCCTGGTAGTGTTGTCTCCCAACGTTACTTTGCCTCCAGTTTTGGTCTCCAATAGGATGAACTTCTTCATATCTCCAGTCATGTGTCGCGAGCAGCCACTATCCAGGTACCACATGCTCTCACTAGGTCTTTTGTGAGAGCATCCCTACAATTTCATTCAAAATTTAGATTTGGGAACCCAAGTGAGTTTGGGTTCCTCCTTATGCTTGCATGAATGAGATGTATGCATGTTATGCTGTGATGGATGCAGTTTAGGTCTCCATACTAAGTGTGTTTTACGGTGAATTGTGCATGTGCGGGCTATGTGACTTAACATGCCACAAGAGAAGCACCTAACACCAGGAAATGGATTTACTAATCTATGAGTGTGGTGGTGCCTCTTCCTAAGGTTTTGTAATGCATGCTGTGTTGGGGGTTTTCTAGGATGGCCTACTGTGAGTGATGCAATTTCATTTTCTAGTTCTTTTATCTTTTCACTATAAGTTTTATTTTGAGCTGTCAATCCATCAACTTCTATCAATAGCAAGTGCTCACTATGATCTACTTCTAATGCAAGTGTAGTTAGTTTTTCAAACTCTACATCTAGTTCAATATGTGATGTTTTCAAGGATTCATGCACTTCAATTAGTTCAATATGCTTCTTATTTAATGCGTCATACTCATCAAGAAGTAACATATGATCTTTATCTAAATCAGAATTTTCTTTAACTAAGTTAGCATGCTCAATTTGTAAGGAACTAAATTCAATATTAAGTTTAGCATGCATTTTCTTCAGTTTCCTATACGAGTCATGAATATTCTCAGAAATAAGCAATAATTCATCATAAGAAAGTTGACATACCTCATCTTGATCCAATTGATCAAGGTTATCATTAGCCATAAGACACAAATTTGTTACCTCCTCATCTGCTTCTTCTTCTGATGATTCTGAGGCAGAGTCGGCCCAAAAAGCTTTCTGTGTATTTGTCTTTCCTCTCTTGTATTTAACTTTGTCATCTCCTTTCTCCTTTGCTGGTTGACTCTTCAGATTAGGGCAATCGGCTCGAAGGTGACCTGGCTTCCTGCACTCAAAGCAAATTGTATCAGATGAAACCTTATTGGACCTTGAGCTCTTACCTTTATTCCAGCTGTTCTAATGATGCTTTTGTTTTCTCTTCAAGAAATTTTTGAACTGTCGGGTCATCAGTGCTATTTCATCGTCTTCCTCCCCTGCAGAGCTTTCACTATCTGAGTTGCTAGCTTTTAATGCCACCGTCTGCTCCTTTTTCTTTTCACCTGCATCACTTTGCCTTTGGCTCACTCCTTGCTCGTATGCAATGAGTGACCCAAGGAGGTTATCAATAGAATAAACATTAAGATCTTTAGACTCAGTGATAGTAGTTATCTTAGCATCATAGGAACTAGGTAGGCATCTAAGAATTTTATTCACTTTCTCAGAATTTGAAATTTTTCTACCTAATGCATGCAAGGATGTCACAATTTGGGTGAACCTAGTGTACATGTCAGAAATTGTTTCGCTAGGTTTCATACGGAATAATTCATAATCATGCAGTAGAATGTTAAGCCTAGACTATTTTACTTCGTTTGTTCCTTCGTATGTAATGCACAGTCTATCCCAAATCTCCTTACCAGAAACACAAGTAGATACTCTCATATAGTCCTCAGATTTCAATGCACAAAAAAAATAGTTTAAGCACTTAGCATTTAGTTGGGCTAACTCCCTATCCTCATTGCTCCATTCAATAAAAGGTACAGGAGTTTTCAAACCATTAACAATCTTAAACGGTGCAACATATCCATAATTTACTAACATCCACATGCGGTAATCTATAGATTGCAAAAATGTAGACATTCTAATTTTCCAGAAATCAAACAGAATGTTATCAAAAAGTGGTGGACGAGTTATTGAATAACCCTCCGCAGTGTTATGATTACCAAAGTTCGACATGATCATTTTTTTCAAGGTTTTCTAAAACACTATTTTTGAAAAACAAGCTCTGATACCAATTGAAATTACTAAACGACAAGAGGGGGGTGAATTGTAAAAGTCTTTTTAATAATAAAATTAACCCTAAACAATAGTTCTAATTTTTTGTTGTTTTTGAAACTTTAAAACAAAGATTTATGCAATTTTTCTTTCACAAAATTTCACATGCAATAGATATGACAAATTTAAAATGCAAGCAAAAAGTAAACAACAATAAGGAAAGAACACACCAAGAATTTTATAGTGGTTCGATCAAAATATGACCTACGTCCACTCCCCGGAGTCCTCCACTCCGGGATTTTCACTATCAAAATAGTTCTCCTTTTGCCCCCCTCGGCAAGGCGGAGAAGCCTGTACAAACCTCCCTTTCACCAACCCGGCGTGGCGGAATACCAAACTCTATTTTCGCCCTCTTGGCGACGGCAGAGAACCTTCTCGTTTTTCTCCCTCCTGAAGAAGGCAGAGAACCTCGAGGTAACGGATGTAGACGAGCCTTTCCCTTGGAGATCCTTCCTCAAATCCTTCTCGGGCCACAGGAGGAGCAAGATGCAGCAAGCTTGGAGCAACCGTGTGATCTCCCTCACACCTCTTCTCCCTCACAACGCTCACCTCCTCCTTCCTCTCTCAACCCTCAAGAATTTCTCTAGAGTTTTCTCCCTTGGAATCCCTCTCTAACCACGTTCACCCCCTCTGTAAATCTTTCTCAAAAAGAACTTGATTGATATCTAAAAAAGGCTCCAAAAACCTCTGAATTCAAAAGTAGCCGTTAATGTTCGTACAGTACGATTCAACATCGTACAATACAATCTTCATAAACAGCCATCGTCCTTCTACGAAGATGTACGAACAGTACAAAAACAAATCGTACTGTACGATATAATATCATACGGTACGATTCAACAAGATACTATTCGTACAGGACGATGGTCTGGACGATCGAATGTCGTCTCTGTTCATCGTATGGTACGATTACTATCGTACAGTACGATGTTCAAATTTTCATTAGGCCTGGATTACATGCACTAATCATGGGTTAATTTAAGTAAGTATTAAAAACGGATCGTACAGTACAAACCTGTTCATACAGTACGAACGGCGCAAAATCACTTACTTAAACTAAGTCACGGCTAGGGTTTTGGATCTGAACATATCGTACAGTACGAAAGACTTCGTACAGTATGATCTATTCACAGAATTGTCCACATAGCTTGGATTGTACGGTACGAAATAAAATCGTACAGTACGATCTACAGAGAAGAATTTTAGTTATATTTTGCAGTTAAAAAAGAACTCTCCCCCTGTGTGTGTGCATGGTTGCTCTTACTCTTACGCATTTTGTGGCCAGACTCAATAAAGTAAAAATACAATAAATGAAAAAATACAATGTTTGACTCATACTCCTAATCTACCCGGTCTTGAGTCTTCCTTTCTTCCTGAGTCACTTGTGATCTTCCTGAAATGTTAGTGCTCAAGGAAAATAACAAATAAAATAATAATCAATGAAAAGCAGTTCCAAAACACTCATTATTTGGCATCATCAAAATCTCAAACTCGGGGTCATGGGTTGCAACACAACCATCTTTGGACAAGCCACATAAGAGAAAATCATCAGAATATGTATTACGAGGGAGATTCAAAATTTCTTGAATAATAGAATCATGAACAACATTAGCAAGCTTGACATAATCCAAACAATTATCTAAAAAGAAATAATTCACCTTAACCTCCAAATTGGAAGAGGAGTTAGTAAGGGAGTCAATGGAATTTCCCCCTAACCAGCGATCTTCCCAAAAGTAAATATCACCATTACCAAGCCCCCATAAGATAAAGGTTTAGACACTCCATTTGATTTTTCACAGCCTCTGCCAAACCTTAGAGTCACCAAGGTTAAAGCAACAAGTTGTCGGATGCTTACCCACATAATACTTAGCAAACCTGAATTTGGCCCACAAGCTCTTTTTAGCACGAAAGTTGTACCATAACTTAAATGAAAAAGCATGAGCCAAATCATTCATGCTCTTAAAACCCAAGGCCCCTTTTTCAAGGACACCACAACACTTGTCCAAAGAAGACCAAATAACTTTAGTATTATTACTAGCCCCGTTCCAAGAAAATTTATTAAAAAGTATAGCAATCCAATTGCAGACCGCCTGAGTAGGCAGGAGAGTTTGAAAAATATAAATCGGCAAAGAATGAAAAACACTGCATATGAGAATTAAATGACCTCCAAAAGTAAGGAAAGAAGAGTCCCAAGACTGGAGTTTGTTTTGCACTGAAGTAATCAAATTATAAAAAAGAAAATTCTTCTTTTTATCTTTAAAAAGAGGCACCCAAGGTATTTAATAGGCAAGTTTTCATGCACAAAACTAGTATAATTATTAATAGCCAAAACTTGATCATTAGGCACTTTCTTGTTAAGAATAAAATAACACTTATATGTTTGTTAAGAGCAAGACCACTAACCAATTCAAATTGATGAAAGAAGTCCATAATTTTATTAATCCAATTAACATAAGCATTAGTAAAATAATAAAATCATCAGCAAAACAAAGTTGAAAAATAGGAAAGCCACCCAAAGTTTTGAAATAGAGGCTAGGTTAATTTTCAAAAAGGTTAGTAAGGCCTCTAGATAAATAATAAACATAAATAATGAAAAGAGTAGGACATAATAGGTCTCCTTATCTAAGACCGTGAGAAGATTTAAAAAAAAATATTTACTTTTACGATTAACAATGATAGAGAAGTAAGAACCCTCAATCCAACTCTTGATGAGATTGATAAAAGTAAGGTCAAAACTAAACAAATTCATGATATTGTAAAGAAAGTTCCAATCAATGTTATCATAAGCCTTAGCAATATCAAGTTTTAAAATCATGTTGCTACCTCTCACCCTAACATCTAGATCTTGGCAAAATTCTTGGGCCAGAAGGATATTATCAGTAATACCCCTCCATTTAACATACCCTATTTGGTAAGGCGATATAATTTTAGGCAAAAGAACAATTAAACAATTCATAAGAATTTTAGAGATAAATTTATTAAAAAATGCGCACAGACTAATAGGCCTAAAATCATTCCAGGAACTCACATGTTATTTTTGGGAATAAGAATAATGAAAGTAGTAGTAAAAACTTAGGAATAAAATTACCAACAAAAAAATCATTGACAGCAAAATGAAGATCATGACTAATAATAAACCAAGATTTTTGAAAAAATTTAGTGGTAATACCATCCCGCCTGCCATGGAATCACCCTTCATGCTTAAAATAATCTCTTTGAATTCCTCGATAGAAGGAGGTTTGGAAAGAAGCTCATTTTCATCTTGAGAAATCAGGTTAGGGATAATATTAGGGTTATCAATAGGAGCAGGAGTAAAGTCTTTATTAAGATGCTTTTGAAAGTGACTAAATGCAATATTAGCAATCTCCCAAACATCCTCCAAAATAGAACCATCATCACTGTTAATTTTAAAAATTGAATTTTTGGCATGTTTCCTCTTCACCAAAGCATGAAAATACTTGGTATTGTTGTCACCTTCAACAAGATGTTTAGCCATCACTTTTTGTTTCCAAAAGGTTTTCTCCTGAGTTTGTAATTTAAAAGCTTCTCTTTAGCATCTCTCAAAAGATTGAAATTAACATTAGAAGGAGTGGGTTGACATTGAGATTTAATAGTGTTGACATTTTCCTCAGCATTCAAAATATTAGAGAAATTTTTTTGAAAACATTATGATTCCATCAGTTTAAGACTTTCTTAAGCCTTTTCAGTTTTAACCAAAGACTCCTTCTGCCAAAGATAGAATTATTTGGATGTAAAGGGGTATGCCAATTTTCTTGAACTAGGTCCATAAAAGAATCAAGAAGCAACCACATATTTTAAAATCTAAATTGAGCAGTAGGGTTCACATGCCTAAACTTAATGGAAATGAGCAACGGGGAATGTTCAAATAAAGTCCTGCAAAGATCATCAATAACAATAGAATTAAAGGAATTAAGACAACAATCATTAAATAAAACTCAGTCCAACCTTTACCATAAGTGGCCACGGTTCAAAGTGAACTTATTGCCAGAGAAGCCAATATCCATTAAATTAAAATCCATAGTCATGTTATTAAAATCCTCCATGTATTGGTAGATAGGGAAGGAGCCCCCTATATGCTTGGAGGAATTAGAGATAGCATTAAAATCCCCTCCAACCAGCCAAGGAAAATTATAATAGCAATGAAAATGTGTAAGTTGCTCCCATAAGACTTTCTTAGTATAACGAGAAGAAGAAACATAAACAAAAGAAGCACATCAATATAAATTAAGAACCTCAATATTACAATGCAAAACTTGATTGAAATATCTAATAACAAAAATATGGATAGGGTCCTTCAAAAATACCCAAATTTTATTGGCATATTTAAAACCCAAATATCTAGAGGTGCCAATTAACTTAGAAGAGGAGATAAGAGGTTATAATAGAACAAGAATAGAAATATTATAAATGCGACATAAGTTCTTAACACGAAGCTTAGTGGAGGAAAATCCAATGCTCCGAACATTCCAAATAATAGAGTTAAATATAAAAATGTGGTTAATGACTAGTTTGTGAATGGGTAGTTATAGGAGATTACAAAATGAAAATTTTCTTTTTCCTCCCTCTCCTACTTTTAAATTTAATCTATTTAGTGTCATTATCATATTTAGCAAAACATTTAGCCATAACATCCATATCCTCAGTATCAATGAAGGCATTACTGTGATAATGAGTGTTTAAAGGAAACTTACTATTATTGTCCATACTAGCCTGCCTCTCATCACAAGGCAGTTCTCCCTCCTCAAAGATAGCACCTCTTCCTCGTAAGTTTTATTGCTCAATTCATTACCAACATTATCTTCAACCAAAAGGCTATGGACATCCACCTCGTCATTTACACAAGATTAAGAAGGCATTTTATTAGTACGAATAACATTTAAAAAAACCACCTCCATATTAGACAAGTTTTGGTTAGTAGCACAAGGAGTAGTAGAAGAAGAAGGAACATTATTTAGATTAGTAATGATAGCCATCGTTTGCTCATCCATGTTTTGAGGATCATGAGTTAAATAAGAGATAGGGTTGAGATTATCTTCCTGACTAATAAGGGGATCAACACCATTTATGGAGAACAATTCATTTTGAGATAAAGTAAGTTTTATATCTTCCTCAACATTATCCTGTCCTTTAGGAACATTTCCTTCAGTAGCATCAGGAATTAGGATGCTAGTATCATGTTCAACCGAAAGGACATCCTTTCCATTGGATTGCTTAGAAGACCCCTTTACTTTCAAAGATGGGGGTATAGCCTGTAACGCTCATTAAGGCCATGACCATGCATCTTACAATGAGAGAAAAATATAGGTAAATTCTCAAATTCAACTTATTGGAAATAGAATTTTATTTCTGAACAAATCCAAATCTCATTAGGATGCTTTTTAGAAACATCCAGCTCACTTAAAACACGGGCCATAGACTGACAAGAAATGGAAGCCATAGCTTGATCCATCTGTAAGGGCCTACCAAGAATCAAAGCTAATCCAAATAAGATTTGTGAGTTCAAAAAATGCAATCACAGATTGGGGAAGGAGATCCACACAATTGCAATAGGATTTCCTCACGGACATCAAAATATGGTGTCCACTTGAGTACTCGCATTTGGCAAGATTGAATATAGTAAGATCTTATAGAAAAAATATGACTATAACCAAATCATTGCTCAATTAAATTGAAATATGTCTCAGGTCTAATAAGCCAACATGAAAAGAACCTTAAAGTTTAAGGTTTACCAGAAACTTGTGAATCACATCAATATTCAGTCACCTTAGGAGAAAATTCCTGACTATGGTGAGCACAACGGAAGTAGCTAGTTGAGAAACCACAAAATCGTTAAACATCAAAGTCGGGTAGCCTTTAAATGAGTTATGCTCAAAATAAAGCTTAGGTGTAGAAGAAGAAGAGGATCCGGCAAACAAATCCATAAAGGATCTATACTTACCATAAGAAATAACAACATTAAGAGGGATAGATGACGACGAAGTCGTCATCTCCTAAGCCAAAAATATGTAAACAAACACTCAAAATAAAATGCAAAATCAGAAAAAATATTAACTTAGGAGAAAAACCAGGTGAAGAATCCAAAGGAACCACTCCACCAGCAACGAGAGAGAAGCACAGATGAAGAAACCCTAAATCACCACCAAATATCTAGAGAGCACGAGAGTGCAATAGTCAAAATTATTTTTTTGGGAAAAAGTGTTGTTATGCTCTATAAATTTAGCATTGTGTGGGAGGCAAGCTAGAATTAGGTTTAGTATGTTATTAAGTTTGGATGAAAACTATAAACTTAGCACTTCATGAGAGGCAACCCAACCTATAGCTTAGGTGTGATAAATAGAGATTGTTAGTTTTTTTTTTTCATTTGCATAAAAAAAAAAACTTTGAGAGATGAGAAAGAACCACATAACTATCTTTAGATTTGTAGCGCTGAGCCAAGCTTTAATAGTTTAAAAATTCAAAATTTGAAACTTTCTTTCACTTGAAAATTATAAAAATGGCATAATGGAAGTTTAATTCTTAGTCCTTATTAATTATTGGGTATAGTCCTATCTTCTTCTTTCTGAAACATCAACTTAGGAAATGGGTAGAATCAAGCAAATACATTCCTCCTCTAGAATTAAAATTGAAGAACATTTAGAAAATGAATATTATTTTTCTCTTCTCCATATGCAAGGTTCTATTATCATCAATAAACTTCATAAGTTTAATGATGAAGTTCATGAGGATACCAGAAGATACAAGACAACAAAAAAGATGAAAATGCAGAAATATGAAGTTTTAGAGTATGAATTTTATTCTGGTCAAGATGTTCTACTATTTGATTAAAAGAAGATATTTTGTAATTAAAAAGTTAAATATGGATGGGTTAGCCCAAATTTTGTTATTAGAATTTATCTCAATAGTGCCATCAACATTAAATATAAGGAAAACTTTCACTTTTTTAAGGTCAAAGATCAGGTGTTGAGATAGTTGCTACTTAGTTCTTGATTGTTGATATTATTAGAACTTGTATGTTTTTTATTATTACAAATATTATTTCTTTGATTATTATTTCTCCTAACATATTTTGGAAGAATTACCTTGTTGTTTGTGTGTACTAACATTTAAAGAAAATCATACTCTAGATTGTTAAAGACTTCAAATCAAATCAATTTAGGGGTTATTATAATTGAAGTCTATATTTTTTATTTTATTGAGTATGAGAGAGTGTAATTATAATTGAGTAACTATACAGACACACACACACACACATACACTAGGGGAGAGTTTAAAATCTATAATTTTTTAAACTAATCATACTGTATGATTTTATTTCATAATGGATGATCTGAATAGTTATTTTTCCTTCGATCAATCAAAAAAAACAAATAGTAGAAAATTTTTCTAAGTATGGATCGTACTATACGATATACCATTTATACATATCTTCTAGAGTACAAATTGGATGGGTCTCTTTTCATCTTGAAATTTCATCCAAATAAACTTAAAAAATTTTGAACGGTTTGCACCAAATGATGTCGCCATTGTACGTACATCGTCTAGAGTATGAATTGATAGGTCCCTTTTCATTCAGACAAACTTGAAAATTTTCTGAATAATTCATATCATAAATGTTTCCATCATATATAGGCCATCCAGGGTATGATTTGGATGGGTCCCTTTTCATCTAGATAAACTTAAAAATTTTCATAATTGATCATAATATACGATGTCATCATTGCACGTATGTCATACATGGTACAAAATTGTGGGGTCCCTCTTCATCCTGATGAAGATGAAAAATTTTCTAACTATTCATACTGAATGAACTTGGTTAATTCTGGACAATCATCACGTACAAAATGATTTCATACTGATTCACAATAGGTTCGTACATAATAATTTTTGAACTATTCATACATACGAACATACCATGATACTATATGATCATGTATGCTCAAAATTAAAAATTTCAGTTTTCTAGATGGTTTTTCATGTCTTTGGTATAAAATGTCCACTAAAATTGATTTGAAAAACTCTTATCTTCATGATTTTTCAAGGGCAATTCAAAGAGAGAGTGTTTGAGAGAGATTTCTTGTAAGTGAAGTATGAAGGGCTCAAAAAGTTACTCAAAGGTAAAGATCTCTTTGTGATTTTGATTATCACTCTTCTTCTTGTCTTTCTAGTTGCTCATGAAAAGATCTTTGAAGAGAATCTAGTACTCTGTCAACACTTAGAGGGTATGAAAGGATGATGGTTCTCAATCGATATATTGAGAGTGTGAAAGGATGATGATTCTCTGCCGACACTTGGAGGGAGTTAAAGGATGATAGTTATCTGATGCACTGGGGATTGATGGAAGAGATGTTTTATAAAGGTTTCTCCATCTTGATGTGGGGGAAAAAGGAGAGACACTTTGGTAATAGTGCAATACCTGAAGAGGGAGTCTTTAGGAAGTGGATGTAGGTTGTGTTTGACTGAACCACTATAAATTCTTGTGTCTTTTAATTTCCACATTTTATTTACTGCAAGTTATTTATTGTGGTTGAAAAGCTTTATTTTGAAAATAAATTAGCTTGCTACAAATTTTTGAAATAGGTTTTCTATTTAAAAAATCCAAGAAAATTTTTTAAATAAGCAATTCACCCCCCTTTTGGTTAGCCTTGGAATAATAGCTTAGGTTTAACAACCTATTCAAAATCAATAAGTGGTATCAGAGCTTTGTTTCAAAATCATAAGTTTAGACTACTTTTTAATAAATGAGAATGGCTACTTTTGGAAATTGAAACACACCTGAAGGGTATTTAATCAATAGACCTCAATTATTTAATAATATTTCTTTTAATTTTTGAAAAATACACATGTCTACTTTTCTACAATCACTTGATTATCGCATGTGGATTTTGGTTTAAGAAGGGTATACTAGACCAACTAGAATAGTTGATGGAATTAGAGTTGAAACTCCCTTTACTGACTAGACGATAAGAAGAATATGACTTAGCACAACTAAATGCAAAATATTTAATATAGTTTATTTTATGCACTTAAGTCAGAAGATTACATGTGGGTTTCTATTTGTAAAAGTGGAAAGGACATATGTCATAGGCTTTGTATTACTTATGAAGTGACTAATGAAGTAAAGCAATCTAGATTAAATATCTTATTACATGACTATGAATTATTTGGCATGAAACTAAATGAATCCATTTCTGGCATATATACAAGATTCACTCAGATAGTCACTTCTTTGCATGCATCAGGTAGGGAATTAACAAATTCTAAAATGGTTAATAAAATTCTTCATTATTTTTCTACTACTTATGATGCTAAAATAAACTGTTATTATAGAGTTCTAAAGATTTAAATATTTACTCTATTTATAATCTTATTAGATCACTAATTGAGCAAGGAGTGAGTCAAAGGAAAGATTGATGCAGGTGAATAAGGGAAAGGAGAAGAATATAATAATGAAAGTGGAGGACTCAGAGAGTGATCAGTCATAACCTGAGGATGAGGATGACATTTCCTTGATGACTAGGCAATTTAAAATTTTCTTAAAAGGAAGCAGAGGAGATGCCAAGCAGTGGAACAAGAGGTAAGTTTAATAAAAATGTTAAAGTTTCTAATGATGTGATTTGCTACGAATGCAGGAAACTTGGATATATAAAATGGAACTACCCATATCTAAAAGCCACTCCTAATTAAGGAGAAGGTAGAAGAGAAAGCAAATGTGAAGAAGGGTAAGAAGAGATTTCAGAGAGCTTTTTAGGCGGACTCAATTTAAATTCGTTAGAAATAGAAAAGGAGGAGAAAGTCACCAACCTTCTTTTAATAGTCAATATTCTTGATCAATCAGATCAAGAAGAGGTATGTGACTTAACCTATAATGAATTATTATAAGTTTTCTAAAAGAATTCATGATGCATATAGAAAGCTTAAGAAAATACATGCTAGTCTAAACCTAGAAATGCAAGAATTACAAAAGAGTATGAAATTCTTAGGAAAGATCACACATTGATAGATAATAATCACATGAGCTTACTTGATGAATTTGATGACTTGAATAAAAAGAATAATCTTTTAAAATCATCCTATACAAAATTGAAAAAAGAATTTAAAGATTTTATGGATGAATCTGAGAGTGGAGAGCACTATTTGAATTTTGACAAGAATGTGTTAGAAGACTTAAACACATTTCTTAAATTAAAAGTACAGGCTCTTGACAAAAATAGAAGAACCCTATTTTGTGATCCAACACTGGAGTTAAATGTTATTCTTGTGAAGATTAGACATATTGCACACACGTACTTTAATAAAAAAAAACCATTTATTGGAAATTAAGATGAGTCCAAATCTATTTTATTTTGTCAAAAAGAGAACCCACTTGTTTGAAGTTTAACAGATAGATTACTCTCAAACAAGTTCAGAGCATTTGGTACCTATAGTTCAAAAATGATTGGAGACACTAAATAATTCAGTCACTAAATCAGGAATGGAGGCATTTAACACCACTAAGAAAGTGGTTGGTACATGTTGTTGGATCTAGTATGATTTTGAATAGCAAACATTCATTATTTTACGATTCTTGTGCTAAGTTTCAGGTTCACACGATCGGACTACAAGACACCTCAAGATTGGGTAGACTGCACAGTTTGTAATCTTTTTCTTTTCTTGAGTCTGTTGTATTTGTTGTACTTTATTTGTATGGAAGATTTCCTGCTATTCCCTAAAAACATTTTTGGTAATATCGACAGGAACAATATTTATCGTCGTGGTGATATGTCCAAAATCAGAAACCTAAGACATCATCATGCATAAACAATCGGCCTGTCGATACTTGTATCGGCCAGGACAATATACAGAAAGAATGCCTCCATCTAGGTCTTTATTTTAGGAAATCGGCCAACGGTATTTAATCGTCCAGGAGATCTAACTCAATCAACCTAAATTGATCAGGTATTATTTGGAAACATTAATGTTTGATACGATCACATCGTCCAGGACGATGGCCTGGACGATTGACTTTGGCTAGCACCGAATCAGGGCGATGATCAGGACGATAAAATTGTATTAAAATAATTATTCGTGAGATGTCAGGAGATATAACCAATTTTCTTCTGATCGTCCCAAACATTCCAGGCCTGAGCTGAATTTGAACATCGGTCAGACGATATCATATTTATGGACGATAATGTCGGCAACTTGCATTAATGAGCTCGTTTTGAGGCTTCTATTTAGCTATGGCCTAGTGTCTTTGGACATTATACTTCGTTCTTTGAAACTTGAAGAGAGAGCTTGAAAGGGAGAGAGAAAAGGTGGAGTTTGAGAGAGAAAGATCCTGTGAGGGGGAGGAACTCAAGGGAGTGTGGTGGGGGATCCACAATCCGGCGAACTTGCACCTTATTGGATTCAAGGCTTGTCTCGAGGTAAGTTCACCAAAGAAGAAGAGACACTAAATAATTCATGTCACTAGAAGTCAGGAATGGAGGCAGTTCTTTCTTATTATCGGCATTTATTTAATTTACTTTGTTTGTGGTGATTTGGTTTGTGATTTTACTTTGGTAAAGAATTTTATTATCCAATTCACCCCCCCCCCCCCCCCCACTTTGAGCCTTGGCTAATACTTAACATCCCTAAGAACTTTCCAGTGGTTGGTACATGTATGATTGAAAACTTAAAAAAAAAAATTCATAGAAAATGTGTTACTTGTAGAAGGCTTAAAGTACAATTTGTTAATTATTAACCAGCAATGTGATAAAGGGTATATTGTAAACTTTTTTTCCACTAGCTGCATATTAAGCCTAAATGGAAATAATATTTTGCATGGAATTAGTGTAAATAATATTTATATGCTATATTTGAATTTTATTAAATCTCATAATGCTTTTTATTTAAAAATAATTTATAATGTATCTTGGTTATGACACAAGATACTTTGTCATGCTAGTATGAAAAACCATAGAAAAATTACCCAAAAGGATTTAGTTAGAGGTATACCTAAATTAGACTTTATTAAGGATCACCTTTGCAATGCATGTCAATTAGAAAAATATGTGTAGTCCTCATTTCATTATGATAAGGATCTTAGAACTAATAAACCTTTGGAGATTTTATATATGGATCTTTTTGGACTGGTTAGCATTATAAGTCTAGGAGGGAAGGTATACAAATTTGTGATAGTTGATGATTTCTCGAGGTTCATGTGGGTTAAATTTTTATTTCATAATAGTGAATTATTTGAGAAATTTAGAGACTTTTAACTTGGATTCAAAGGAAACTAGGATGTGAGATTTTAACAATTTAAAGTAATCATGGCAGTGAATTTAAAATTGATAAATTTGAGAATATTTTTAAAGAAAAAGGAATTGATCATAATTTTTTTGCACCTAGAATCTCTCAGCATAATGGGATAGTCTAAAAAAAGAATAGAACATTAATTGAAGCCTCTAGATCTATATTGGTTGATTATTCACTTCCTAAATATTTTTGGGCTGAAGCGGTTAGCATTGCATGTTATGTTTTGAATAGAGTGAACATAAGGTCTAAATTAAATAAAACACTCTATGAGCTTCTAAAGGAAAGATTACCTAATTTTTCACATTTGCATATCTTTAGTTGTAAAGTCTTCATACATAATAATGGAAAAACTTTCTTAGGAAAATTTGATCCAAAATCAAATGAAGGAAATTTTTTTGGATACTCTAGTGTTAAAAATTGTATAAAGTATTTAACAAAAGAACTTTGATAGTTAAGGAGACCATACATGTTGTATTTGATAAATCTTGAATTTTAGGAGAACCAAATTTGTTAGAGGATAAAATAGAACATAACTCTCAAAAAGATTGAGAAAATTAATTTGGATGAAATTTGGAGATTGAAAATCCATTGCCTAGAGATTTGAAATTTTCTAAAAATCATCATAAGTAATTGATTTTAGGTAAATCTAGTGAGGGTGTTAGGACTAGGTGTGGATTAAGCAAAGAAGTCAATCATTCTACCTATATTTTTATGATATAACCCATAAATATAAATCAAGCACTTTTAGATGAATTTTCAATTTTGGCAATGCAAGAAGAATTAAATCAATTGCAATGAATAATGTTTGAGAATTAATTACAAGGTCAAAGGATCAAAGTGTAGTTAAAACTAAGTGAGAATTTAAAAATAAAATGAAAGACTCAAGAGTTGTTGTTAGAAATAAGACTAGATTAGTGGCTAAGGGGTATAATCAAATTAAAGGGATTGATTCTGAGGAGACTTTTGCCCCTATAGTGAGACTTGAAGCAATTAGGGTTTTATTAGCCTTTACCTGTTTTAAAGGATTTAAGTTGTATCAAAGAGAAGCTAAAAGTTCCTTTTTGAATGGGGTGATATAAGAGGATGTTTATGTTGAACAACCTCCAAGTTTTAAAAATTCAAAATATCAAAATAATGTTTTTAAATTGAAAAATGTATTATATGGATTGAAACATGCACCTAGGGCTTAGTATGAAATGTTAAACACTTTCCTACTTGAGAGATCTTTTGAAAAAAGAAGTGTGGATACTACTCTTTTTTTAAAGAAATTAGAAGAAAATATACTCATTATTCAAATTTATATTGATGATATTATTTTTGGATCTACAAATAAAAATTTTTGTCATAATTTTTATAAAATAATGAGTAGTAAATTTGAGATGAGCATAATGGGAGATTTAAGTTACTTTCATAGTTTTAGCATTAAGCAAATTGAGAAGGAAATATTTTTTTATCAGTCGAAGTATGTTAAGGATATCCTCAAGAAGTATGAAAAGGAGAATGATAAACCAGTTAGTACACCTATGAGTTCCTCAGTTCAGTTGGATAAGGATCCTAAGGAAAAATCTGTTGATCAAAAGAAATTTAGAAAAATTATTGGATCTTTGCTTTATTTAACATCTAACAGACTAGACATTATATTTAGTGTTTATTTATATGCTAGATTTAAATCTAATCTAAAAGAATCATATTTTACAGTAGTAAAAAGGATTTTGAGATATGTCTTGGGAATTCATAACTTAGAAATTTGGTATCCTAAGTTTAGCTCTTCATTTGAAATAATTAGATATTCATATTTGGACTTTGTAGGTTGTAGGGTTTATCAAAAGAGTACATTTAGAACTTATAAATTTATAAGAAATTCTTTAGTTTCTTGATCCAACAGAAAATAGAATTTTGTAGCCCTATTGACTGCTAAAGCTGAATATATTGCCTTACGAAGTTGTGTAGCACCAATTCTTTAGTTGAAATAACAAATGATTGATTTAGGATTTATAATCGGCACAGTTCCAATTTATTGTGATAACACTAGTTCCATTTGTATTTCAAAAAATCCTATTCAACATTCTAGAACCAAATATATAGACATAAGGCATCATTCATTAGGGAACATGTATCCAAAGAAGAAATTGAATTAAATCATGTTTCTACTAAAAATTAACTTGCAGACATTCTTACAAAACCACTAGCTTTTAATTCTTTTATCACATTAAGAACATGGCTAGGTGTGATTGATCTTAATTCTTAAATAAAATTTTTTGCAAATTTGATATGTTTTATGTATTTTCTATTTTATTTTAAATATGTTTGTTTGTAAGAGTGTTTTTTAATCTTTGGCTTTAATTTTGTTTTTATGATTTGTGTATTTTTTTTGACATGTTTCCACATATCAAAATTTTTATTTATGAACATTCGTCCTGAATTTAGTAAGTGTTATATTCATACTATACGTAATTATTTTTGCCCCGTATGAATTTTGTAGCATGTCGAAAGTTATTTTGGACTAAATGCATAAAGTTTTTTATTTTCTAATATATATCATATTGTATGATATTTATATCATCGTAGATGATTTGTGTTCATTCGTCTGTACTTATGTAGATGATTATTTGGGCAGAATCAGTTATTATAATTGATCGTACGTACGAAACTTTATTTCGTACATACAAACTATATATCATTCGATGTGGGGGATGAACCTAACCATCATTAAAATGATCTTAAATAATTGATCGTCCCATATGAGCACCTATTCATCTATACGATTGTCTAGTTAAAAAGTTTATATAAAAGGATGCTTCGTAACTTGCGTGAATATGGAAAGTCATTTCTTCTTTAATGTATTTATTCATACATACAAAATTATTTTTGTCATGTATGAACCAACTATTGTACTGTATGAATCCATTTTCATACGTATGAAATATCATTTTTTTTTTAAATAAGAGGGTTGTAGAATTCATTTTCATTCACTTCAACAGCCTCTTTCAATCATTCTCTCTTAGAAATGGCCAGTTCTAGCAAGTGCGGTAAAGTCTCTAAGGGTTCATCTTCCAAGAATGGAGACAAAAACTTTCTATCTAAAGTAAATGAAGATTCTTACTTTAGGTTTGTCTCTATTAAAATCACTCCATCTAGACTCTTGATCTAAGAAGATATTTACTTTCAAGTAATGCTCTTTTTGCCTCAACCCAATTTGCCTTCATTCTTACTCTAATGTATGCTTACCATAAAGAAACCTTTCACTATTTCTTGGCAAATATGACTTTTAGTGAGGATGAGAGTAGGATAAGATCATATGTCCTAAAGAAATGGGTAGAAATTATGAAGGAAGATCTAGGAACTTTTCTGCATGTAAGGACTCATTGAATTAGAGCAAACACTATAACCTCCAAATATGACTTTGATTGATCTGAAATAAACAATGTTTTTAGAGGGGTTGCTCAAGTTAGTCATTTGCTTAGGGTCTATACTTTAAATCAAAATGCCACGGTCATCCAACATATCCTTAGAACTTTAATTATTCTTAAAGCTGGTGACCGCATTAATATTACTCCTCTTTTATCCACTATTACCTATTTAATCATCATTGAACAACCAATATATGAAGCCTAAGTCATTCTAGATTATATTCATAACCTTTTTAAAATTGGGCATATTTCTCATAGGAGGAAGAAAAATATTACTCTAGGATATCTAGTGACCTATATCTTAGAAAGGAAGTACAATATTATTCATCCTGAGATTCCACTTGAAATGCCTATCTACTTCACTGATGCTTCATTTTGAGCACTTTTTGGAAAGAATGATAATTCAAGTGAAGATGTTACGGAAGAAGGGGGAGCAACTGCACCTACTCATGGACCTAACTTTTAAGAGATGGTCCAGCACTTTGAATGATCAGAGAGTCATTTTAATCTGTGCTTTGATCAAATTTAGGCTCACCTAAACCAGCAGGATGAACAATACCAGCTAGACATGGGTTGGATCCAAGGAAAGTTTGAATTTGCGAATACTAATGTAGCTATGATGAATAGCTATTTTGCTATCGGCAACCAGCCTCCTCCTCAAGACTAGAGCCCCTCAGAGTTCAAGATGTACTTTTTTGTGTTGTCTTTCCAAGTCCTTTGAGATGTGATGATCCTAGTGATGTTTTAAATGTTTTGTGAACTTGTCCCTGTTTAGATTTTAAGTTAAAGTTATTAGTATTATATTATGTTTGTTATTATGATTAATATCAAAAAGTGCTTCACTGTATTTAATCTTTAAATTGATATCAACAAAAAAGTATTATTTTGATTAGTTGCTTTTATTTGTTGTTTGAAATGTAAGTGTGCCTATATGATAATCCTGTATTAATTGATCTAAAAAGTGTTATAAGTTAACGAGCACTATAAAATTAATTTCATTATAAAATATATTTTTTCAAAAAAAAAAAAAGTTAACTTATAACTATATCAAGTTAAGCCTATCAATCTCATATTCTTTTTTAGGTAAATATAATTTAAATATTATAATTATAATTTTGATATCTTATTATTTTTTATTTCTCTTGTCAATAAAATTATATTTGTAATTAGAGAAATTTGATTTTTAGATTATTGATTTTAGAAAGATCAATTAAAAAAAGAGGGGTATCAAAAAGGAATATACAAGTGCACAAAAATTGAAAGAATGCACAATGGTTTGTAAATTGAAAAGAGGCACAAAATTAGCCTAAATACAAAAGAAGTATAAAGTGTGCCATAAATATTTAAAAAGATGTGTAATATCGCCAATTAAATATGTTCTTTTCTCAATCATTTAATCTTCAAATTCAAATCAATCTAATATTCAATTATATTTTATATTATAAATTGAAATTATCTAATCTTCATTTCATCCCTTTTGTAATAATTTTTTTATCTAATTATCTAGAATGTTTTATGACATTGATCACTTTTTCTTATCTATGTTATACTTTAATTTAAATATTTTGAATCTTTATTTTTTTATCTATTAGTCATTAATTTTATTAGGGGTTTCAATTCAGGTCAATGGGTCGGGTTCGGGTCGAACCCATAACTAACCTAGCACTATTCGGTCAACCCAAACCCTAACCATTTTTAAAAATAGGACAGGTTCTCAGACCCGAACTTGACTTGATTCAAGTCCAGTTCAACATGACCCGACACGAATGACCTGGGATTGACCCAAAATTACTAGTTTTTAGGTCAAAATAGGGTCAATCTTCAATTTTTTGGATAAAAACATGTCAAAATGAGCCAATCTCGGGTTTTTGAGTCAAATACATATTTTCATGACAATTTTGGGTTACTGGTTAACCTGAACCTGACCTAGTTTTTAAAATGGGTTGATTTGTTGAACTCAAACCCGACCGTTTCACGTTCGGGTTGACCCTAACCTGGAATTTTCTGGGTCGAGTTCGGGTCGTGTTTCAGGTCTTCTTAAAAATTGACACCCCTAAATTTTGTTATTGTAATTATAATTCAATGTCTTTAATGATTAATTACTAAGGTTTCTCATATGACTTCTTCCTTTTCCCTTTTTGTTGTTGTCAAAAGGGGGAATAATATTATTTGGTGTGTTAGTGTTATTTTATCTTTGTGTTTGTTAGTGTTGTTTTGTCTTTATATTTATTTGTATTGCTTTATTATTTATGAAAGTTGGTGTGTATTATTTTGCTTTTGTGCTTTGTCATTTATGAAAAAAAAAAAAAAAAAACTTTGGTTTGTCTTAAAGTAATTCCCTTATATTCATATGTTTAATCATTTAGGGGGAGTTAAGGAGAAATTTAGCGTATTCAATTTCATTCAAACAATAATTATTTTGCCATCATCAAAAAGGAGGAGATTGTTGAGATAGTTGCTACTTAGTTCTTGATTGTTATTATTCCTTCAACTTATATGTTTTTGATGATTCCAAATACTATTGCTTTGATTATTATTTCTCCTAATATATTTTGGAAGAATTACTTAGTTGTTTGTGTGTACTAACATTTCAGGTAGATTATACTCTAGATTATTAAAGACTTCAAATCAGATCAGTTTAGGGATTACTATAATTAAAGTCTGTATTTTTTCATTTTATTGAGTCTGAGAGAGTGTGATTATAATTGAATAATTGTGCACACATACACTGCGAGAGAGTTTAAATTCTATAATTTTTTAAACTAATCATACTATACGATTTTGTTTCATACAGGACGATCTGAACAGTTATTTTCCCTTTGAGCAATCGAATGAACAAATAGTAGAAAATCTTTCTAAGTATGAATCATACCGTACGATATACCATTCATATATACCTTTTAGAGTACGAATTGGATGGGTCCCTTTTCATCCTGAAGTTTCATCCATATGAACTTGAAATTTTTTGTAACTAATCGTACCGTACGATGTCATACTCATACGTACACCATACAGGGTACGAAATTATGGTGTCCCTCTTTATCCCGATAAAGATGAAAAATTTTCTAACTATTCATACCAGACGAACTTGGTTCAGCCCAGATGATCATCATGTATGAAATGATTTTGTACCAATTCACAATAGGTTTGTACATAATAGTTTTTGAAATGTTTGTATGTACATACATACGATCGTATTATACAATCTTGTACTCTCCAAATTGAATATTTCAATTTTCTAGATGATTTTTCGTGTCTTTGGTATAAAAGGTCCACTAAAACTAATGAGAAAAAGTCTTGTCTTCAATTTTTTTTCAAGGGCAATTGAAAGAGAGAGTGTGAGAGAGTATTTGAGAGAGATTTCTTACAAGTGGAGTGTGAACGATTCACAAAGTAACTCAAAGGTAAGGATCTCTTTATGATTTTGGCTATCACTCTTCTTCTTATCTTTCTAGTTACTCGTGAGAAGATCTTTGAACTGGATCCAGTACTCTGCCAACATTTGAAGGGTGTGAAAGGATGATGGTTCTCTGTCGACACGTGGAGAGATTGAAAGGATGATGGTTCTCTACCGACACCTAGAGAGTGTGAACAAAATATGGTTCTCTATCAATACTTGGAGGGTGCGAAAGGATGACGGTCCTCTGCCACACTAGGGATTGGTTCAAGAGAAGTTTTGTAAAGGCTTATTCGCCTTACTATAGGTGCAAAAGGAGAGAAGCTTTGGTAATAGTGAAATAACTAAAGAGGGAGTCTTCAAGGAGTGGATGTAGGTCATGTTTGACCGAACCACTATAAATTCTTATGTCTTTTAATTTCTGCATTTTATTTAATGCAAGTTATTTACTGTGGTTACTATGAATTTTTGAAATTGATTTTCTATTTAAAAAATCCGAGAGAATTTTTAAATTACCAATTCACCCCCCCCCCCCCCCCCCCTCGTAGTGAGCCTTGGGAAAATAGCTTAGGTTTAATAACCTATTTAGAATCAACATCGGGAAATCTTGAAGTTTGAGGAATAGAGAATGTGCATTTGTATCTTAGTTGTACTTCATAATTTTTAGAAGGTAATGTACTTATGTGAGTAATTGGAGCATGTTTTATTGTGTTGGCTTTAGAAGCCATTATGATATGTATGGTGCCTAGTGCACAAGTTATCTTGTAACCTACGTTATGTTATATTATATTAACACATATTTTATGATCTTTTTATTATTTATATGAAAGCAAGTGCAATGTTAATTATTGTTTTTGTTCCTTTTATTTATCTTTTATTGAAATTCCCATCATGCTTGCTATCATTTTTTTTATTTTGATTATTTAATTAAACTTAGTAAAAATAATAATTAAAAAGTATATAAAATTAAGATAATAATAAAACTCTAGATCATAGTTCAAATGAAAACTATCTATATTTCATAAAGTGAAAAAATTAATAATTAACTTACTTAGATCCTTTAAGTTATTGCTTTAATTTAAATTATAAGTTATACCTTTATATAATAATTTTTAAAATAAAGGTAAATAGTTGAAATAAAGATTAGATATGAGTAAATTTAAATTGGAAATCATAAGTAATCTAAATTTGGAATTAGTAGTCTTATTAAATCTTTACATTATATTTTTTAAGATTGTAAAAGGGTTCAAAGAAAAAATTGATTTTAAAAATATTAACTAACTACTCAAAATAAAAAGAAGAGATTGTTAAAATAGTTTTATCACAGAGGGAAAAACAAAATATGAGTACATTCAAAAATTATTATCAGTCAAAAGCTTAGAATCCAATTACAATCTTAAACTTAAAACTCACAAAGGATAGAATAAGAAAACTAGTACAAATTATAATTAAGTAATGAAAGTTTCAATTTTAACTACTAACATCTAATCCTTAAACTACAACTTCCACTTTAAAATTCAAAATTTAATCATTAAGTCTATTACCTTTGAATTCCAATTAAGCAATTATAAGGATGACTAATTAGTGTAATTGTTAGTATTTTTTTTTTTTAACCAAAATTATAATCATATTCATTTTAACTAGTTCTAAAATGTGACAAATTATTCTATATTTTAATAATTTTTAATTATCAATTTTTACTTTGGTTAATCATTTAATCAAGATTGTAATATTTTTGTTTTCTTGAGGATAAGTAAGAGTTAAAGCTGAAGAGAATTTGATAAGTACAAATAATGTGCTATATTTCTAATAAAATGTGTTGTTAGTTGTGTTGTGCAAAAAAAATAAAGAAAAAAGCATAAAATTCTAAGTATCATCCAGCTTCGTGGTGTTGGACCAAACAACATTATAGCACCATCAAAGTCGTCGTCGGAGCACCATAATATCGATATGGTACTGCCAACTACTCTGTTGGACAACACTACGATAATAAAAAAGTAAGCTTCATAACATTCAGCTTACTGTCTTCAAGCATCACAACATCATAATTTATCATGCCTCGGTGCCAAAATAGCCATTTTGGTGCTACAACATTTGAAAGACATCACTACTATGATGTGGCAGTTGTAACTACCCAAGGATATGACTTATTAATGAAACAACATGAATGTTCACTAAGTAATAGATCAATGTTAGTAACTATCGTGATGGAGCCAAAATAATAATATAGCAGTGTTTGCTCATTTTTGGATGCAACGGCGCCATCCTTTCAAGTGCCAGTTGCCTACTTTGTATTTTCCTATAACTAGTTGATGTGTTATATTTGTAAGATATCAATCACTTATTTAATTTCAATACATTTTAGAATACTTCTCTAAATCTCTCTTAGGGTGACAACTAAGGGAATTCAGGAAAGTATTTGATACAATCATTAAAGTGTTAGTCCATGTTTGTTAAAGCAATTCTATACATAAAGAAATTAGAAGTGTAAAGGAGATTAATTGAACCTTCATATCAATATCTTTCTCTTGTATTTTCTTTCTTCTATGATTTCAGTGGAAATGAGTTTGCTTGTCTTTTCTTTCATATATGACTAATTCCTTAGTTTGGATTGATGATGTAAAAAACATATTATGCACTAATAAAAATTTGTGTGCTTTAATGTTAAAAGATATTTTTAAAGTTATTCCACTCTTTATTTAATGTATATAGTGGCCCTATGTGTTGTTAAAACCTAGTGTGATGTATAGGCTTGATAGAGGAATGTAAGAATAACCAAGAATACTATAATAGTGTGTTTGTATACCTAGTCATAAGATGTAAAACATGCTAGGTTCTTAAGGAGATGATATAACTGTAGGAGGTCAGTAGATATCCTTTTAACCCCTACAAGCTTGATAGAGATCAAGGGATGCATATGCTCTGAATTACATCAAAATTAAGAGTTTCATTAGGAAAGATATGTAATTTATATTTATCAATCTAAATCACTTTATTCAAATATTGTATCCATTATTTTATTATTTTATTTAGTGATTAATTCTCCATAACATAATTTTTTATTAAAGTAGGATAATTTTGTGAATAGAGTAAGCAGTAGTGGTTGATTGTTAGAAAGCAAATTTCCTCATAAGTTCAACACTGTACTTTATAACTTTATTGCTTGATTCAGCATGTATACTTGCATATAATAAGTGAGTTTTATTAATTTATGAGCCTTAAGTATATATTTTTATAATTCATAATTACACTCCACCTTAGCCCCTTCCCCATCAATTATAATATTTCACACTTTTTGTTATTGATCATATTAACTTGTATGAGTGATTATTAAGAATTGATGATATTGATTGCTATTAATTCTATTATTGGAGAAGAAAATGCATATTGATTACTTAAATCATGTATTGAAAGCTTTATTGATTTTTTGGATTTTTTTTAGGCTATGTAAGCTCATTATTTTGTTTTATTGATTTTAGGCCAGAGAAAAGGATCAAGACCATTTGGAGTGAGTTAATTGCAAACCTCATGTTCTTTTAATTTTGGTCAATATTTTCTTTTATTTTTTATAGTTAGGAGTCCTTGATAGATTAATGATTGTTAGTGATCACTTGGCTATTGTAATATGATTTTGTTTAATGAATATAATGAAATATTTCCTTATGTATGACATTTAATGGTTGTGTGATATAGATTAATTTATATTAATAATGTATTATAGCTTTCATAATTAATTAAAATGAAAAAATAGATAATTCTTTCAATTTTGATCTTAGAGTGTGTCATTATCTTTATGGTGTCAGATGTTAGATTTATGCTGACCACCAGAGTCTAAAGTATATTTTCACCTAGAAGGAGCTAAATTTAAGGCAAAGAAAGTGATTGGAGTTGATCATGGATTATGATGTGGATTTTCTTTATCATCCTATTAGAGAGAATATGATTCATGATGCCTTATGCAAGAAATCTGTAGGAGTGACAACCAATTTGGTTACTTCTGAGTAGGCACTGATTAGAAAAAATTGAGAGGCTAGAGTTAGAAATAATGACTTCATCAGATATGCTTGTTGGAGTTATTTCTCAGATGATACTCCCTTCCTCATTATAGGATATAATTAAAGGAACTTAGAAGGAAGATGAAGAATATTCGTGGTTAAATGAGCATTTTAAGTTAAGAAAGAGATTTGTGTTGCAAGTAGATGAGCAAGGCATGAATTTTTATGATAGTAGATTGTGGGTCCTACTTAGTGGTAGTCTGAGGAAAGATAAACTACAAAAATGAAACATGGAGATATAGATAAAGATGTATTTTTCTTGAATTTTACAAAAAATTTACCACTGATTAGAAAAATTTTATTGAGTATTATATTTTATAAGTTACATGGCTTTTACTAAGAATTCATGCATCTTTTTAATATTGCATTGGATGTCTAAATTAATTATTTTTACATTGCATTTGCATTATACATAACATGGCATTAGAGATATTTAGAAATGTGAAAAAACACACTCTCTATTATGTTACAAGGGCCCTAAATATACTCTTCTGGCCCCATCTATTTGATATTGATGTGTGAGAAATTATGGCCCCTTTTGCTAAAAGTAGATGTGGAAGTTTAAGTAACACCATAAGTCCTCTCTTTGCCCCATCCGCCTAATGTAGATATGGGAGGGGTTCTAACCCAACTTGCTATATTCATGCGTGGAGGGAGGTATAAGTGAGTGGAGATAAATTACACATTGGGACATGTGTATTATAATTATTTCATTTCACATGTTAATGTTCTAGTCAGTTAAGTTTGAGAACTATTCAGAAACATGAATTAGTAAACTCTGATCTTCTGTATGAATTTTGATGGAAAGGTGAAAATGAAATGCAAGTGAATATGTAAGAATAAGTATTTTATACCAAATTTGAGAAATTCTGTGAAAGTGGTTATATGAATATGAGTGTTAGTTCTGAAATCAAATATATACTATAACTTTAGTAAAATTGTATTTTGCTTATACATTAATTCATTTCTTTTAAATAATTGAATTGGGTATTGATATTTGTGATGGACAAGATAGGGAGTCTACTATGCTAGTTGAGATCATTCCATTTCTTTTAACATTTTAGGCAAAAGAAAATGTCCAATGGAGTAGTAGATAAAGTATATAGGAGGATTCTCAGAGCTTTGAGTTTAATGTATCGATTTTGTAATCCAGCTTATTTTCTTAAGTGTATAGACATTCCTGCTCTTGAGTAATGTAATTATATTTTAATGAAGTGAAAATTGATTATGCTTCTTTTATACTTTGGAAATTGGTGGATGAGTTAATTACTTATAGGATTAAGTCCAATCCTTCCATAGATCTTGGGCATCATAGGGGATGTTGGGTCACAACTGTCGAGACGAGGGGGTCCAAAGGTGGTATTTGGTCGATGAAAGTTCCAATGGTGTCAATTAGGAAAAAGTTGTCCACGGAAGTTAAAATGAGGTCTCACGGCGACCGGGCATCGGTTTAACAATGATGACCGAATGGTGAGGGTATGCTGGTAGTGGTGCTTAGGCGGAGTTTTAGGATTCTTCAAGCCCAGAGCACTTTTCCCTTTGTAGCTAAGTCGTCACATCCTCTCGTGTAAGGAGTAGGGTCTATTGATACATTTTGAGAGTGGTAAGCACCATAAATATGGAGAAAACCAGGAACAAATTTGGAGCACTCAATCAGACAACTCATATTGACTCCCTCAATTATAAATAGTTTATTTAGCATTTATGTGCTTAAATGGTATCATAATCAAGCCATCTTGGGCTTATTGGATTTTTCTCATTGGGCCACTCGATTTAGTTATAAGCATGTCACATTTGGAGATAATTTAGTCATATAATATACTTCAAACATTTGATTTAGACCCATTTGGGCCTGAAGTACACTAATTTTGGTGTTGTAGGATTCATCTCATTAAGACGTTCAGTTCAACTTAATGTTGTTAAAATCAGAGTTCAGATGATCCTGAATTTAATTTTAAAATTTTTTAACTCAAATATGCCTCGAGATTCATGTCAAATCAACACAATTTTTATGACATATCAATAAAAAAGTATATATATATATATATATATATATATATATATATATATATATATATATATATAATTTTTTTTAATTAAAATTATATTTATATGAATAAAAATACATTTCATAAAAAGGTAATCTTCAAATTTTTGGAGGGCATCTCTAGTCCTCTTAAATTTGCCATTTATACATAACATAACTTTACATGATTATATATATATATATATATATATATATATATATATATATATATATATATATATATATATATATATATATATATATATATATATATATATATATATATATATATATATATATATATATATATATATATATATATATATAAGATTAATCACCTTAATCGACAGGAGAATATTGTTTTAACATTTTTTAATCTAAAACTAAAAAAAGGAAAAAAAAAAAAAAAAACCAAAGCCCATAAATAGCAAATCATATGAGTACAACTAGCATCCATACTATCTTTGAACGTGCCCAACCATCATTTACTCCATGGCCGTAAATGAACCGCTATTCCTAACCTTAACTCCTCTTTCCTCTCCATCCGCATTCCTCCTCTCTTCCCCGACGACAATGCGAAGCCCATCTCATGCTTCCTCTTCACTGTTCAACAGCAAAGCCCTTCTGTGAGTTTCATTGCAGATGAATTAGCCGGTAACTATGACGACAGAGAAGAAGGGAGATTGGATAGTAATGCGGCGGTATGAGATGGGGAGGCTGCTCGGGCAGGGGACCTTCGCAAAGGTGTACTTTGCCCGGAGCTTGACGACGGGGCAGAGCGTGGCTATTAAGGTAATTGAAAAGGAGAAGGTATTGAGGGTGGGGATGATTGAGCAGATTAAGAGGGAAATCTCGGTTATGAGACTGGTGCGACACCCCAATGTTGTGCAGCTCTACGAGGTGATGGCTAGTAAGACCAAAATTTATTTTGCCATGGAGTACGTTCGTGGGGGCGAGCTCTTCAACAAGGTTGGCCTTTTATCTCTCTCTCTCTCTCTCTCTCTCTCTCTCTCTCTCTCTCTCTCTCTCTCTCTCTCTCTCTATTGAGGTAGGAATGCGGCAACGAAATTAATATAAGGTAATAAATATTAAAGATAAAAAAAAATAAAATGAAATATTTATTATTTACTTTTAATAATCAAAAAGTATTTTTAAGAGATATTTACGTGAAAATAATTATGTTAACTATCCCGAAATACATCAGCTTAGGCTCAATATTTTTTTTTGAGATATCATAAGCAATACTAACCTCAACATAAATTGAAAAGACTTTGAAGTCTTTTCTTATTGTGTCCTCGGATATTCACAGCAGTATAAATTTTAATGTCTTAGTTTTTTACGAAGATCCAGCATGCATACAGATAAAAAGAGATGATGCAACATTTATAAGAGACACCAAGATTTTTTTACGTGGAAAACCTTTGATAAGGGGGAAAAACCATGGGGTCTAGCCTAGTTTGAATGAATCCATTAGTATTTGCAGTTGATTACAAATGAGGCCCTTCATTAGGGGGAAGGTCTTAGCTTGTGATAATAAATATACATCATACAAAGTGTGTTACATGGTGGAAATAGGAAAAAATCCCTGTTGATGTGTTCGTTTGGTCAAAAGGACTATATATAGTTGGTAGCGACGGAGGCAAGAAGAACTTTGTATAGCCATGGAGGTCGAAAAGACCATAGTCAGCGGGCGACGAAGGTCGGAAGGGTTCTTTTATGGCGACGAAGGTTAGAAGAACCGTATTCGACGGGTGATAGACACCAGAAAGATCGTAGTCGACGGGTGACTGAGGTTATAAAGACCACTGTCTAACAATGGAGGTTAGAAGGACTATACTCGACTGGCGATGGAGGTAGAAACGATCGTTGTCTAGCAACAAAGGTTGAAAGGACCGTAATCAGCGAGCGACTAAGGTCTGAAGGACGATAGTAGGCAGGCGACGGAGGTCATAAAATCCATTTTCTGGTGATAGAGGTCGAAAGGACCGAGGTCGGAAGGACTATTGACGGATGGAAGCCATGTGTCGGGAAAATAATTGGCTATGGGCGAAAGTTTGGCATCCGATAGAAGTTTGATGAAAGTACGATGATGGATAGAAGTCTGGGGACATATGGAAGTTCAACGTAGGGTAGAAGTCTGACAAAAATTTGGTGACAGGCAGAAGTCTGATGAAAGTCCGACGATTGATAGAGGTTCGGCGCTTGGTATATATCTAGGGTCGGGTAAGAGTCCGACGATGTATGGAAGTTTAGTGTCGGGTAGTAGTCCATTGACGGACAGAAGTCTGGCATTGGGTAGAAATCTGGTGAAAGGCTGAAATCTAGAGTCGATCGGTGGCCAGGAGGTGGTCGAGAAGGAGTCTGGTGGCAAGAGAACTCTTCACATCCCCTATTAGGCTTCAGTGCCCCCTTCTATGTAGAAGGAGCTTTTCCCTCCTTCCTTTTTCCTCTATCGTGTTTTTCCTTTTGTAGTAGAAGCTAAAAATTATGAGATGCGCCAAGAGGGAGGTGAGTTGGATGATTAAAGACTTTTTTAATGAAAAGAAATATCTTTTTATTACTTTATGCGAAAGAGAAATACAGTCATGATGAAAAGATAACTTATCAATTTCACCCACGTATTTAATCGAAATAAAAATGATGCACAAATAAAGAACACACCGATTTATAGTTGTTCAGTAAAATCATGGCCTACGTCCACTCCCTAGAGGAGCCCTTCTAGTATTACACTAAATCTTTAGTGATTTTCCTTTTGGTCCCTCGGCAAGGCAGAAAAGTCATTGCAAAATCACTTCCACCTTCCCCGGTGCGGCAGAGGAGTCGGATCTTTTGACACCAAAGAGATCTTCTTCCTCAAAACTTCCCTCAAGACGAACCTTGAATCTGATGGTACTAAGGTGCAAGCTCACTGGAGCAACCATGTGAAATCTCTTTCACATTCCCTTGAAACCCCCTCCAAGGATCTTCTTCCTCTCTCAAACTCCACACTTTCCTCTCTCCCTTTCAAGTTCTTTCTTCAAGTTTTCTACATAAAAATGAAGTTTTAATGGCTGCCAAAGACTCTTATAAAGTCTTATGAGAGTGCTTAAATAGAGAGCTCAAAAAATCCTAAAAAGCTCAGTTTAGTAATCAAAGATCGTACTGTACGATGTGCAAAAATTGACTTATTAATATTGTATGATGTCCAATTAGTACTGTACGAATAGTTCAATTGCATGTTCATACTATATGATGTCTAGTACAATGTGTTATACAAACAGTTCAAAAAAAGCAATTCATCTAGGATGAAGCATGGGCGGCCAAAATCGATTCTATTGATCGTATAGTATGATCCAGTTCATACAGTACGATCAAAATATCAAAATTAAGCCATTTTGATTGACTAATCATATAATTAAATTAGGCAATATTTTAAACATCGTATAGTACTATCATGATCGTACAGTACAATTAGAACAACTTTTTCAAATTTAAAATTTTGCCTAATTTAATAGATTGTGGGCTTTCTAATTGTACTAGATCATATAGTATGATATGGTGTTCATACAGTATGATTAGTTATATTTAAAAAAAATTCCAGGAAAAAAAATATTTTAATTAATTTATGTTACACTAGATCGTACAGTACGATACAGCTCATACAGTACGATACAGATCGTATAGTACGATATATAGAAAAATTAAAATATTTAAAAACATTTTTTGCTCCCTCTGTGTGTGCATGTTCAACAAACTAACATACATCATTACAAGACTTGACATAAGAAGTGAAAATTATAAACTCATTTAATATAACCAATTGTACACAATCTTGAGTCTTGAATCTTCAAAGAAATGTGAATGATGTACCTGAAATATCAGTAAACACACAAACAAATATGCATTACAAATACTATGAGAAATAAAATATTAATCACTATTATTTGTTATCATTAAAATCATAAATTCAGAAGCCCGAGTTGTAATAGAAGCATTCCATTATTTAAGATAATTTTTGGCATATTACCTCTTGTGCTTTTTAAGACTTTTTAGCCTACTAAGATCTTCATATAAGTGATGATTTTATTAACCACTTACTTTTATGAAATTTTTTTAAAGAGAAAGTTATCTATTCTGAGCATTGTTCGATGATATTTACCTCTCTTAAAGATGTCAAGAAAATCCACCAAGGATATATGACCAATCTAAGGCTTTATGTGAGAGCATTGCTCGATAATATTAATCAATAAGGAAGAGGTTAAGAGAATCCACCAAGTATGTATGACCTATCTAAGGTTGCATGTCAGAGCACTGCCCAATGACGTTAATATATATATATATATATATATATATATATATATATATATATATATATATATATATATATATATATATATATGAGATCGAGAGAATCTACTAAGGATATATGACCTATCTAAGATTGTATGTCACAGCATCGCTCGATGACGTTAACCTTCAAGGAAGAGGTCAAGAGAATCAACCAAGGATGTATGGTCTATTCGAGATTGAATGTTATCAATATTGAATGTTAGAGCGATGCTTGATGACGTTAACCTATATGAAAGAGATCGAGAAAATTCACCAATGATGTATGATCTATTTGAGATTGTATGTCAAAGCACTGTTCGATGATGTTAACATATATAGAAGAGGTCGAGAGAATCCACCAAGGATATATGACCAATTCGAGGTTTTATATCATAGTATCCCTCGATGATGTTAACCTATATGAAAGAGGTCTAGAAAATCTGACAAGGATGTAAGACCTATCCGAGGTTGTATATCAGAGTATTGCTCGATAATATTAACCTATATGGAAGAGGTCAAGAGAATCTACTAAGGATGTATGACCTATCTGAAGTTATATGCCACAGCACTCCTCGATAACATTAATCTATATGGAAGAGGTCAAGAGAATCCATCATGGATTTATGACCTATCCGAGATTTTATGTCAGAGTACTACTCAATAATGTTAACCTTTATAGAAGAGGTTGAGAGAATCCTTCAATGATGTATAACCTATCCAAGATTGTATGTTAGAGTACTTCTCGATAACGTTAACCTGTGTGAAAGAGGTTAAAAGAATTCACCATGGATGTATGACCTATTTAAGGTTGTATGACAGAGTGTTGCTTGATGACGTTAACCTGTGTGTAAGAGGTCAAATTAGTAACCCCTTTGATCTATTTTTCCTTGAATGGGAAGGGGTGAATGCCATGTGTATCCTAATTCAAAGGAGAAAAATAATATATTTTTAGATCGTTACTATCTTTTTGAAGTCTAGATTAAGACATTGCACAAAGAGTAGAAGTTTAGATATGGACTGTATAAAGTTTGAAATTTATTGGAAGCAAAATTACATTTTTTAGAAGCTTAATAATCCTAATATATTATTTTGGATATTGGAAGAGTTGTAGGAATCTTCTTGATCATGGCTATAGTCAAGGTTGCTCCCAGTCTATATTTAATACATATGAAATTGATGCAACAAGAACTGATGCCAGGACGTTAACACGAATGACCTTTTGAGATTGGAATAAAAATTACCCCCTAGTTTGGAACTCTATTCCCATATATGATGCCAAACTGTTGCGTCCTTGAATATTCATGATGTTAGAGAAGTGTAAATTTAAATGTCTTAAGTTTATATGAAGATCTAGTATGCATACAGATAAAAAGAGAGGTTGCAACATTTATAAGAGACACCAAGATTTTTACGTGGAAGACTACTAAAAATGGTGGAAAATCATGGGGCCTAGCCCAGCTTGAATGAATCCACTAGTATTTGCAATTGATTACAAATTAGGCCCTTCATTGGGGGGAAGGCCTTAGCTTAATGTAACAAATATACATTATATAGAGTGTATTACATGGTGGAAATAAGAAGAATCACTATTGATGTGTTTGTTTAGTAGGAAGGACTATACTTGGTAGGGAGGTCAGAAAGAACATTATCTAGCGACGAAAGTTGAAAGGATCATAGTTGGCAGGCGACAGAGGTCTGAAGGATTGTTGTCTGACGACAGAGGTCAGAAAAGTCCTAGTCTGCGGGTTGTTGAGGTCAAAAGGAACATTATCTAGCGACAGAGGTCGGAAGGACCGTAGTCGATGGGTGATGGAGGTCGGAAGGACCATAGTAAGTGGGCGACGGAAGTCATAAAGATCGTTTTCTAGCAACAAAGATTGGAAGGACCGTAGTCAGCGGATGATGGAGGTCGGAATGATCATTGAAGGGCGGAAGTCTAGTGTTGGGTAAAAATTTGGTGACTAACGGAAGTTCGACATCGGGTAGAAGTTTGACGAAAGATTGATGACAGACATAAATCTAACGATGGCTGGGTCCAACGACGGGCGAAAGTTTGGAGTCGAGTAGAAGTCTGACGACAAACAGAAGTCCGATGTCTGGTAGAAATCTGACATTAGGTAGTATTCCAGCGATAGACAGAAGTTCGGTGTCAGATAGAAGTCCATCGATAGAAGGAAGTATGGCGACAGGCAGAAATCCTGTGATGGGTGGAAATTTAGAGTCGGTCGGTGGCCAAAATAGGAGGAAGATCAAGAGTAAATTGGGAGTGGTTTGAATGGATAGCCGATGTTGAATCCTTGGACCATGAACTATTTATTGGGCATTTGAATGTCTTAATGATATTAGAATTTGATGATAGTGGGCTCGTTGGATTCGTCTCGTCAAGCCGCTTGATTCGACTATAAGCATGTCATGTTTGAAAAATATTTAGGAATCCAAATTATGATTTGAACCTTCTGAATACGTTTCGTGACTTTGAATTGGTGACATTTGGGCTCGAATTGAGTCGAATTTGATTTCGTTGGGTTCGTATTTTTGAGACATTCATTTCGACTTTAAGTTTGCTAAAGTTGGAGTTTAGATGGTCTCCTATTTATTTTTTGAAATTTCCAACATTATTTTGCCTCGAGATTCGTGCCCGATCAATATAATTTTTTGATGATATATCAATTCTCATATATTTTACATCAAAATATCTTGATACAATTTTTTTCTGGTTTATGTGCAAGTAATAGAATTTATGTTTAATTATGCCATTTTTTGTTTTAAATTACCTCAATGAAAATACATATTTTATTTTAAATAAATTATAAATGATCATATTTTCAATATATTTAAATATTTAAAAATTATATAAATAAATTAAAAAATTTGTGATTTATATAGATATATAAATCTTTCAATTTTTAAAATTTTGCTTTTAGTTAGAGACATTTTGGTTAGGGATGAAATATTTTACTTTTGTATTTAAATTTATAATTTCGAGTTAGATATAATGCTCTTTTTATAAACAATTGAGTCGAAGATGAGTGAATTATAAAATTCTTATATTTGGATTATCATATTATTAATAAGTACCACTTCAGTACCTAATTTCACAAAAATATAGCTTTTAACATTATGCATACGAACTAACTTAATTTATATGATATGATGGCTAACAGTTACTTAAAATTTTAATATTTAATAATTATAACTATTAAATTTTTAATATATATTTTTTAAAATTTTGAAATTTGAAAATTTTTAATAAATATTTTTTATAACTTTAAATTTTGAAAACTTTAAAAATAGGCGGTACAAAAATATTTTATATAACATTAAAATTTTTAAAATTTAAATATTATTATATTTTTTTAAAAAAATATAACTCTCTCTCTCTCGTTTTTTATAACTAAGGCTTCTTTTGGGGCGGCTTTTTTACTGCTGCTTAAAGCAGCTTTTTAGTTAAAAAAGTAAAAATTTTCTACTAGAATATTGCTTTAAGAAGCAGTAAAAAAGTCGTCCCAAATGAAACCTAAAAAAAAAAACCAAACTTATCATAGTTTTGCCATCAGATCGCCCGCGGCCGGCTCAAGGAGGACGCAGCTCGACGCTACTTTCAGCAAATAATCAGCGCCGTCGACTTCTGCCACAGCCGCGGCGTCTACCACCGCGACCTAAAACCCGAAAACCTTCTCCTTGATGAAAATGGCGACCTCAAAATCACCGACTTCGGCCTCAGCGCCCTCGTCGACAATCGCCGTCAGGACGGCCTACTCCACACCACCTGCGGCACCCCCGCCTACGTCGCCCCGGAAGTCATCAACAAACGCGGCTACGATGGCCCCAAAGCCGACATCTGGTCGTGCGGCATTATTCTCTTCGTCCTCCTCGCCGGATTCCTCCCTTTCCACGACTCCAATCTCATGGAAATGTACCGCAAAATGTCAAAAGCCGACTTCCGATGCCCTAATTGGTTCCCTCCCGATGCCCGCAAGCTAATTGTCCGCCTCCTTGATCCTAACCCTAATACCCGCATCACAATCCCTAAACTCGTCGAATCCCCCTGGTTTAAGAAGGGGCTTAAGCCGGTCGAAGCGAACGACGACCCGGCGGGTGTCGTGGACGCGGCTTTCTCGATGAAACCGACCAGTCTAAATGCATTTGATATCATATCGTTGTCAAAGGGGTTTGATTTGTCGGGGTTGTTTGAAGGGTGTGGGAAGAGGGGAATTGCGGCGGAGGCGAGGTTTACGACGCAGAAGCCGGCGGCTGCGATTGTGTCAAGGTTGGAGGAGATTGCGCAGACGGGGAGTTTTAGGGTGAGTAAGAAGGATGGGAAGGTGAAATTAGAAGGGAGAAAGGAAGGGAGGAAGGGACTGTTGGCGATTGATGCGGAGATATTTGAGGTGACCCCGTCTTTTCATTTTGTTGAGGTGAAGAAGTCCGCAGGGGATACGCTTGAGTTCCAGCAGTTCTGTGATAAGGGGTTGAAGCCGTCGTTGCAGGACATTGTTTGGGCTTGGCAGCAAGGTGGGGATGTGGAGCAGCAGAACTTCGCCGGCGCCTCTGCGAGCAGCCCGCCTATCGCTGCTAACTCACGATGAGCTTGAGGAGACCAAGTTCTTCATGGACGGATGTTTCTATCTGCTGTTTGATGGACCATATTACTTTTTTTTTAATTGTCAATTAGCACTCCATGAATAACAATGGGCAGTGTGAAAGGACTTCTATCGGATCTTTGTGATAAAATTTGTGTCAAATGTGTATCAGCACGACCTGAATGATATCCTATGCTTATTATATTGTTATTATTATTATTATTATTATTATTATCATTATTATTATACTAGCCATTAGTATGTCTTACCATTTTATTTAGGGCTCTTAAAATTGAGTCACGGGTCGAGTTCGGGTCCAATCTGGAACTGATCTAGCACTATTCGACCCGATTTTTCGAACTCAAATCTGATCCGCTTCGGATCCGGGTCAACCCGAACTCCACCCACTTCAGATATGTTTTATTATAAATATTTTTATTTAATTCGATTTTTTTTAAACCTAAATCGAATTATAATAAGATTTACATCAATCAATTTAAAATAAATTCAATTTGGGTACCATGATTTATTATTTTTTGAAAAAAATATTTACTTATTTCATTATAATATTTTAAAATCATTCTAAATTAATTAAAAATGTATTAAATCAGGTTAATTTCGAATTTTCGAGACAACCCAAACCTGACCTAGTTTTACAAATAGGTTGAAATTCCTAACCCGAACCTGACCCGGTTTAGGTTTGGGTTGACTTGAACCTAAAATTTTCGGGTCGAAATAGGATTGGATTTTCGTGTCGTGCCAAATATTGACACCCTAATTTTATTAATATATTTTCAAATTGTCATGTATTCTCAATTTTAATTTCCTTATATTTGATCATGATTTCATTCCTATTATTTTCTATTTTTTTAGGTCTATTATGTGCAACCTATACAAACAACATCATAAGATCAAATCCAAGGGGGGCTAGTAATTTAAAGAAGTTTAAATTATAATATCAGGTAGGGTTTGCCTCTTCTCTCTTAGGATAACATGACATTTGTGTTCATTATGATGGTGAGATTCCTTTTTATTTTTTTTCATCCCTTGTAGTCCATCCGCCCTCAATCTGATCATTGGTGGGAGGATTTTCATGTCCATCTTCTCTTCTCCCCAACAATTATTAATTTCTATATCTTTTATATTGACTTTATCAAACTCATTCTATATTTATTTAGGTCTACTCTCTTTGATGATACAAGCATTGCCATGAGAAATAAACACAAAGGTGTAGTAATGCTTAACGCCCAAAGTATAAATTTTGCTTGGATTTTGTCGTCTTTTTTAGGGTTACATGACCCTTTTCCCTCGTCGTGATGACGCAACCTGTGATGACTCATAATCTCGATCGATGTATTAATAATAGGACCAAAAATTTCGTTTTATATAGAGACACTAAAGAAAGATAAATATAATAATATCATATTTTTATTCTATCCAAAATAGTTCATATTACAAATTTGCTATTGTAAAACCTTTTTAACATTCCACATCCAAAATATAACATCTATTACAGGATTAAGTGGACTAAACATAAAACAACAAATTTACACGCTGATACGATATCATTTATTTGAATCTATCCAATAACTTCTTTCCCTTTTTCGGAAATGTAAGCCAACAACTACAGTGAGCAATTGTATTGCTAAAAATACCACTAAAAACTCATGAAGGCATTCAATTTATATTCTATAATAACTTGCATCAAAATTCATCATATATGAAGAAGAAACAATGCATATATAAATATTTTAGTGAACATGTACATCATATAAAAATGTCATCCATTACATATAACGTGACTTATAGTAGAGAACATTTCTATCATTAGAGTTTTCATAATGCGTGAATAAATATTTTAGTGAACATGTTCATCATATAAAAATGGCATCCATTACATATAACACGACTTATAGTAGAGAATATTTCTGTCATTAGAGTTTTCATATCATTCTGTCATATTAGTTTCACATTGTACATTCTCTCATTTTATTATAGAATCTAGTATAACACTATTATTGCTCAACTCACTTTGAAGATTGCTTATTTATTATAATGGCTCACATAATATGATTTGAATGATTCATATTGCATGATTTATGCAATGTATGAATGAAAATCAATTTCTCCAAATTCCTTGTTTCTCTATCCACAAGCTTAGTTATAGCTCCACATTCATCTTCATCCATCACAAATACAGATGGAGGATAAGCCTACTTATAACTCTACATTTATCTCTCATCTTTTATAATTACAAATGGAGGATAATAATTTCACATTTATCTCTCATCTGTCATACATACTGATAGTCTTGCTTATAACTCTACATTTATGTCTCATATTTCATAAGGATAAAGGGAATACAATAGTTCCACATAACCATATCATCTCACATATACTGCCTTTAATTCCCCTCAAACCTCCTTTTCACCATGTTATACAAAATGAAAAAATATGAAGATGTATGAATGATTTAGATGTATAACATGAAGTAACAATACTTGCAAATTTATATGTGAAGCACATAACGACATTTGCTATGATATTAAGGCACTAACATTTTCACATGATAATAATGAAAATAACTAGCATAAATTTTCATGTTCAAATTAAATCTACCAATTTACTTAACATGATAATTTGCATAAATGATCATAATTTATGAAATCACTATTACAAATCTAGTCTCACGTATAATTATTTTGATGATAACAAACATTATTGTTAGTTTATTACTATTATTCTTGCATATCTATTTTATTTTCCCTGCTCACTAACCTTTCAGTTCCACAAGTTCACTTGCAACACTAATAAACTCAAGATCGGGTAGACTATGGTTAAGTCTATCTATAATTTCAATTTTAATGTATTTTTTATCTTTATTGAGTCAAGACATGTATCTGGTGGATCCCAAACTAAGTAACCTTGCACACACACTCACTCAGAGGGAGTGATTTGGTGAGTTAAAGAAATTTCTATTTTTTTGACCTGCCTAATCATTTAGGACAATTTTAATCATACTAGATGATAAGTTAAAAACAAAAATCCTTATTAGGGCATTCCTGAAAATTAAGAGTGATTAAACAAATCAAAATGTATGATTAGTATCGTACAGGATGATTAGTTTATATTGTGAAAAATAGCCATAATTCATAATTTATGTAATATTTTAATTTTCAAATTTTATTTTAATTGTACAGGATGACATGCATCGTCCTGGATGAATTATGAGAATCATGCATAAATTAATCCTATGATTATAGGAATAATTATGGTTAGATTACTCAATCATATCATACAGGATGATATACTTAAATAATACAAAATGATATATTATATTTCATAGGCCGATCCCTTATTGTCCAAGGCCAAAACCATAATTTTCTTCTAATCATCCAGGATATCATATTGGATGTCTCATGAGGGTTGCAAGATGATAAGTAGATTTCCACCCATCATCCCATGTAATATTGAATGATTAATACAATATCTTGACCTAATCATCCCGGATAATTACAGAATCATATTAGATGATATGTACAAATACTTGAACTGATCATACAGAGCAAAACTGATCGTACTATTTAAAAGGAATATTTTTTACTAATCGCACAAGATTATATATCAATTGTACTGGATGATCTTTGATAGCAAGTTAAAAATTAGGGCATCTTTTGAAGCTCTCTATTTAAGCTCTCTTATTATCTTTTAAGAAAATCTTTTGCTATGGAGGAGATATGAGAGAGAGAGCTTAAAAAAGGAAGTATGAGAGTTTGAAAAAGAGGGATCCTTGTCCGGGGGGGGGGGGGGGGGGAGTTGTGAGGGATTCGCAAAGGTTGCTCCAAGTAAGGTGTTCCTCATCTTCTTCAAGCTACTGTCTTGGTTCCTTAGTAGCACTAAGGGAGATCTTTATCAGCATCAAATCCAAGGTTCTCTACCTACTCAAGGATGGAGTAAAAGGATTCCAAGGTTCTTTGTCTACTCTAGGAGGGAGTAAAAGGATTCCAAGGTTCTCTGCCTACTTTAAGAGGGAGTAAAAGGATTCAACGTACTTTGCCTCATCAGGTCGGTGGAAAGATTTTGTAAGGGCTTCTTCGCCTTACTGTGGGAGTAAAAAGGGAGACACTAATTTTAATGTAATACCTAGAAAGGAGGTTTCTGGGGAGTGGACGTAGGCCAAGTTGACCAAACCACTATAAATTTGGTGTATTCTTTCTAGTTACTTTTTCACATTTAATTTTTGCATTATTCTATGATTTACTTTGTGGTCAAAATCTCTAATTTTTTTGTATTATGAAATTAATATTGCTTCCACATAAATCATTTATTTTAAAATATTTTAAAATATTTTATTTTTTCCATTAAAGAAATTTTTAAATAAGCAATTAACCCCGATCTTGGTTAGCCTTGAGATTAGTTCTTTAGGGTTTAACAACCCTCACAAAATTTCAAGTGGTATCAGAGCAAGATTCATAAATTAAGTTTTAGAAATATTTAAAAAAAAAAATCTATGACTAACTTTGGAAATCATAACACTACGGAAGGATACTCAATCATTAGACCACCTCTATTTGATAACATTCCTTTATATTTTTGGAAAACTTACATGTCCACCTTTTTGAATTCAATTATTGCATGTGGATGTTAGTTTAGAATGGTTACTCTATACCTTCATGTTTAACAAATGGTATTAAAACTGAAATTCGTTTTTCTGAATGGACTACTGATGATAGAGATTTAGCCCAACTAAATGCCAAATATATGAATTATTTTTTCTAAGCTTTAAATCTAAAGATTATATTTGTGTTTCCACTTATTCAACTGGTAAAGAGATTTTGGACAAACACTGCATTACATATGAAGGAATAAAGGAAGTTAAACAATCTAGGCTGAACATTCTGGTTCATATATATGAACTTTTCTGTATTAAACCTAACAAAATTATTTCTAAAATATATATTAGGTTTATATAGATTGTTACTTCTCTGCATGCATTAGGAAAAGAACTTATAAACTATAAAAATGTTAACAAATATTCTTTGTTGTTTACCATCTTCTTATAATGAAAAAATAACTGTCATTGCTGAATCTAAAGATCTAAATGTTTATTCTATAGATAACTTATTTAATCACTCATTACATATGAGCAAGGAGTAAGTTAAAGCCAAATTAATATAGGTTAAACAAGAAAAGAGAAAATTGTAGCCTTAAAGGCTAATGATTCTAACAGTGACTCTTATGGACAAGATGATGATGACATTGCCCTAATAACTAGATAATTATAGAGCTTATTTAAAAAAAAATGTCATTAGCAATGGAATAAAGGTAAGAATGATAAAAGTTCTAAAATATCTTCTGATGTCATATATTTTGAATGATGGAAGCTAGGGCATCTGAAGTTTGATTTCCCAACTCTTAAAGCTTACCCAAGTAAGGAGAAGGGTAAAGAAAAAGCTAAATTCAAGAAAGGAAAGCAAATGATCCAAAAAGATTTCTGATCAGTTTTAGTATTAGACTCTTCTAAAATTGAAGCAGAAGAGGAGGTAACAAACCTATTCTTAAGGGAAGGATATAATCTTGATCATTCTAATTAAGAGGAGGTATGTGAGCTTACCTATGATTAATTATTTAAAGTTTCTAAAAAAATTCATATTACATATATGAAGCATAAAAAATCACATGCCAGTCTTAAATCTGATTTTTCAACTCTACAAAAAGAGCATGAATGCTTGAGAAAAGATCATTCCACTCTCGATAGTAATCACCTAGCTTTGTTAGATGAATTTGATATTTTAAATAAGAAGTATTATGAATTAACTGAGCTGCATAATTCCTTGAAAATATTATATGTTGAATTAGAAAAATGTATATAAGAGATCAGAAACTCTTACATCTAAAATAGATAATATGGAGCATATATTGAAAATTAAAAATTCAATTCTAAAAAGTGCAAACAAATTTTTATTAATCAAAGTAAATACTTTTAAAGAAAATAAAAAACTAGCTTCACTTGAAGATTTTTATAATCCAATACATCAGCATGCATCATTCAGACCTATAAAGAGGCATCATAACCTAAATAGATTAGTAAATTATTTTCCTGGTGTTAAATATTATTCTTGTGGCATGCTAGGATATATTTTCCACACTTGCACTGTTCACAGTATAACACATTTGGTGTGGAGATCAAAACTTCAAAACTCATAGCATAGCATGTATGCATTTCGTTCATCTTTCCATAAGATGGAACCCAAACATGTTTGGGTTCCCAAATCTAACATTTGATAATTTTGTAAGGATGCTCTCATAGAAGAACTTGTGAGAGCATATGGTACCTGGACAGTGGATATTCTCGGCACGTGACTGGAGATATAGATCAATTCATTTCGCTGGAGGCTAAGGTAGGAGGCAAGGTAACACTTGGTGAAAACACCACCAAGAAAGTGGTTGGATCATGTATAATTGGCAACTCTAATAATTTCAATATTAAAAATATTTTATTGGTAGATGCTTTGAAATATAATATACTTAGCATAAGCTAACTTTATGATAAAGAATTTAGCATTCAATTTTTGTCTACTAGCTGCATGATTAACTTAAATGAAAATACTATGCTGCAAGGAAAAATAATCAATAATATTTACATGTTTAACTTAAACTGTGTTGAACCTATAAAATATTTTTGTCTAAAAACTATTATTGATGAATCTTAGTTATGACATAGGAGATTGTTTCATGCAAGCATAAATTTTTTTACAAAACTTACCCAAAAAATACTTTGTGAGAGGAATTCCCAAATTAGAATTTTTGAAGGACCACGTTTGTGATGCATGTTAATTAGGGAAACAAGTAAAATCTTCCTTCCACTTAATCAAAAATATTAACACTAGTAAACCCTTAGAAGTCCTACATATGGATCTCTTTGGACCTGTCAGCACTGCAAGCCTAGGAGGGAAAATTTGGGTATGTGATTATCAATGATTATTCAAGGTTTACTTGGGTTAGATTCTTATCTCATAAAAGTGATTCATTCAAGGAATTTAGATTTTTGCTATTGGATATGTTGCTGCCTCATTTACCTGTTACTCTCAGTTTCCGGGCCGGCTGGTTGTCAATCAACAAGTTTTGTTGGATAATTCTTGGCATCCTCCACCACCCAGTTGGATAAAGTTCAACTTTGATGCTTCGTTGTTTGGTACTTATAAAGGAGGAGTAGGAGGTGTCTGCTGTGATCATAAAGGAAGAATGTTGTTAGATTTTGGAAAATCTTGTATGCATTGGGACATAGCCCGATTGGAATTATTAGCTATTACAACTTTCAAGGAAGTGATCAAGGATTGGATGCTAGAGTTTAAAGGCATTATCATCGAAGGTGATAATATCAACATCATTAAATTCATTCATAAGGAGATCATTGGGGGAAGACAAGGTATGGAAGGCTTATCGTTTACTAATAGTTTCGATTATGTCAATTGTAATTGGATTGGTCGCGATAGCAATAAGTTAGCAGATCTTTGTGCTAATTATGCCACTTTTTCTTCTTTTGTTTGGGAAGATGTTTGCTTGAATATGATTCCTCCTACATTTCTTAAAATGTTAGAGGAGGAATCGATTGGGTGCCTGTTTTAGCTTTAGTCTTTTAATAAAAATTGCATTCTATGCTTTCTCAAAAAAAAAAAAAAAAAAGGAATTTAGATTTTTCTCCACTTGGATTTAAATGAAGCTAGGTTAGGAGATTCTAATAATTTATAGTGATCATGGTGAAGAATTTGAGAATGAAAAATTTGAATCTTACTATAAGGAGCAAGGGATAGATCATAATTTTTCAGCTCCTAAAATCCCTCAATATAATGGGGTTGCTGAAGGAAAGAACAAGATCATGGTAGGAGTTGTTATAGCCATATTAGTTGAATACTCACTTCTTAAATACTTTTGGATAGAAGCAGTCAATATAGTATGTTATGTTCTGAATATGATAAATATTAGATCTAAGCTGAATAAGACACCCTATAAAATTCATAAGGGTAGGACACCTAACCTCTCTCACCACCATGTCTTTAGATATAAAGTGTTCATTTTGAATAATGGGAAATCTCTACTAGAAATGTTTGACCCCAAATCTGATGGAGTGTTTCTAGGCTACTCAAGTGCTGGGAAATTTAATAGCGTTTTTAATAAAAGAATACTGGTAGTTGAGAAGACCACTTATATTGTATTTAATAAATTTGATAATTCTCGAGGGTCTAGGGTACAAGAAGAAGAGGTTGTAGAAGTCACCCAAGGATTATAATCTATAAATCTACAAGAAAGGGTATAACCTAAAAATATATTACCTAGATAATGGAGATATTCTTTTAAGTCATCCTAAGGAATTGATCTTAGGAGACCCATTCAAAGGTGTTAGAACTAGGTATGGACTTAAAAAAGAAGTAAACTACTCTACTTTCATTTCAATGATTGAACCCACCAACATAAATTAAGCCTTATATAATAAATTTTAGATCTTATCCATGCAAGAAGAGATAATTAATTTATAAGGAATGATGTTTATGAGTTAGTTGAACAGCTTAAGGACCAGAGTGTGGTTGGAACTAAATAGGCTTTCAAAAAAAAATTCTGGTGTAGTTGTGAGGAATAATGCAAGATTGGTACTAAGGGGTACAACCAAATAAAAGGGATTGAATTTGATGAGACCTTTCCTCTTGTAGATTGATTGGAAGCCAATAGGGTGCTACTAGCTTTTACTTGTTTTAAGGGATTGAAACTATACCAAATGGATGTTAAGAGTGCCTTTGTGAATAAGATAATAATAGATAATATGTAGTTGAATAACCCCCAAGCTTTGTAAATTTATAATTTCCTAATCATGTGTTCAAATTAAAAATTGTATTATATGAATTTAAATAAGTACCCAAGGTTGATATGAAAGGCTAAGCACATTCATACTAGAAAGAACGTTTGTTAAGGGGAGCATAGACACCATCCTATTTTTGAAAAAGGTAGGAGATAAATTACTGATTTTCCAAATTTATATTGATGATATTTTATTTAGATCCTCTAATAAAACCTTTGTGATGAGTTTAAAAAAAATAGTAAGGAGTTTGAGATGAGTATGATGGAAGATATGTCAAACTTTCTTGGATTAGCATAAGGCAGAAGGATGATGTAACTTTTCTTAGTCAATCAAAATATATTAAGGACACCCTTAAGAAATATGAAATGGATAAAACTAAGCTAACTAACACTCCCATGAGTTCCATTATTAAGTTAGATAAGGATTCAAATGGAAAGTCTGTTGTTTAAAATAAATATAGAGGAATAATTAGATCACATCTTCACTTAACTACTAGTAGAGCTAATATTATATTAGTATTTCTCTATGTGCTAGATTTTAGACTAATCCAAAAGAGTCCCACTTGACCATTGTTAAGAGAATTCTTAGATATCTCTTAGGAACTCAAGACATATGAATTTGGTATCTTAGGCATAAACCTCTTTTGAAATTATAAGATATTCTGATTCAAATTTTTCATGTTGTCGATTTGATAGAAAAAATACTTCTAGAACATGTCAATTCATAGGACAATCCTTAATCTCCTAAACTAGTAGAAAATAAAACTCATTTTCCCTATCCAGTGCTGAAGTTGAGTACATAGCCTTAGTAAGTTATATAGCCCAAGTCTGATGGTTAAAATAACAAATTTTGGATTTAGGATGATCAGTAGACACAATTTTAATTCTATGTAATAACACTAGTGCCATCTACATTTCGAAGAACCCAATCCAACACTCCAGGACTAAACACATTGACATAAGGCACAACTCCATTAGGGATCATATTACTAAAGGAGACATAGAGCTACACCATATAGCCACTGAAAACTAACTTGTTGATATCTTTATAAAACCATTGGATTTTAAAACTTTAAGCATCTTAAGAACTAGATTAGGTGTAATATATATTAATGCTTAAAATTGTTATTTTTTTGTTTCTAATGCTTTATTTTTATTTTATTTGTATGTCTATTTCTGTTTATGTTTTTTTATTTTTATTTTTTATTTTTTTATTATTTTTTCCTTTAGTGTTTTTAAAGAATCAGATCAATGCTCACTTCTGATATTAATTTCCTAAATGACATTTTTGTATTTCTTTTGGTTTTAGAAATCAATAAGTAGTGATTGACTTCCCTAAATTATTTAAAGAAAGAGACATCGATGATTGCCTCTGTTCCTATAACTCCCTTAGTGGGTTAATTTCTTTTCAAATAAAAAATTAGTCTTTAAAATTGTGATATATTTTATCTTTCATTAGTAATCTATCTCATATAAATAATGCTCAAAATCATTAAATCACTTCCAAGTTTTTCTTAATCATGTTGTCGTATTTATCATATGGATATGATTCTATTTTGTGATTTGCTCTTTCTTATTTTAGAGAGTGAGTTTTCTTCTCTTATATCTAAAAAATAATTTCACAACTAAGATTCTTTGAAGGTTTTGAAAGGAAGGTAGCTCACAAAAATGACAAGAGGCATAAAATGAGCCCAAAATACTAAAAATATATAAAATGACCGCCAAGTAATTGCAAGATATACCAAAGTGTATCAAAAATCAAAAGATGGGCTAAGTGTGCTAGATAACTTAAAAAGAGACACAAAATGAGCCCACAAAGAATAAGCTTCTTTCTCTATCAAATCTTTAAATCTTATAAGAATTCATGTGCCTCTTGATATTTTTAAATACTTGAATTTGAAAATCATGATTTTGGTTAATTACTTTGTAATATTCTTCTATCAGATATTTTCCTAAAGAGAAATTTGAAAATATCACTCTTATTATCTAATTTCTTTTTTGAATTAGATTTTTCTTTTAAAAAAATAACCGGTAAGGAGTCCGAGCTAGAGTTCATGGATTAGTTTTCTACCCTTTTTGAAACCCTCCTGATCATCACACTCCATCTACTGAATTTTTTTTAGTTTTATACATATCATCTTGGATGATATACCTCATCCTAAACATTATGAACAAAGATATACCTTTCTGATCATGGTAATGCCAATTAGTGGTGATTGTCCAATATGTTTTGAACGGCTGATATAAATTAATTAATCGTGATTGTCCAATATGATTCACACATCGTATTGGATAATCCATGCAGAAGTAGTCATTGGATGATTTGAATGTTGTTAAGCCGATCCATTATAACACATCATGATACACATGTTCATCCTGTATGATTCAGTTAGTCAATGATCGTAAAGGATGACTACTCAAGATGATTGCTCTATGTCTAATCGTCCAACACTATACCTGATCATACTATACAATATAACCAAAATTTTTGACTGATCATCTGGATGACTTGATTGCACCTGATAGTTCATGAATATCTCTTGATCGTACTATATGATATGGTGATTTCTTTATACAAAATTGGTTTTCCCCTTTTCCATCACACCCTTCCAATCCCTTCTTCCCTCTTCAATTCATACTCTTGCAATGGCTGGTGGGAAAAGTTTGAGAGTGCTTGTAGGAATCTCTTACATGCATTTTATTGATCCTTAATTCATTGAGGAATTTGATGAAGTGGACTACAATTTCTATAAAATTATTGGTATTAATCCTTCTAAGATTATCATTCAGAATACTTTAAACTTTTAGGTATTAAACCTATTCACTCATACAACTCTTAGCTTTATTCTTACTCATGCATGTCCCTTCAATTCCAAAATACTATTCAAATTCTTTCCAAGCCTTCACCCTAATGTTGATTTCACTGCTCTTCAAACATATGTGAATGGAAGGTCTGTAAAGATAACCATCAGGATTTCCATGAATTTCTTCACTTATCCACCACTAATGCTAAACTCCATATCATATCTTATGATCCTAATTTTAATTGGACACCTGTTAACAACATCCTTAGGGAATCCAATAATCACCTTCATGAATCGATAGTCAGCTCCTTAGTCAATGATGCTCGAACCATCCAGCACATCCTCCATAATTACATTATTCCTAATGTTCAGGATCGAATTCACATTACTCTTATCCTTTCACTCACCACTTACTACATCATGGCCAACCTTGATTTTAATGCATTTGATATTCTAATTTGCTACATTGACCATCTAACATGTATTACATATCTATGACAAAAAAGAAAGCCTAATTTTACTTTAGGACATCTCATTACCTATGTCCTTGGATAAAATATAATTTTTAATTTCCTTATCCACCTAATCATGACCTCCCGTGTTCTACTCCAATAGCTCCTTCCATGTCCTTCACAATACTCATCATCACCCTGTGCATGAAGAGCCTGTGGCTGAAGAGGAAGGATATATTCTTGCACCTGCCCCTATCCGCTAGCAATATCAGATTGATCAGCTGGTATAGTGATTTGATTAATAGGAAGCTAGATTTGAATCCTACATAGCTGAGCAGCAATAACAACTGACCAGGACTTAGCTCAATTTGATTCTTATGTAGTATAGCAACAACAACAGCATGACCTCTGATACTTTCAGCCACCACCACCTCTACCTGATCAAGGTTCTTCTTTTTTCCTAGTTTGACATTCCTTTTGTTTTTATGTTTGTACTGGTGTTCCTTTATATACTTTGTTTTGTTTAGTGTTTTTTTTTTTTTTTACTTTTTCATTCTTTTTGTGGTGTCAAAAGGAGGAGTAGTGTGTTATTTTGCATCCTATTATTTAGTGAAATTTATTTTGTTCTATTTGTGCTCTAGTTTTCTTATATATCATATTTCCTTACAAAAATATTTAACTCCCTTACTTTTATAATTTCATCTTCTAAGGGAGAGTTTCAGAAAATGTCAAAGAGCTTTGAAAAATTTTAACAACAATATTTTCCATCATAAAAAAAGAGTGAGATTATTGCAAATCTAGGCCCACATATAGTGAATTTGACGATAACAAATATTATTGTTACTTTACTACTGCTAATCTTGCATATCCATTTTATTTTCCTTGTTCACTAGCATTTCAATTCCATAAGTTCACTTGCAATGCCAATTAGCTGAAGATCAAGTAGACTAGGGTTGAGTCCATCTGCAATTTCAATTTTAATGTACTTTTTATCTTTTTGAGTCAAGTCATGTATCTTATGGACCCTAGCTAAGTACCCTTTCATACACACACTTAGGGGGAGTGATTTGGTGAGTTAGAAAAATTTTTATTTTTTTGACCTAATTGTACAAGATGATTTCAATCGTACTGGACGATTTAAATTATACTGGATGATTTTAATTGTATTGGATGATTAGTTAAAAATAAAAACTCTAATTAGGGCATCTCTGGTAATTAAGAGTGATTAAACTAATCCCTAGTAATTAAGCCTAGCATGACTTCATGGAGAAGCTTGGTGTTAAAATTTTTTTTTCCATGATTTGGTGTAGAGTATACCTAAACCATCTCTGTCATCGTTTGGAGAATCATGCATAATTATATTCCTTCTAGTGAAAATTCGAGAAAGAGAGGTCTTATTATTACTTCCAAGTGCCAATGTTGCTTTCATGAAGAAAATATGCATCATATATTTATCTCTGGACCGATTGCTATTAAAATTTGGTCTTATTTTGATGATATTTTCAAGTTAAACAAGTTTAGCACTCATATTTTTGTTAATACTTTACTTGATGATTAGTTCATTAACTCTAAAGGGCATATTAGAAATTTTATTTCTTCTCTTAAATTATGGTTTTTATGGCTTACTAGAAATAATTCAGTTTTCAATAACTATAAGATGGACTCTCACCATATTACCAGGAATGTTAAAGATAAGGTGTGCAAGCTTTTTAATGTCAACCTTTTATCTTCCAATAATTTTAAGAATTACATTTTCATGGCTAAAGTTTTAGCATATATTTGCATTATAGAAGCACTTTAGATGATCCTAAGCTGGTGCAGTGGATCAAAACCCCTAGAGTATTTATAAGTTAAGCGTTGATGGGGAAGTGAAGAATAACTCTTATGGGTGTGGTGAGATTATTAGGGATGAGAAAGGGAACTTTTTTTTGTCTTTTGCTTCCCCTTTGGAGAAGTGCTCGGTGGTTGTGGCTAAACTAGCTTCTATTTTTAAAGGTCTTCAAGCTTGTATTTCTCTTAGTATTACCAATCTTTGGATTGAGGTGGATGCTTTGTCTAGTATCCACTGTCTGATGAAGCAAATGAAGAGTTTTTGCAATCCTGGATCTTTTCTATATAATCCAGGAGATTAATTGGTTATTAATCTTTTTTAACTTTACTATTACTCATGTATTTTGTTATTAATCTACCTAATATTCTCAAAGAATGATTAGGTTCGATAAAATGGGATAACCGTATGTTAGATTTTAGATGTTTTTTGCATTCTTTTTCCTTGGTTTTCTTTCTATGGTTTTGCCTGGTGAGATGTTGGTTGGTTTTGAGGCCTTACGTTTTGTCTTGTTTAATGCTATTGCTTATAGATTGGGGCTTGAGAAATGATTGTATTTTTGTCTTACTCAAATTCTTACCCCCTTTATTTCTCTTCTTTTCCTTGGTGCCTTTTGTCGTGCTGTTTGTGCTAGTTATTGTTAAAGGGGTGCTGGACTGCTGGGCCCAACTGGTTGGTTTTGCCCGGCGAGATGTTGGCTGGTTTTGAGGCCTTCAATTTTGTCCTATTTTTTATGTTGTGGCTTATAGATTGGGGATTGAGCAATGATTGTATTTTTTCTTACATAAATTCTAACCCCCTTTATAGCTCTTCTTTTCTAGGGTGCCTTTTCTTGAGCTGTCTGTGCTGGTTGTTGCTGAAAAGGTGCTAGACTTTTTGGCCCAACTAATTGCATTTCTAGGGGATCTTAAATTTCTATTGCTTGTTGTTGAGGTGGTGTTTAACCGATTTTCCTTACTGGTGGTTTCCTTAGGGGTTTGATGTTGGTTGGTTTATGGGTTGACCCCTCTATTTTGTTTAACTTCTATTTGTTTCCTTCTTTCTTCCTTTAATTGTTGGATGCCACCTGAGTTCTGGAAGTTTTGACTTCTGCCACTTTAGTTATGTTAGCCTTTTGGCTTCTACTGCTTTCCTTTATTCTTTTAAGCTACAATTCCTCATGCTGGAAGAAGTATGGGATTAGAATTGAGTGGCATTGGGCTTATAATTATGATAGCTACGACATTCTATCTTCCTGAGCTCTTTAGGCCCTAATTTCATTATTGACATTATCTCCATTTTTTGGATTGTTTTTATTTTATTACTACTTTAGATTTGCTTGATTAGCCTCGATTTTGGCTTCTCTTTTGAATGTGAGCTCTGCCATTAATTTTATTGGCCTTCAATTACTATTTGCTGTGCCCAGGTAGCTCTTATTTTTGTTTGTAGGAGGGTAATTGCTACCTTTTGTATTATTATTATTGGGTACTATGGCACTATGAAGAACTATGATGATGGGAATTTCTCTATTTACTTGTTGGTTAAGGTTCTTGGGTACCTTATCTTATCTAATGTTTCTATGTTATATTATACTTTTTTTGTAGTGTTTGGTTTTCTTTTGTTCTTGTAGGCTTTTGGAAATATGCAGCTAATGGAGATTTTATTTAAATTTTGGAGAAAGATTCTACTTAGTGTTTACATATTTGTCTTTATTTTTTAGGTGTTATCCTTTAACAGCCCTATATTGTTACTGGGTTATTTTGTATCTTTTAGCTTTGCGAACCATCGGCTCATAGTTTTTTTTTTTTTTTTTTTTTTTTTTGTAGCTCTTTTGAGCATTAGTGAGCTAAAGGTCACTTTTAAGGACCTTGCAATCCTTATTTTTAATTAACACGTAGGCCCCTTTGTGGGTTTCCCTCCCCCCACAAGAAAAAAAGAGCGATTAAACTAATCCTAATATATGATCCGTATCGTATTGGATGATAGATTTAGATTGTGAAAATTAGCTGCCAAACAAAATTTGGGTTATATTTTAATTTTTAAATTTTGTTTTAATCATAAAGGAAGACATGCATCATCCTCTACGATTTATAACAATCATACCTAAATTGATCTAATGATTAGGGGAATAATTATGGTTAGATTGCTCGATCATATCGTATATGATGATCTACTTAGATCATACTAAATAATCTAACATATTTCATAGGATGGTCCCCTATTGTCTAAGATGAAAACCATATTTTTCTTCTACTAATCTAGGAGATCGTACTGGACATCTCGAGAGGGTAGCGGGATGATTTGTAGATCGCATCCCAAGTCATACTTGAGGATCAATCGCATCCTAGATAATTATAGAATTATATTGGATGATGTATATAAATACTTGAATTGATCATATAGGGTAAAGTTAATCGTATTAGCTAAAATGGTTGTTTTATATTAATCATACAAGATGATATATAGATCATACTGGACGATCTTAGATGGCAAGTTAAAAATTAGGGTTTTTTTTAGGCTATCTATTTAAGCACTCTTATTATCTCTTGAGACAAACTTTTGTTGTGGAGGAGATTTAAGAGAGAGCTTAGAGAAGGAAGAGGGAGAGCTTGAGATAGAGAGGGAGATCCTTATGGGGGGAGTTGTGAGGGATTCACAAAGGTTACTCCAAGAAAGGTCTTCATCATCTTCTTAAAGCTATTATCCTAGTTCCTTGGTGGATCTGAGGGAGATCTTCATCAACATCAGAGCCAAGATTCTCTACCTACTTTAGGAGGGAGTAAAAGGATTCCAAGGTTCTCTACCTTCTTAAGGAGGGAGTAAAAGGATTCAAGGTACTCTGCCTCAATGGGTCGGTGAAAAGATTTTGTAATGGCTTCTCTGCCTTGCTATGGGGGAAAATGAGAGACACTACTTTTAGTGCAATACTTGGAAAGGAGGTTTTCAGGGAGTGAACATAGGTCAAGTTGATCGAACCACTATAAATTTGTTGTATTCTTTCTTATTTATTTTCCACATTTAATTTTAATATTATTCTATGATTTGTTCTATGGTCAAAATATCTAATTTTTAGTTATTCTGAAATTATTGTTGCTTCCACATAAATCATTTGTTTTAAAATATTCAAAAAGATTTTCTTTTTCTGTTAAAGAAATATTTAAATAACCAATTCACCCCCCTCTTGGTTAGCCTTGAGACTAATTCTTTAGAGTTTAACAACCCTCACATACTTCCAATCATAATAAATTATAACTTTTAGTAACATTATAAATTATAATAATTATTATTACATTAAAGTTTGCACTAAATTATCAAGTATGCACATAATTTACCAAAATTTAAAGTTCCTGGTTAAATTATATAAAAATTTTGTCATTCAAATAGAATTCAAGCATTTAACAAAATAATAAAAATTATATGACAAGAAGTTATTCAAAACCCCAACACTTTTCCTTAATATTACAGCCAACAAAAACCTTAAATTTAAAACAAAAGTAGGTTTTAATTTGCCTTCCTCAAAGTGAACAACTTCTATAACAACCCTATGTAAACCTCCAAAAAGATACCACTCGACTACAAAGATACAGAGGGTATGCTACTGCACCACTCCGAGGGATAGAAACGATCACTGGCCTCAGCATTCTTCACAAGTGGGCCAATGTAAGAGCTGATTATATTATACATATGATCAACCATTAAAGATATCAACTTTCACCCACGCACCTCGATGGGTGATAATATACACAACTTGATTAGTGTCACGGGGTTTACCCCACCCGATATATCAGCTCAAGTGGGGTTTATTTACTATAGAATTTTGTTTCCCATGGGCGTAAGCCCACATAATTAATTAAATCTCAGGCCGGAGCTCGAGAATACTCTCAATTAAGAATCCAATATATTATTTCCAAAAAGGGCGATTGGCATGAAAGGGAAGACTATGAAATCCTACTCAAATGGAAAGAAAGGTTTCTAAGTGGCTCATACTAAAATCTGGAGGGACTAAGATAGTAAGGAGGGAAACCACATAACCACCTAAACACATAAAATCATGATGTTCAGACTTTATGAAAGATAGGTAGGTAGGCTGAGTGTTTTGGAATTAAGGCCGATGATTAGAAAGTTTCCTAATTGGCCTTGGACTTATGTAAGATGAATGCTCCTAGAGCTAATATAATTAAAGTTTAATTTAAAAGATTTTTAATGCAATGCATGTTGGTTTAAAAGTCCAAATCAAATATGCATAGAATTTTAAAAATAAGCTTATGAAAAATAATTAAAAAAAATTAGACTTCCCCAGGTCCGACATGTCATCCTCATAGGCTAGATTATTTGAACTCTACCCATAGGTAGAGAAGTGTCTTATTAGAAGGAGAGAGAAAAATATAATAATATACATGTGACCCTAGACAATTCCAGCTATTTACTAGGTCATTAGATTTCTCTGTTATTTAAACCATAGAATTTTGAATATTAATTATGTGTAGAAAACTTTTTTGTCCTTGAGAGCCTAGCGCAAATCAGGGCAAGCACATGAAAGAAAGAACCCCAAAAAAGCATACAATTTTTACTGCACAATCAAAATAAACATATCAATATAAGTCCACAAAACCTAGAGGAGTTCAAAGTCCACGGTAAGAGCCATATATGTATAACCCAAGGTTTATAGAAAAGTAATGGTTGCCAGACTTTACCAACAACAACCTAGAGTCTAATCCTACTAAATGATGCAAGCCTTAAAAGCCATTCATTTCATCGTCGAGTCTTCATCTTCAAATGGATCATCTTCAAGTGGGTCACCTTCCTTTGAATTGCCTTCCTTTGGATCATCTTCTTCGAGCTTCATATGGTTCATCCTCTAGAAGGGTACCCAAATGAATAAGAAATTTCTTACAAAGTGCCTTTCTTTTTCTCTTTGAGTACTGAGTGTTGAAATACCTCACTTTTAAAAGCCTTTCATAACTCAATACTTTACAAATTACATTATATTTGAAGATAGAAAATCTAGACTCTCTTGCATGGTTATCCTAATAAAACATCCCAAGCAATTAAATATAAAAAACCCAAGCATTTGATATTTTTGCAAAAAAGTAAACACTCTTGGTCACACTCTTTTGATTTTTAAAGGGGGCTAAGCAGTCTCTAGACCATCTACATAAAATATTATTAGTTTTAAAGATTTAATTATTTTTCCCCCTTTATTTTAGACCTGCATGAGCATTGCCACCTGTATAAGATTGGATTAGTAGAAAACGTTCCCCTAGCCCATGGGTAATCTATCACATAAATCACATCGTAGAGAGAAAGTAAAGTAATAAAATAAATAATCATCATAACAAATGAGAGCAATTAAGTCAAGAAGCACTCGTGCCACACATAATCACATCACATCATAGAAATAAAAAAAGTAAAATACCAGCCCTAATCCTAGAGAAAATTTGTATATGTGCAGCAGGCTTGTGTGGATTTAGATAGGTCATATGTTTGGTAGTTAATTCAAATTATTTTCTATTTGAGTTTATTGAAGCCCAAAAAGGGGAAGATTTAATTAAGATTTTACTATTAATGAATTGGGATCCATTTGTAATTAATTTGGTTTTTGGACCAGTTTTAATACTTAGGGTAGTAATCTTCAAAGTTTAAATTATACTAGTAAATTTTAGGAGGTCTGAAGTCCACCTATCTATTAGGTTAAGGGGGGTCCAAAAGGTCACTATTGAAAAAAGATTAATTTTTAGGATCTAGCATTTTGATTAAATCTTAGAACTTAAGGGGAGTATTTAGGCTTTGAGTTTGCAGGATTTGGAGTTTTTTACGCGAAGTTATGAATTTTAGAAGTTTTGGGCCCTAGTTACAATTGACCGAGGAGTTGGCTTTTTGATTTAGGTTAGTTTTTAGAAATCTAATATTTTTAATAAATACTAGACTTTAATCTAAGTTGAATGCCTTTTAGTTTGCTCAATTTAGAAATTATTATTATTAGTTATGAATTTTTAAATATTGGATAATTAATGAGTTATTAAAATTATTTAATAAAGGGTATTTTAGGGGTTTTGATTCAAATCAGCTCCAAACTGATTGGAATCACTCCCAAAGGTCTGAAATAATCTAAATAAGTGTTTCTAAGTATTTGGGAAAATTTTGAAATTTTTTAAATAATTTTTAATAATTAAATTTAATAAAAAAGGTGATTTTTAGTCAAAATTAAATTAAGGTCATATTGAAGTCTAATTAAGGGGCCCTAATTATCTAAGGTTAAGGGTAAATTATGAAGATTTTGAGGTATTTTAGACAATTTTTGTAAGTGAAATGGATTTATTACAAATTTCTAAAATTATAGGGGTTTAATTATGGGTTAAATTAGGATTTATTAATTAAGGGGTTTAAAGGCTCCTAAAAATTACTAAAACATTTTGGGAGATTTATGATGTTATTAAGTTTAAGTTTTTAAAGTTTCATATAAATCAGGGATCTACTCTAGCTCTTAGAATTTTCTAAAGTTTGCTAGACGGGTCTTTAATTATTGTCCTTAAGATGTTGTTATATTAAGTAGGTTTAAAATTTAATGTTTAAGGCTAACCCTCAAAGTAACATGGAGGAAATGCATAAAGAAAGTAAATATACCAATCCTAAGATCTAGGAGGGTCTGAGCTAAGTGCTTGCATATCTTGCACATGCAAGAAATGATAAAAATAGTAATTAAACACGTTTTATGATGTAATTAGTGGATGATTGGAACTCAATCACCCATAAATCCTTCCCCATGAATGCTATTCACATGCATAGCCTATGTTTAAAATTCCACAAAGTGGATCCCCAAAATTAGTGTAATTTAATTATATGTAATTTTAAAACTAATTTAAAATACATATACTAAATAAGTAAATTTGAGAATATAATGTTATTCAAAATAATTAAATATTCATACTCATGGGAGATCCACTACTATTTCAAAACAATTTGAAATTATTTTTAATTCTAAAATAATTATTATATTAATTTTTAATAAACTAGTTAAGTAATTAAAATAATTAAATAATAAATAAACAATGATAGAAAAAAGTAAGTTTAGTATTGAAAATAATTTTAAAATAAAATACATACTTTTCTAAAAAGATTTGAAGTATTATAAGCAAAACGTTGATTTAAAATAAATTTATTAGGAATTTATGAAATATAAAGTATGTAAAAATGACTTTTAAATAATTTAAAATAATTAGTAATTAAAAATAATCATTAAATCAAATTTAAAAAAATATTAAATTCTCTAAATTTTTAAAGTAATTTTAAAAAAAATTTAATTTATGGAAAAATTTTGAATTTAAAATTAATTAAGAAAATTTAATTAATTAATTAATTAAAATAATTAAAAAAACAAAAAAAAATTATTAATTTAAATTAAATAACAAAAATACTTTTTTGATTTTAGAAAATAATTTAATAAAAATTAATTTTTATAAATTTGAAAAAAAATTAAATTTAAATTATTTAATTATTAGTTAAGTAAATTAGGTAATTAATTAATTAAAGAATAATTTAAAATATAAAAGATATCATTTATTAATACTTAAATAGTAAAGGTAACCTTGCAATTTTTATTTTTATGAATATAAATTATTATGATTATTTAAATATCATTTTTAATAATAAATATTATTTAGATATTAATTAATCATATAAATGTTTAAATATTAAAAATATATTTAAATTATAAAATATATGTTGAATTAAACTAATTTCAAATTTTTATACTTTAAAATAATAAATTGATTATTTAAAATATATTAATAAGAAAATATTTAATTTTTAGAAAATATGTAACATAATATTACTCTAAATATTAAATAAAAATTTAAAATATGGATTTTTTAAATAATTTACAAAATATATTATATTTAGAAATATATTTAATATTAAAATTTTGGTATATAATATATATTTTTTAGATTTTTAAATAATTTTAAAATAATTTCTAAAGTTTTTTTATTTAAAAAAGTATTTAAAAATAATGACAAAACCATTTTTTAAATTAAATACCAGTGGCGGGCTTCGTGGCGTTCGATGATTGGTTTCACGATTGCAGTCAATAATTAAGCTGCAGACGCGAGTTTTATTAGCCAAGTCAGCAGTTAATATTAACCGTCAGATCGCCTGCTATTTCGGACAGACGGCGTTGATCTCGTCGGATTGAAAACGAGACAGTGGGATCGAACCCCGCGATCGATCCAAACCGTAGATCGACTAGCCCACGACCACTGATCGTGAGATCAATGACCTAGATCGTCCCCCAGCTTCCAAAGTTATAAACCAAAACCCTAAACTATTTTTTGCCTCATTTTATCGATTGGCTTGACCAAAATTGATTAAATTTTAAACACATAATCCATGAATGAAGAGCATTTGTGTGTATTGTTTTTGCGGCCTTAAATAATGAGCTTTATAGAAAGTTATTTAGCCCTATATGTTGTGAACTAGATTTAATATTTTTTAAAAGCTTTTACTATTGGATCTTCGAGATCTTGATACGATTGAGCTTGTAGATTATCCTCGTATAAGTTCCTAGTTGAATCTGCAACCAAACGAGCTCTTGATTTTTGGGAATTGGCTTTGTAAAGGTTTTAGCTTCGGTTGGCTGGAGATCTCGCCACCGATGAGGGTTTATCAGTGAGTTTAGATCGAGGAAGGTGGAAGAAGATGTAGGGGGCTCTCACATAAAGTCTCACAGCTCTTGGAGACTTAGCATGAGAGGAATTGTAAAAACAATGCCCACCATAAACCTTAAACTCCTTATTTTTAATCCTAGGCTATTGATGAACAGTTCTGATTGGATCTCTAGTAAATTAGGAGGGAAAAGGGTCTATTAGGCCAGGATTTGGCTCAAGAGATAAATAGGGAAGGATTTGAATGCATCAAATAGAGTATATTTGACCAAATAAGACTTGGTTTGACCAAGCTAAGTGTTGGCCAAGTCAATATGGTCAAGCAAGTCTAAGGGACGAGGTGTCAGGTCAAAGAAGGTTTGAAATTAATTTGGGCTCAAATAGGATTTGTGGGTCAACCTAGGTTGACTTGGTTAACAAGGTTAACCTAGGGCTAGGTCTGGGCTCAATGGGTTGGGTCTGACCCACTAAGTCCAAAGGAGGTTAGATTTGAGCTTGAGATGAAGTGGAAGAGATTCAAAACCAAGAAAAGGAGTTTGGGTCACTTTGGGTCAACCCAGGTTAACCTGGTCATCCAGGTTGACCCAGAGCCTAAGTCTGGGCTCAACAGACTTTATTTGACCCAATGAACATAAAGAAGGTGGTCTTAGGGCCTGGCTTGGTCAATTTGAACAAGCCAACCCCCTTTGACCTAAGGGCTTGGGTAAAATAAAGGTCAACAAATGGACCCCGAATAGGGGTGATGAATAAATTAGTGAACCGCGTGTGTTGGCATTGACTGAGTGTGACAAAATAAGTAAAGAAAAGAACTAAGTAAAAGATTACCAAAGGGTGAAAAAGTAAGGGTTCTCCTCTTATAGCCTTGTCCTATAATAAAGGCAGAGCCGAGGTGAGAACAAAAGGAAAGGGGGTGCCACACATCCACCTGACTGTATCGAAATAGTGAAAGTGGACAGACTCAATGTTAATGTGATCATTTCAAAATAGTGAAACAAAGAGTGAAAGTAGTAAAGTAAAGTACACAAGTAGAAGATCACCAAAAGGTGGTCTAGTATGGGAATCCTCTCCTTGCCTTACTCTATAGTGAGGGAAGAGCTAAGGAGAGAACAAAGCAAAAAGTAGTAAATGATCACCAAAAGGTGAAAAAGTATAGGGATTCTCTCCTTGCCTTATTCTATAGTAAAGGTAGAGTCGAGGAGAAATAAAGATATAAGTAGTAAGGATCACCAAAAGGTTAAAAAGTAAGGGGATTCTTTCCTTGCCTTACCTTATAGTAATGGTAAAGCCGATGAGATAACAAAGAGTAAAGTAGTAAATAATCACCAAATGATGAAAAAGTAGGGGGTTTCTCTCCTAGCCTTACCCTATAGTAAGGGCAGAGCCGAGGAAAGAACAAAAGGAAGGGGGTGCCACACATCTACCTGGCCATATTGAAACAGTGAATATGGATAGACTCAATGTTCATGTGATCACTTCAAAATAGTGAAATAAAGAATGAAAGTAGTAAATCAAAGTACATAAGTCAGAGGTCAATGAAATGTGAACAAGTAGATGATTCCTCTCCTTGCCTTACCCTATAGCAAGGGTAGAGCCGAGGAAAGAACAAAGAGTAAAGTAGTGAAGTAAATAACCTACCTGCCTAACCCTATTTAAAAATGAAGTAGAAGGTGAAAGGGTCACACATTCACCTGACCATATCAAAATAGTTAATGGGGAGCCTAAGTATAAAAGTAAACTGACTATCGTCCTGACCTTATTGAAATAGCATGATAGAAGGTGAAAGGGGTGGTGAGGAATGCCTCCTAGGGGCTCTGTCAGGCTCTCTTAAACAGGTAAGCGTCAACACCTACTTAACCAGTTTGGTGATACAAATGAGGAAGGACTCAATACACACTTAATCATTTAAAATTAGTGAATAAAGAGTCAGGGTCTAATGCCTGCCTGATCATAATAGAACAACAAAAAACAGAAGGGTGGTGAAGAATGCCTCTCAGGGACTTTGTCGGGCTCTCTCAACCAGGTAAGCTTCAACACCTGCCTAGCAAGTTTAGTGCACCTGATGAGGAAGGGCTCAATACCCACTTGATCCTTTCAGAATAATAAATAAAGAGTTAGGGTCTCATGCCCATCTAATCATAATAGGACAATCAGAAAGAAAAGGGTGGTAAGGAATGCCTCCCAAGGACTATATCGAGCTCTCTGAATTAAGTAAGCTTCAACACCTGCCTAACCAATTTGGTGCAGTATATGAGGAAGAGCTCAATATTCACTTGATCCTTTCAAATTAGTAAATAAAGAGCCAGTGTCTGATTCTTGCCTAATCATAATAAGACGTCATAAAAGAAAATGGTGGCGAGGAATGCATCCTAGGGACTCTATCGGGCTCTCTCAACCAGGTAAGCTTCAATACATATATAACCAATTTGGTGTAGTAGATGAGGAAAGGATCAATACTCAATTGATCCTTTCAAATCAATAAATAAATAGTCAGGGTTTGACGCTTACCTGATCAGAACATGACATCAGAAAAGAAAAGGGTGGTGAGGAATACTTGCTAGGGATTTTATCGGGCTCTCTCAACTAGGTAAGCTTCAACACCTGCTTAACTAAATTAGTACAGTATATGAGGAAGGGATCAATACTCACTTAATCCTTTCAAATCAACAAATAAAGAGTCAGGATTTGACGCTTACCTGATCATAATAGGACATCAGAAAAGAAAAGGGTGGTGAGGAATGTCTCCTAGGGACTCTATCAGGCTCTCTCAACTATGTAAACTTCAACACCTTCCTAACTAGTTTGATGCACTAGATGAGGAAGGGCTCAATACTCACTTGATCCTTTCAAATTAGTGAATAAAGAGTTAGGGTCTAACGCATGCCTGGTCATAACAGGATATCATAAAAGAAAAGGGCGGTGAGGAATGCCTCCTAAAGACCCTATCGGGCTCTCTCAACTAGGTAAGATTTAGCACCTGTCAAACCAGTTCGGTGTAGTAGATGAGGAAGAGATCAATACTCACTTGATCTTTTCAAATTAGTGAATAAAGAGTCAGGATTTGACACCTGCCTGATCACAACAAGACATCAAAAATGAAAAGGGTGGTAAGGAATGCATCCTAAGGACTCTTGGGCTCTCTCAACTAGGTAATATTCTACATCTACCTTACCAGATCCGCTCAGCAAATAAAGAGGGGCTCAATACCAACTGGATCATTTTAAATCATTGAATAAAGAGTCGGCGTGGTCGGGTATGCCTCCTAGGGACTCTATCGGACACCCCACCAAGTAAGTAAGTAAGTAACCAACTACTGCCTAACCCTATTGAGGCTACAGGATAAAAGGTGAAAGTCATCTCAACACCAACCTAACACAAACCTATATAGAAATGTGAGGAAAGAAAGTAAATGTAATTTAGGAGGTGGGGTATGCCTCCTAGGGACCCTATCAAGCACCCTACAAGGTAAGTCAGTAACCAACTACCTACCTGACCAAATTGAAATAGTTGGATAGAAGATGAAAGTCATCTCAATACTAGCCTGACACATATTCGTGTAGGAATACGAGGAAAAAAGTAAAGGTAATTTAAGTGGATGGTTATACCTCCTAGAGACCCTTTCAGGCACCCCATCAGGTAAGTAAGTATCCAACTACCTGCCTGACAATATTGAAACAATAGGATAGAATGTGAAAGTCCTCTCAACAATCGCATGACATAGATTTGTATAGGTATGCGAGGGAAAAAGAAAAGGTAATTGGAAGAATTTTAAGAAAAAAGTTGTCTAAGACTTCCCAAACCAACTTTTAAATACCACGGAGCAGAGGACAAATCATCGTAGCAACGAGTATCCAAATGTTGGTGGAATTCCTTGGGTAACTTTATTATCTCATCAAACTAATAGAAGAAAAAGAGAGGAGAAATTGAGCTCATAGCGAGTAAAGTCGGGTTCCACCTGTGACAAAGGCAACCGATTTTGCTCAACTTAAAGCTTCTTTATATATATATATATATATATATATATATATATATATATATATATATATATATATATATATATATATATATATATATATATATATATATATATATATATATATATATATATATATATATATATATATATATATATATATATATATATATATATATATTATGCATATCCTATCTAATTATTGGAACACATAAAGAGGGGAATATAATTAGCTTTGATAACCCAGGTCATGTTCGTCAAATGAACAAAACTAGGGAAAGATAAATTATGTAAGTTCTTCCAAATAAGTGAAATATTAGCTTTGTTAACTTAGGAAACATTCACCACCCAAATGAAAATGAGGAGCACAAATATAACAAAATTTTCAAGTTTGAATGAAATTTATAGATGGATAGTGGATCAACATTACTGCTCCCCACTAATACGGGTTGGTATAAACCCAGTATCACCTCTTAAAAATGATTGAATTATTGGTTTTGATATCTCACAGCAAGCTTAGTGAGACAAGTAAAACTTGTTAAAAACAAATATCATATCATAACCGATAAAAGAAGATTTGCAAAGGGACATTATACAAACATCACCACACTTGACTAACGCAAGTGGGCATGGGCCCAATATCACCTCTAAAAAATAGATTTGAATTATTGGTTTTTATATCTCAGACCACGCTTAGGCATGACAAGCAAAATTAGATAAGAAAAACTATTGTATCATGATTGATATAAGAAAGAAATTCAAACAGGGGCATTAGATTAACATCGCCACACCTGGTTAACCTAGGTGGGCATGGACCTCGTACCACCTCTTAGAAATGGGTTTGAATTATTGGTTTTAATCTTCCAGACTATGCTTGGGGATGAGAAGTGAAATTGGATAAGAAAAACTATCGTATCATGATTGACATAAGGAAGGAATTCAAAGAGGGTAATTGGATCAACATCGCCACACCTGATTAACCTAGGTGGGCATGGACCCAGTGTCACCTCTTAAAAATGGTTTAAATTATTTATTTTGATATCCCAACCACACTTTGGGGTAACAAGCAAAATTGGGTAAGATTAACTATCATATCATGATTGATAAAAGAAAGAAATTTATATAGGGATAGTGGATTAACATCACCACACCTGACATAGGTGGGCATGGACCCAGTATCTTATCTCAAAAAGGTTTGAATTATTTATTTTAATATCCCAAATCAAACTTGAGGGTGATAAGCAAAACTAGGTAAGAATGACTCCTCATAAAGGGAGGATAAATTATAGGTTTTATGTACTGGAACCAATGTGATTTGTGTGCACAAATATCCCTACGATGTATAAGTGTATCACCTTTAAGGATAACATTATATTCTTTACAATGAACATCATATGATAAAGAACAAATCATCGTGGCCACATAGACTTTCAAAAAGTAAGAAGGATCCTTTTAGGGGGTATGAATATAGAGGGATATTTATAGGAGGTATGGAGGCACCGCGATCTGCTCGATGGTCTCAGGGTGAGAGAGCTGAGCAAACATAGAAACCGGACATAAAGAAGGTGAAAGGGGAAATCGTGAGAAAAGGAAGAAGAAAGATAAGGGATGGAATGACCCAATAGGCTGGAAGGAAAGAAACCATAGCTAGGGGAAACCCTAGCTTAGAAAGGAACCTAACTAAGAAAGAGACCCTATCTAAGAGAAGGACGGACCTAATATAAGGAGTACACATCCTAGAGTACACATAAGAAAGAATAATATATAATCCAAAGATAGAGAGAGAAATAAGTCCCATTGTGGTCGCTAGAAACTTGTGGATTTTCAAAAGGACATCGCTCAGCTACAAAGATGTAGAGGGTATACGATAGCATCACCCCGAGGGATAGAAATGATCGCAGGCCTCCATGCTCTTTGCAAGTGGGCTAATAGAAGAGTAGTTTATATCTTACATATGATCAACTATTGAGGATAGCAGCTTTCAACCACGTACCTGTTTGAATAGTTGCTATTTGAATGATTTATATTTGTGCAACTTATGTAGTTTTGATGATTCCAAACATTATTGTTCAAATGTATAGTTATCTCCTATCAATTTCAGAAGATTTGCACTTGCTCTTGTGTGTACTAACATTTCAGGAAAATCAGACTCCAGACTACGAAAACTTCAAATCAAATTCAACATGAGAAATTTTGTTTATTTGAAGTTTGTCTTTTCTCTGAATTAATTTTGAAAGGGAGTGATTGTAATTGAGTGAATAAAATCTTACACACACAAATAAGGAGATCTTGAAATTCTATACTGATCGTACAGGACGATATTTATCGTACTGGACGATCTGTCAGTTATCTCCTATAGAGCATTTGGAACGAATAGGAACTTGCTTGGAAAAATTTTTCTAAGTCCTATTCGTCCAGGACGAATTTTAATATCGTCCCGGACGATGGGTTCTCTGTGAAATTTCGTCCAGACGAATTTTACCATCGTACGAGGCGACCAGTCCTCTGGAAAAATTTTGTCCAGACGAAAATAATTATCGTACCGGACGATCAGCTCTCTGGAAAACTTTCGTCCAAACGAAAGCAAATTATCGTCCGCGGTGAAGGGTGCTCTGGAAAATTTTCGTACAGACGAAATAAATAATCGTCCAGGACGATCGGCTCTCTGGAAAATTTTCGTCCAGACGAACAAATTTTCGTCCAAACGATAAACCGACTTAGAACAGTTTTCAGCAGTTTCTAGAACCGACCTTGTAATAACCGTTCGTACTGGACGAACCTAGTTCGTACAGGACGATCAGCTGTACGAAGTCATTTTGTACATATATACAAATTGGGTCGTTTCAGATCGTTTAAGTAAATTCGTCCAGGACGATCCAGGATCGTACGGGACGATCCACTGCGTACAGAATTGAAAATTTGCAATTTTTGGGCGGTTTTTCTTGTCTTTTCTATAAAAGGTCCAAATTAGACTGCCACCCAATCTTTTTGTCATTTGATCTTCGTGCCTATTGAGAGAATAGCCAAGAAGAGAGTGTAAGAGAGCATTCAAAGGAGGATTCCTACCATTGGAGTGAGAAGGCTTCACTAGGATTGCTAAGGTAAGAGTCTCTACTTGTGAAATTGGATTTCTTCACTCTTTTCTTTCTTCCTTCTAGATTCTTGTGAGAAGATCATTCAAGAAGGTCCGGTTCTCTGCCGACACTTGGAGAGTGTGAACAGACGTAGGGTTCTCTGCCTACACTAGGAGAGTGTAAAAGGAAGAAGGTTCTCTGCCTACACTTGGAGAGTGTGAACAGCCGTAGGGTTCTCTGCCCACACTAGGAGAGTGGAAAGGACGACGGTTCTCTGCCAGCACTGTGGATTGTGTAAAAGGACGATGGTTCTCTGCCAGCACTGTGGATTGTGTAAAAGGACGACGGTTCTCTGCCACACCGGGTAGTGGTGAAAAGAGTGTTTTGTACAGGCTTCTCCGCCTTGCTGTGGGTGCTAAAGGAGAGTCACTTTGTGGTATTAGTGCAATACTCAGAGGGTGCCTCTGAGGAGTGGATGTAGGTCTGGTTATAGACCGAACCACTATAAATCTGGTGTCATTTACTTTATTGCTTTTACGTTTCCGCACTTTAAATTTCAGTTTTAACAACACTGTGGTTGAAAAACATTTTTCTATAAACTTTAAAAGAAAATTTTATTTCGGTTCAACATTATCATTAAGAGGGTTTAAAATTTTTTAAAACTACCAATTCACCCCCCTCTTGGTAGCCGTGGGACATTTACTTAGGCTTAACAACCTAATTACTGGACTCAACAAGTGGTATCAGAGCATTGTTTCAAAATCATAAGTTTGAACTACTTTTTGATTAACGTAGATGGCTACATTTGGAAACCGAAACACACCTGAGGGTTACTCTATCACTAGACCTCCACTGTTTGACAATATTCCTTTTGATTTTTGGAAAACACGCATGTCTACTTTCTTACAGTCACTTGATTATCGCATGTGGATGTTAGTCCAGGAAGGTTACACAAAACCAACTAGATTAGTTGATGGAATTAGGGTAGATACACCCTATGCAGATTGGACTATAGAAGAACGTGACTTAGCACAATTAAATGCGAAATGTTTAAATAGTTTCTTTTGTGCTTTAAAATCTGAAGACTACATGCGAGTTTCCACTTGTAAAAGCGGAAAAGACATATGGGATAGACTTTGTATTACTTATGAAGGGACAAATGAGGTTAAGCAATCAAGACTCAATATCTTGTTACATGACTACGAATTATTTCGCATGAAACCTAATGAATCTATATCTGACATGTACACAAGATTCACTCAAATTGTCACCTCTTTGCATGCACTTGGTAGGGAATTAACTAATGCTGAAATGGTTAATAAGATTCTTCGTTGTTTACCTACTGCATACGATGCTAAAATTACTGCAATTACAGAGTCAAAAGATCTGAACATTTATTCTATTGACAATCTTCTTGGTTCACTCATTGCTTACGAGCAAGGAGTAAGTCAAAGAAAGATTGATGCAGGTGAACCAAGAAAGGACAAGAATATTGCACTAAATGTGGAAGAGTCAGAAAGTGAACACTCACAACCTGAGGATGAAGATGATATAGCACTGATGACTAGACAATTCAAAAGCTTTTTAAAGAGGAAGCAGAAGAGACGCCAGCAATGGAATAGAGGTAAGTATAACAGAAATGGCAAGGTTTCTAATGAAGTGATTTGTTATGAATGCAGGAAACCAGGTCATATAAAGACTGATTGTCCAAAACTCAAAGCCACTCCTAGCAAGGAGAAGGTAGAGGAGAAACCAATGGTAAAGAAGGGCAAGAAGAAGTTTCAAAAGGCTTTTTGGGCGGACTCAGCTTCAGACTCATCTGAGACTGAAAAAGAAGAAGAAGTCACCAACCTTTGCTTGATGGCAGATAAAGCTGAACAATCAGATCAAGAAGAGGTATGTGATTTAACCTATAATGAATTGTTTGAAGTTTCTGAACACATGCATGATGCATATAGGAAAACGAAAAAGATGCATGCTAGTTTAGTTTTAGAATTGGAAGAGCTTAATAAGGAACATGAAATCCTTAGGAAAGATCATGCTTTAATTGATAGCAACCACATGAAACTACTTGATGAATATGATGACTTGAATAAAAATTTTGAGAATTTAAAATCATCCTATGCTGAACTTGAAAAAGAATTTGAGAAATTTAAGGATGAATCTGAGCACAAGACATATAGAGTCAATTATACAAATCGAATCTTGGAGGAAATGAATTCATTTTACAAACTTACTATAAGAGCTCTCGAGGATAATAGGAACCCCCCTAAACTTGAAGATTTTACAAATCCTAAATATTATCCTAAATTCATGAAATCCCTTAGAAGACAATCATATGAGAGAAAACATAGGAATATTTTTCCTAATGTTAAATGTAACAATTGTGGATTTTTGGGACATATATCTCACACCTGCACTTTAAAGATGAAACCTAATTTGGTGTGGAGAACTAAGATGCATAAACCTAGACATATCACACATGCATCTGATTATAAATTTCATAAAGGTGAACCCAAACTAGTTTGGGTTCCCAGGTCTAACATTTGAGAATTTTGCAGGTATACTCTCACACAAGACCTCGTGAGAGTATATGGTACCTGGACAGCGGATGTTCTAAGCACATGACTGGAGATACTGCTCAATTCATAACGCTGGAAGCCAGGAGTGGAGGCAAGGTTACACTTGGAGATAATACCACAAAGAAAGTGGTTGGATCAGGTATGATTGGAAATTTAAAAAAAACTTTTTCATAGATAATGTTTTATTAGTTGAAGGCTTAAAACATAATTTGCTTAGCATAAGTCAGCTATGTGATAAGGGCTATAATGTAAAATTTTTACCTACTAGCTGCATAATTAGCCTAAATGGGAAAATTGTTTTAAATGGAAAAAGGGTGAACAATGTTTACATGCTAGATTTAAATTGTATTCAATCTCCTACTGCTTTTTGTTTGAAAACTGTTTCTGATGAATCATGGCTTTGGCATAGGAGACTTTGTCATTCTAGTATGAAAAATCTTAGAAAAATTACCCAAAAGAATTTGGTGAGAGGAATACCTAAACTAGACTTTACTAAGGACCATCTGTGTGATGCATGTCAATTAGGAAAACAAGTGAAGTCCTCTTTTAAGTCCATTAAAGATCTTAGGACCAGTAAACCTTTAGAAATTCTACACATGGATCTTTTTGGACCAGTAAGCACTGTAAGTCTAGGAGGAAAGGTATATGGATTTGTTATAGTAGATGATTTTTCAAGATTCACCTGGGTTAAATTTCTTTTTCATAAGAGTGAATCATTTGAGGAATTCAGAAATTTTTCAACTTGGATACAAAGAAAACTAGGATGTGAAATAATTTCTATACAAAGTGATCATGGAGGAGAATTTGAAAATGAAAGATTTGAAGATTTCTGTAAAGAAAAGGGGATTGATCACAATTTTTCTGCACCTAGAACTCCTCAACAAAATGGAGTAGTTGAAAGAAAGAACAGAACATTAATAGAAGCCGCCCGAGCAATGTTAGCAGAATACTCACTTCCTAGATATTTTTGGGCTGAGGCGGTTAGCACTGCATGCTATGTTCTGAATAGGGTGAATGTGAGATCAAATTTGAATAAAACACCCTATGAGTTGCTAAAAGGAAGAACACCAAATTTGTCTCATTTGCATGTATTTGGTTGCAAGGTGTTCATACATAATAATGGAAAATCTGCCTTAGAAAAATTTGATCCAAAATCAGATGAAGGAATTTTTGTTGGATATTCAAGTGTTGGAAAATCTTATAGAGTATTCAACAAAAAAACTTTAGTCATTGAAGAAACCACACATGTTGTTTTTGATGAAAATGGAAACATGGAAGAGCCAAAAGTTGTTGAAGAAGAAATTGAAGAAAACTCCCAAAATATTGATAGATTAAATTTGGAAGAAAATGTGGAAGAAAATTTAGAAAGAGAAGACCCTTTGCCTAGAGATTTGAGATTTTCTAAAAACCACCCAAAGGAATTAATCATAGGTGAACCAAGTGAGGGTGTTAGAACTAGGCGTGGATTAAACAAGGAAGTCAATCATTCAGCCTTTATTTCAACTGTTGAACCCACTAACATTGATCAAGCACTTTCAGATGAATTTTGGATATTGGCCATGCAAGAAGAGTTAAATCAATTTGTAAGAAATAAAGTTTGGGAACTAACTACAAGGCCAAAAGATCAAAGTGTTGTTGGAACCAAGTGGGTGTTCAAAAATAAAATGAATGACTCAGGAGTAGTCATTAGAAATAAGGCTAGATTAGTAGCTAAGGGGTATAATCAAATTGAAGGAATTGATTTTGAGGAAACTTTTGCCCCTGTAGCTAGACTTGAAGCAATTAGGGTTTTACTAGCCTTTGCCTGTTTTAAAGGTTTTAAATTGTTTCAAATGGATGTCAAAAGTGCCTTTTTAAATGGAGTAATTGAAGAAGATGTTTTTGTAGAACAACCTCCAGGTTTTGAAAATTCTAAATTTCCAAATCATGTTTTCAAATTAAAAAAGGCATTATATGGATTGAAACAGGCACCTAGGGCTTGGTATGAGAGGTTAAGCACCTTCCTACTTGAAAGATCTTTTGAAAAAGGAAGTGTGGATACAACTCTCTTTTTAAGGAAAATTGGAAAGGATATACTTATTGTTCAAATTTATGTGGATGACATCATCTTTGGATCTTCAAATAAACATCTTTGTGATGATTTTTCTAAAACAATGAGTAGTGAATTTGAAATGAGTCTAATGGGAGATTTAAATTACTTTCTAGGATTTAGCATTAAGCAACTTGAGGAAGGTACTTTTCTTAGTCAAACCAAATATATTAAGGACATCCTCAAAAAATATGAAATGGACAATGCTAAACCTGTTAGTACACCAATGAGTTCTTCAGTTCAGTTAGATAAAGACCTTAAGGAAAAATCTGTTGATCAAAAGAAATTTAGAGGGATAATTGGATCTTTACTTTACTTGACTGCTAGCCGACCAGATATTATGTTTAGTGTTTGCTTATGTGCTAGATTTCAATCAGATCCAAAAGAATCACATTTGACAGCAGTGAAAAGGATTTTAAGATATCTACTAGGAACTCAAAACTTAGGAATTTGGTATCCTAAGTTTAGCTCTTCATTTGAAATTATTGGTTACTCAGATTCTGACTTTGCAGGCTGTAGAGTGGATAGGAAAAGCACTTCTGGAACATGTCAATTCATTGGAAATTCATTAGTTTCATGGTCTAGTAGAAAACAAAATTCAGTGGCACTATCTACTGCAGAAGCAGAATACATTGCATTAGGAAGTTGTGTGGCACAAGTACTTTGGTTAAAACAACAGTTGATTGACTTAGGATTAACTATAGGCACTATTCCAATTTATTGTGACAATACTAGTGCTATTTGCATTTCCAAAAATTCTATTCAACATTCTAGAACCAAACACATTGATATAAGGCATCATTTCATAAGGGATCATGTATCCAAAGGAGAAATTGAACTCATACATGTTTCAACTGAAAATCAACTTGCAGACATTTTTACAAAACCTTTAGCCTTTGATACCTTCAGTACTTTAAGAACAAGGCTTGGTGTTATTGATTTGAATGCTTAACTAAAATGTCTTTGCAACATTGATACTTGTTGTGTTTTGTTTTTGAAATTTTGTGAATTTTGTGTGTTTTTAATGAATTGTTTTTGGATTTATGATTTTGTTTTATGTTTTCTGTGTTTTTGATTATTTTTGTTGATTTTGTTAATTTAAAAATTTCAAAATTAAAATTTTTTTTGGAGGAAATCGTCCAGGACGAAATATTTTCGTACGGGACGATGTGTAAAGAAACAGTTTGCGCGAATTTAAACCGTTTTGAGAGCAGTTTTTTATTGGATCGTCTGTACGATCTGTGATCGTCCAGTACGAATTTTTTCTTTTTCTCAAACGTCGGGACGATTGAATGCAGCGGTTGAGTGGATAAGACAGTTTTTAATACGAACTTCGTCTGTACGAAATTTTTTCGTCTGTACGAACATGTGTCGGTTCATTGTAGGGGACGGTTTTCAAGAGTCATTAAAACGAAACACTTTTCGATCGTCTGTACGAAATTTTTTTCGTATGTACGATCGGTCAAGTCAAAAAGCCTGTACGAAGGGACGCATCGTAAGTTGTGTTGAATACGAAAAGCCGTTACATTTTGGACGAATTGGATCGTCTGTACGAAATTACTTCGTCCAGACGAACGATAATTTTTCGTCCAGGACGAATATTTTTGTCCAGGACGAACGTATCGTTTTTCTTTAAATATGAAGGCTTTCAAACTTGACAATCACACTTTCAAACATCTTTTTCAATCCCTTTCTACATCAAATCAACTATGGCCTCCTCTAGCAAAAGACAAAAAGTTTTGGTGAAGAAACCTAACAGGAATGCCCCAGACAACTTTCTTTCCAAGGCAAATGAGGAATCTTTTCCTCGTTTTGCATCTGCAAAAATCACTCCGTCTCGCATTCTTATCCAAACAGAGTTGAAATTTAGGGTATTACACCTCTTCGCCTCAACCCAATTTCAGTTCATTCTTTCTCTTGTCCACTTCTACAATAAGCAAACCTACCATTACTTCCTAGCCAACATGAGTTTCAATTCTGACCACTATATCATTAGTTCTTTTATTTTTAAGAAAAAAGTTGAGATCACCAAGCACGACCTTGGTGCATTTTTAAACTTAAAGACTGAAGGATATAGAGCCCACACCCTAATGTCAGAAACCTCCTTCAAATGGTTTCAAATCAATACGGTAATTAGAGAAAATGCGATTGACAATCATGTTGCTAGAGTGGCCGGTATGACCCAAGATGCCCGAATCATCCAGCATATCCTTAGATCCTCAATTATTCCTAAAGCTGGTGATAGGATTAACATTACTCCTCTCCTTTCTTGTCTAACTTTTTTAATCATGAAAAGACATCCTATTGATGAAGCCCAACTCATCCTAGATCATATCTATGGGCTTTCAGAAATAGGACATCCTGATCAGAAGAGGAAGAAGAACATTTCTTTAGGGCACTTGATTACTTATATTTTGGAGAAGAAGTACAATATAGTACATCCTGATGAAGAATATGAAGAGCCAGTTTACTATAACGATGCATCTTTCAGATTGCTCTTCAAGGAGGAGAAAGAGAAAGCACATGCTAGTGCTTCAGAAGAAGAAGAAGAAGAAGGAGTGCAAGGTTCTGCTTCTCAATCAGATTATCAGAATCTGATTGAGAGATTTGATAGACTAGAGACTCACATTGATCAAAGGTTTGATCAATTTGATGCTCATCTTACTCAGCAGCAACATGACATTGGTAATATTAGAGATGAAGTTCATGAAATAAATACCAATGTAATGTTGATGGCCTCCTACTTCAACCTCTTTGGTGGCATTCCTCCTCCTCCTCCTCCAGAACAGTAGAAGTGTTTTTTTATGTGTGTCTGTTGTATTTTTTTTTGTTTTGTTTGTTGTTTTGTTTTTTATCTTATATGTGTTATTGTGATTGTTGTTTTGTTTTTGTTTAAGTTCAATGTTTTTTTTTGTAATTTTTTTTTAATCAATGAAAGTTTGTTTGTTTTAGATTTGTTTTGAAATGTGGCTAATCTTTATGAATTTCATTAATATTGTTTTTAATCTACATTGTGCTTAAATTCGATTGTAATGTGAGATTATCTATATTAGAAAATCTAGACTTTCTAAATTTATAATTTGTTTATAACTTGTTGTAATTATAATTTTTAAATTCATGTCTATTCATTTAGACTACATAAAAGTTAATATTGTTATTGCAATTTTGATGTTTTCTTATTTTGTATTTCTATGCTCAAATGATATTTATGCACCTAGAAATATTTGAAATCTTAGATTATAGTTTTTGGAAAGAATTGGTCAAATTACTCTTGAACATTATACAAATGTACAAAAATCAAAAGGGATTCGCAAAAATTTGCAAAGTGAAAAAGAGGCACAAAATAAGCCCAACCAAAGAAAAATGCACAAAAATGTGCTCCAAAACTTTGAAAAGATGTGCAAAGCACCACATGAGGTAATTCTCTTCTTTCCAAATTCGTTTAATCTCTTAATTCAAGTTGATCTAATGTTCATTTATATTCTATTGAACTTTGAAATATAGAATTTTTTTTACATCTCACTTGTAATGATTTTCAATAATCAAAATGTCTAAATTGAATCATGTCTTTGATAAATTCTTCTTACTTACAATGTTATATCATTTCATAAATTTTATGAATTTCTATGATTGACCTAATATCTTTAGTTTAAAATTGCATACCCTATGTCAAATCACAATTTAGATTAAATTTTAACAATGAATTTCATATAATTATTTACATTTCTTGTCTTTTTCTTCTTCACTTTTTGTTGCTGTCAAAAAGGGGGAGAAATTATTATGTTTGTGTTTGTGTTTTTGTGGTTTGTGTTTTCTTAAATTTTTTTTTTTAAAAACAAAAATATGGTATCAGAAATTATTATGTTTGTGTTTGTGTTTTTGTGGTTTGTGTTTTCTGTGTTAAAAATTTTTGAAAAATAAAAATATTGTTCTTTAATGCCTCCTTATTTTAATGTACTCATAAATTCAGGTGGAGTTTAGGATATAAGAGATTTGTTTTAACTTGAAACCATACTAATAATAATTGTTTTGCCATCATCAAAAAGGGGGAGATTGTTTGAATAGTTGCTATTTGAATGATTTATATTTGTGCAACTTATGTAGTTTTGATGATTCCAAACATTATTGTTCAAATGTATAGTTATCTCCTATCAATTTCAGAAGATTTGCACTTGCTCTTGTGTGTACTAACATTTCAGGAAAATCAGACTCCAGACTACGAAAACTTCAAATCAAATTCAACATGAGAAATTTTGTTTATTTGAAGTTTGTCTTTTCTCTGAATTAATTTTGAAAGGGAGTGATTGTAATTGAGTGAATAAAATCTTACACACACAAATAAGAAGATCTTGAAATTCTATACTGATCGTACAGGACGATATTTATCGTACTGGACGATCTGTCAGTTATCTCCTATAGAGCATTTGGAACGAATAGGAACTTGCTTGGAAAAATTTTTCTAAGTCCTATTCGTCCAGGACGAATTTTAATATCATCCCGGACGATGGGTTCTCTGTGAAATTTCATCCAGACGAATTTTACCATCGTACGAGGCGACCAGTCCTCTGGAAAAATTTCGTCCAGACGAAAATAATTATCGTACCGGACGATCAGCTCTCTGGAAAATTTTCGTCCAGACGAAAGCAAATTATCGTCCGCGGCGAAGGGTGCTCTGGAAAATTTTCGTACAGACGAAATAAATAATCGTCCAGGACGATCGGCTCTCTGGAAAATTTTCGTCCAGACGAACAAATTTTCGTCCAAACGATAAACCGACTTAGAACAGTTTTCAGCAGTTTCTAGAACCGACCTTGTAATAACCGTTCGTACTGGACGAACCTAGTTCGTACAGGACGATCAGCTGTACGAAGTCATTTCGTACACATATACAAATTGGGTCGTTTCAGATCGTTTAAGTAAATTCGTCCAGGACGATCCAGGATCGTACGGGACGATCCACTGCGTACAGAATTGAAAATTTGTAGTTTTTGGGCGATTTTTCTTGTCTTTTCTATAAAAGGTCCAAATTAGACTGCCACCCAATCTTTTTGTCATTTGATCTTCGTGCCTATTGAGAGAATAGCCAAGGAGAGAGTGTAAGAGAGCATTCAAAGGAGGATTCCTACCATTGGAGCGAGAAGGCTTCACTAGGATTGCTAAGGTAAGAGTCTCTACTTGTGAAATTGGATTTCTTCACTCTTTTCTTTCTTCCTTCTAGATTCTTGTGAGAAGATCATTCAAGAAGGTCCGGTTCTCTGCCGACACTTGGAGAGTGTGAACAGACGTAGGGTTCTCTGCCTACACTAGGAGAGTGTAAAAGGAAGAAGATTCTCTGCCTACACTTGGAGAGTGTGAACAGCCGTAGGGTTCTCTGCCCACACTAGGAGAGTGTGAAAGGACGACGGTTCTCTGCCAGCACTGTGGATTGTGTAAAAGGATGACGGTTCTCTGCCAGCACTGTGGATTGTGTAAAAGGACGACGGTTCTCTGCCACACCGGATAGTGGTGAAAAGAGTGTTTTGTACAGGCTTCTCCGCCTTGCTGTGGGTGCTAAAGGAGAGTCACTTTGTGGTATTAGTGTAATACTCAGAGGGTGCCTTTGAGGAGTGGATGTAGGTCTGGTTATAGACCGAACCACTATAAATCTGGTGTCATTTACTTTATTGCTTTTACATTTCCGCACTTTAAATTTCAGTTTTAACAACACTGTGGTTGAAAAACATTTTTCTATAAACTTTAAAAGAAAATTTTATTTCGGTTCAACATTATCATTAAGAGGGTTTAAAATTTTTTAAAACTACCAATTCACCCCCCTCTTGGTAGCCGTGGGACATTTACTTAGGCTTAACAACCTAATTACTGGACTCAACAGTACCTTGATAGGTAATAATATGCACAACCTGATCAGTGTCATAGGGATTCCCCAACCCGATACATCAACTTAAGTGGGGTTTATTTATTGTGAAATTCCGTTTTCCATGGGTGTAAGCCTCCGTAGTTAATTACAACTTAGGCCAGAGCTCGAGAATACTCTCGATTAAGAATCTGATTATATTCTTCCCAAAAAGGGGGATTGCAAAAAAGGGGAGATTAGGAAATTCTACTCAAAAGGAAAGAAATGTTTCAAAGTAACTCAATCAACACACATGACTCATACTAATATCTAAATGGATTTAGATAGTAAGGAGGGAAAGAAAATTAATCACTTAAAGCATCCAGAGAGAAAGGATAGAAGTGGCGTAATCTATGTGATGTGAATAGGTAGGATTTATAGCTCCCGAAGAGAAGGAGACTTATCAACCGATGAGGCGTACTACGAGACACCAAATGTATAAGACTTGAACCCTAAATCTTTGATGGGTTTAGTGTTCTACCTAACATTAATACTAGTGTCCTAGCTAATGCCTATAGGATTATATCCTACCTGGAAAGAAAAGCCAGCTAACCACCTAAACACATAAAATCCATGATGTTCAGTCTTTATGAAAGATAGGTAGGTAGGCTTAGTGTTATGAAAGTAAGGCTGATATCTAGAGAGTTTTCTAATTGGCATTGGACTTATGTAGGGTGAATGCTCATAGAGCTAATGTAATTAAAGTTTATTTTAGTTGATTTCTAATGTGATGTATGCTAGTTTAAAGGTCAAAATCAGGTATATGTAAAATTTTAAAAGTAGACATAGAAAATAATTTTTTTTAGAAAAAAACTGAGCTTTCCAAAGTCTAACACGTCATTCTCATAGGCCATATTATCCAAACTCTACTCACAGGTGGGGAAGTGTCTTATTAGAAGGAGAGAGAAAATATAATAATATGAATACGACCCCAAACAATTTTGGCTATTTCCTAGGCTGTTAGATTTCTATGTTGTTTAAACCTTAAAATTTTGAATATTAATTATGAGTAGAAAAAGTTTTTATCCTAGAGAGCCTAGTGCAAATTAGGCCAAGCACATACAGGAAAGAAACCTAAAAAAATATATAATTTGTACTGCATAATCAAAATAAAAATATCAATATAAATCCATAAAACCTAGAAAAGTTCAAAGTCCACGACAATTGCAGTATAAGTATAACCCAGTGTTTGCAGAAAAGTAATGGTGGCCAGACCTTACCGACAATAACCTGGATTCTAATCCTACTAAATGATGCAAGTCTTAAAATCCATTCATTTCATCTTCAAGTCTTCTTCTTCAATTGGATCACCTTCATGTGGTTCACCTTCCTTCGGATCTCCTTCTGTTGGATCATCTCCTTCATGCTTTATATGGTTCATCCTCTATAAGGGTACCTAGATGAATAAGAAATTTCTTATAAAGAGTCTTTCATTTTTTCTTTGAGTATTGAGTGTTGAATTACCTCACTTTTAAAAGACTTTCATAACTCAATACTTTACAAATTATATTACATTTGAAGATTGAAATATAGACTCTCCTACATGGTTATCCTAATAAAACAACTCAAACTATTAAATATAAAATAACCCAAGCAGTTGATATTTTTGTAGCAAAGAAAACACTCATGTCCACACTCTTTTTTATTTTTAGGGGGGCGGGGAGGGGGGGGGCATGGGGCTAAGCAGTCTGTAGAGCATCTGTAGAAAATATTATTAGTTTTAAAGCATTAATTATTTCTCTCCCTTTATTTTAGCACTGTATGAGCATGGCCACCTGCATAAGATAGAATTAGTAGCAAAAGTGCCCTTAGCCCATGGGTAATCTACCACATAAATCACATCACAGAGAGAAAATAAAGTAATGAAATAGACAATAAACATAACAAACTAGAGCAATAAAGTCAAGTAGCACTCGTGCCAAGCAAATTCACATCACATCATAAAAAGAAAAAAAGTAAAACACCAGCCCTAATCCTAAAGCTAGAAGTGGTGCCTTAGCAAATCTATTTGTGTGCAGTTGGCTTGTGTGGCTTTAGATAAATCCTGTGTAGGGTAGTTAGTTGAAATTATTTTACATTCGAGTTTATTGAAAGGGCAAAAAAGGGAAGATTTGATTAATATTTAAGTATTAAAGATTGGATTCCATTTTTAATAAATTTTGTTTGTGGATCAGTTTTAATGCTTAGGATAGTAATCTTCAAAGTTTAAATTCCATTAGCAAGTTTTATGAGGTCCAGGGTCCACTTATCTACTAGGTTAAGGGGGCTCTGAAAGGTCACTATTAGAAACAGGATAGGTTTGGAGACTCTAGCCTTTTAATTAAATCTTAGACCTTAAGGGGAGCAGTTAGGCTTTGAACTTGCTGGATTTGGCATTTTCTATGTAAAGTTATGAATTTTAGAAGTTTCGAGCCCTAGTTAACGAACTACAGTTGACCGAAGAGTTGAATTTTTTATTTAGGTAAGTTTCTAGAAACCTTATGAATTAGCCCAAGCTAACTAAGAGATGGGTGAATTGGTATTTTAAAAAATCTTTCAATCAAAAACACAAACTCAATCAAACCAAAATTCACCACAAAGAAAATTAACGTGCATAAATTAAATGCTGAAAAAGAAGTAATAAAGAACACCAAAATTTTTAGTGGTTCAATCAACTCGACCTACGTCCACTCCTAGGAGGTGCCCTCCGAGTATTGCACTAAACTCAGTGACTCTCCTTTTGATCCCATAAGAAGGCAGAGAAGATTTTATAAAACTTCCTTTCCACCGACACCGATGAGGCAGAGAACCTAATTCTTTTTTCTTCCTCCTGAAGCAGGCAGAGAACCTTGATCGATTGCTGAAGTGGACCTCTCTCAAATCTCCAAGAACAAGGGATGATGATCGGAGAAGATGACTTGGAACCTTACTTGGAGCAACCTTTGTGAAAACCCTCATAAACTCCCCCTCATAAGATTCTCTCTCTCTCTCTCTCTCTCTCTCCCTTTCTCTCCCTCTCCTCTAGGCTCTCTCAGGTCAAGATAGCAGCAAAAGAAGATCTATTGGGTAAAATAAAATGTCTTATATATAAGAGCTCCAAAATAGCTCTTAATTTAAACAAATCGACTTTATCATCCTATATAATCAGTGAAAATTAAGCTTAATCAGCCAGGACGATTTGGGACAATCATAAGGTTTTGTTCATATCGTCTTGGCCGATAGTATATTATCTTATATAATCAGTACAAATCGTTAATTATTATCCAGAAAATGGCACTAAATAAATGTTTGGATGATGAAAAAATAGCTTGATCGTCCAGGCCAATCTCACGGTCATCTCGGACAATTAGTTCAAATCTATGAAAATCGTCTAGAGCATCGCCCTAAATAACAGCTAGCTGATGTTTTAGTCATCAAGAGAAAACTAAGGTTTGTGAACTGATCGTCCCAACCGATCCTATGATCGTCTAGGATGATATGATTGAGCAATCAAACCTTAATTTCTTTCCTTAATTATCAGATTAATTTATGTATAATTATGTTGCATCGTCCAGGATGATATCCTGGACGATGTCCAAAAATAAATATTACATAAATAGATCTGGCGGCTGATTATTTTTTATATGAGCTTATCATCCTGACCGATATAAATATCATCCAAGATGATACGCTTAATGATGATTGTCTTAACCAAGATGCCCTAATAAGTGTTTCCATTTTTAACTGATCATCTAGGATAATTTGTGGATCATCCCGGATGATGTGACCAAAAATAGTCAGAAATTTTTTCCCATGTGTGTGTGTGTAAGGTTACTTAACATCACAAACTACATCATTTACAATAGACTCAAGAAAGGGAAAAGTTTACAAACTGACTAAGTCCTAGTCTACCCAATCTTGAGCTAGTTCAAATTGTAGTTTGATCTTATGGACCTGAAAAGTTAGTAGGCAAGGCAGTCATAGAGAAACAAAAGTATTTTTTTTCATCAAAACTATATTCCCTGACAAATAGATTCGCAATAATCTCCCCCTTTTTGATGATGTCAAACACAAAAAAAAAAAAATTTAAAGTAGTTCAAAGCAGTTTAAATGAAAACATGTGAAGAAATAAACACAATTCAAATAGTTCAACTAACCAACATAAAAACATAACCAACTATAATAAACTAGAACAGTATAAACTAGTACAACTACTCCCCCTTTTGATATCACAAAAAAGAGGGAAAAAGAAAAATAACAAAAACTACTAAATAGAAGTAAAATAACATTAAAAGAAAACAAAATAACATCACACAAAAATACATCATTTTTATTATTATTATTATTTTTTAATGAAAGCTTGAATATAATAAATTCTCCATATTATTAAATTAAAAAAATTATAAGAATAAACGAGTTAACATCATTGAAATCCGAAAAAATGATAGAACAACTAATCTTGTTAGCCCTAACTCGGACTTCTCCCAGGGGAAATCGTCTTTTGAAAACAAGGATCTAAATAAAAAAAAAATTAGTTGGATAAGAAAAAGAGATCCGTTCAAGACTTGATTTCAGAAAAACATTTTATAGAATTATATATCAAATTAATTAGTTACGATCATGAATTCTGAAATCAAGCCTTTAAAAAATATAAAGTGACATATGAATTCTTCTAAGATTTAAAAATTTTGAAAGCGAAGAAGCTTGCTTTTGGTGGGCGCATTTTATACCTCTTGTCAATTTGATTGGTGCTCTTTACATATCTTTTAATTTTTGATACACTTTATGTATATATGTATTTTTTAAAATTTAGTATCATTGTGCATCTTTTGATTTTGACATCATTAGCCACTTTTTTTTTCATTTATTTTTTGCAAGCTAGATCTTTTTTCAAAATTCTTTAATATTCTCAATTGTGATTATATCTTCAAGTTATTAGAGAAGGAAAACTCACTCTCTAATATAAGAAAGAATAAATCACAAAACAGTGAAAAAAATCATATGATAAATTTAATGATAAGATTACAAAAATTTGAAGGTAAAATAAATACTATGAACATTATATATATAAGATAGATTACTGTAGCAAGATTCAAATGATCTTAATTTCAAAGTCCAGTTATTAATGTGAGATAGATTTTTGTTTATAAGAGAAAATTATACTACTAAAAGAAGTTAGAGAGAAGGAAACAATCAACTGTGTTTCCCCTTTTAACTGATTTAGAGATGTCAGTTATTGACTACAAATTTTCAAAAAAAATAAAAACACAGCATAAGATATCAATTCAGCAGTGTTTAAAAGAAAAATAAAATAACGAAGAAAATCAAATCAACAAAAATGAAATAGATGAAAAGTATAATAAAAATAAGCAAGGAAAAACTACAAAACAAAAACAACAAACAACAAATAAATGATCAGAAATCATGTTCATGCATTTATGTTAATCACACCCAATCTGGTTCTTAAAGTGCTGAAAGTGTTGAAGGCCAGTAGTTTAGTAAAGATGTTAACCAGTTGATTCTCAGTTTCCATATGGTGTAACTCAATATCTCATTTGGACATATGGTCTCTAATAAAGTGATGACATATATCTATGTACTTGGTCCTTGAATGTTGGATAGAATTCTTAGAAATGCGGATGGTACTTGTATTATCACAAAGGATTGAAATTGTGCCTACAGGTAATGTTAAATCTAGAATTTGTTGCTTCAACCAAAGGACTTGGGCCACATAATTTCCTAAAGCAATGTACTCAGCTTTAGCAATGGAAAGTGCAACAGAGTTTTGCTTCATACAGGACCAGGAGACTAAAGTCTGTCCTATAAATTAGCAAGTCCCAGAAGTACTCTTTCTATCCACCTTACATCCTATAAAATTAGAATCATAATATCTAATAATCTCAAAAGAAGTGTTGTTCCTAGAATATCAGATTCCTAAGTTTTGGGTTCCTAAGAGGTATCTAAGAATTCTCTTAACTGCAGTCAGGTGAGATTCTTTAGGATCAGCTTGAAATCTAGCACAGAGATAAACACTAAACATTATATCAGGTCAACTAGCAGTCAGGTAAATTAAAGATCCAATCATCCCTCTGTACATCTTTTGATTAACTAATTTTCTATTTGGGTCCTTGTCCAACTGAGCACTCAGGTCATAGGAGTATTAATTGGCTTAGCTTTTTACATTTCATATTTCTTCAAGATATCATTTATGTACTTTGATTGATTTAGAAAAGTTTAATCATCTAGTTGTCTTATGCTAAAACCCAAAAAATAGGACAACTCTCCCATCATACTCATCTTAAATTCCCTACTCATTATTTTGGAAAAATCATCACATAGCCTTTTATCAAAAGATCCAAAAAGTATATTATCGTCATAGATTTGAACAATGAGTAATTCATCTCCTATTTTCTTTAGAAAAAGGGCGGTGTCAACACTCCTCTTAACAAAGTCCCTCTCTAGTAAGAATGTGCTAAGCCTCTCATACCAAGCTCTAGGTGCCTGCTTTAATCCATATAAGGACTTTTTTAATTTGAAAATATGATTTAAAAATTGGTAACTCTCAAAACCTATGGGTTGCTCTACAAACACATCCTTTTTTATTACCCCATTTAAAAAGTCACTCTTAACATCCATTTGGAAAAACTTAAATTCTTTATAACATGCAAAGGCTCGTAGCACTCTAATGGCATCCAATCTAGCTACAGGGGCAAAGGTCTCCTCAAAATCAATCCCTTCTATTTGGTTGTACCCCTTAGCTATCAATCTTACCTTATTCCTAATTACCACACTAGAATCATTCATTTTATTCTTAAGGACTCATTTGGTTCCAACTACACTTTACCCCTTTTGTCTTTCTACAAGCTCCCAAATATCAATCCTAACAAATTGGTTTAATTCCTCTTGCATGGCTACCAAAACTCATTAGAAAAGGATTAATTGATGTTAGTGGATTCAATTATTAAGATAAAGGCAGAGTGGTTCACTTCCTTTCTAAGTCCATACCTAGTCCTAACACCTTCAGAAGGGTCTCCTATGATCAGTTCTTTAGGATGACTCAAAGAGTATCTTCAATCTCTAGGCAAGTGTGGTGGGTAAGTTGTCTTATGTTACCCACCACTATCAGGACTACAAAGTCACTTAAGTGGATTAGCTTTCTATTTTTAATCTACACCTAGAAGGAACTCCATCAATGCTAGGAACTACAAATTTCTTTGCTACAATTCTAAACATACAAAACAACGACACTACATCAACTTCCTCTATTTTTATGGGCTATCTTCTTAATAACTATCCTACTACTACTATCACTAACAATACTAGATAGAATTATTACAATACTTCTAACATACCAAAACTTTAATACATCATTCTATGATCTGGTAGGAGGTGGAGACCCAATTCTTTAGTAATACCTATTCTAGTTAATTGGTCACCTTGAAGTTGACATTCTAATTTTTCTTGGATTTTGAATGATTAGTCACATCGTGAATGTCAATCGCTAGTGCATTTGATCATCATGATTTCATTGATAGGGGTCTAATACTTGACCTAAAAATTGAAGGGTTGATCTTCACGTTGATGTTGTCTATGCGCCTTTTGCATCGGATGACTCAGTTCATAAACATAGTAATTAAAAGGAAGAAAAAAGATGACTGGATTCCCTCCTCTTAGTATCCTTATTAGTTTTCTATCTTTTAGGTTGAAAAGGGGAGGTCCAAGTTTCACTTGATGGGACACTAATAATGATACACATTCCCAGTGTCTTAATAACTTATAGGCGTTTTAGGAGCCCTATTGAGCTATGCAATCACACTTTTTTCATCTTACTTACCATGTATTCAAATTAATAGATTGAAAGAAGTAAAGTGGTTTTATTATTCTACACACCAAAGGCCTAAGGAGTACTCGAGTTGCTTATGAGGGGTGCAGTACGCTAACTTTAATTACCATCCTAGGAGAGCCGAAAAAAATAGAGACTCTAAAAATACTATATTAGAGAAACAATAATACTTGTTGCAAGAAAAGGTTCCCTGGATTATTTAATCCATATTGATGCAATGTCGCCAGATGAGGAAGGCTGGCGCCTACAAAAAGAAAGGGAATAAATGATGAAGTCTAAAAAAATGATTTAAGGTGGCATTATCCACGAAGAAACCATCCCAAAGCCAAGTGACTATAGTATCTCTTACTACATGTATGGCATTAGCTAAGCTTGTAATTACATTATCTCCCCAAAAGCTCATATGACCCCAAGGCGGGGTAGTGGATTATGAATCCACTATGAGTGGGTTCAATTCTCGTCATTCGTCAATCACAGTCTTTCCAATTTTTTAAATTGTCAATATAGAATATGCAATTAGATTCAACTGTATGATTAGATCTAAAGAGTATTATCTTAGCGCCACATCTTTGTTCAACATCAACATGAAATTTTATTTCATTTGTAGCTGGTGCTGGGCACCACAGTGGACTTATTATCATATTAGAAATAATAAAGTTAGAAAGAAGATATGGTCTCCATACCATAAGTTCATAGGGATTTCACTAGAAGTGATCGTTCCTTTCTTAGAATTAGAGGCGTTCCTACCAATACCTGTCAAAGTGTTTGGCTTGTACTTATATTTCCATTTGCTCTAGCTATGAAAGAAAAGAATGGGAGCATAACTATTTTTTTTTTCTACCACTATTTTTTTTACTTAACTTTATAGGCGTGCCTACCAAAATCTGTCAAAGTGTGATTTTTTGGGAGTTGAGTTAGAGTCAAATCATTTTCATTGTCAAACTACTCAATAGTTGAGAACCCAAATTTGGTCTATGTATAGACTACTATAATACTAATAGTTCTTCCCATTTCATTCAGTTGGTTTCACTCATCTCTGACTTATTTTATTTAGCCACTTGGAGAGCATCTTATTGAGTACATTTCCTCGGGTTTGAACTCTGTTCATAATGCATTTTGTGTAGACTATTTTTAAGTGAGTATGCATCTTAGCACTTGGCACACTTTATTAGTGAAAGCTAGTGCACTTTTGAAGCTTTACTCATTAGAGGAGCTCAATGATATTTGGTATATATTGTTTGTTGTCTGTGAGAAACTTATTTCTTCATTTTATGATGACCCTATAGTCCAAGTCAAGGGCCCTGGCTGGTTAATGAATGTTTTGATTCTGCCTGTTAGTAAGTCTGGTGAGATATGATGAAGACTTGGCTAGAGGCTGGAAGATTCGTTGTCAAGCTAAAGGGTATTCGAAAGCATGTTTGACATAGGTAACACAATTTGATTTGGAAGGAACTCTTAAGACCTTTCCATGATTGCGTGAAGAATGTTTTAAATAATTTTAAAATTGACAGGACTTTTCATCAGGCACACCCTTTAAGAGGTTACGTGGAAAGAGGATACTCTATTTATATGACCTCAAAGTCTCTACAGACACTATACCCTGAACAAATACTTCAAACTCTAATGATCTGTATGAATCTCATATCTCACTCCATATAAAAAATATCTTTAAATTTTTATTGCAAATATAATCATTGCTAACTCTATATCATGAGTAGGACAACTCTTCTTATACAACATTAACTATTAAGAAATTTATATTACTTATCCATGTTGCTATAATATATGACCTACTCCAGTTAAAGAATCATTTTTACACAATTAAAAATGATCAACACCACATAGAATAGTTTGAACCAACACTAACAATAAGAAATGTTTTGACATCTAATAAAAAAGCACTATCTTTTGAGTTATTCTTGTGAAAGGTATCTCATATCAAAAAATCCTCTGAAAAATTTCCTATAATGACATATCAAGCCAAGAAAAATATGAATCTCTAACATTGAAGTTAGTCTTAGCCCATCATTTACTTCTTGTACCTTTTAGGGACCTATAAATATCTTATTACCACTCACCACATGGCCTAAAATGTTACAAATTTTAGCCAACATCTACACTTTGAGAACTTTACATACAACCTATGTTTAATTAAAATCTCCAATCCAAACCTCAATTAAGTTATGTGATCAACCTCAATCATCAAATATTCTAATATATCTTCAATATAAATAAAATAATAACCTGATCTAATTTTTCCTTGAACACCCAATTCATTAGATCCATGAATATAATTGGTTCATTAGTCACACCAAAAGGCATGACTAAAAACTTATCATGGCTATAATGAGTATTAAAAGTTATTTTGCCACATTCTCCACCTTTACTCACAACTGGTAGTACCCATATCTCAAATCTATCTTTAATAACATATATATTCCTTCTAACTAATCAAATAGGTATTTAATCATGTAAAATAGATACTTGTCCTTAACTGTATCCCTATTTAATTCCTTATAATCAGTGCATACATGTTTCATACCATCCTTGTTCCTCAAAAGTAAAATGGTTGCACCCCATAAAGATATAGGCCTAATAAAGCCTCCATCATGCAACTCCTATAATTGTACTTGAAAGTTCATGTAGGTTATTAAACCTTGAAGAATAAGCCCGATGCTAACTAAGAGAGGAGATGAAATGGTTGTTGAAACTTGTTAATTATGAATTAGGTTGTTAGACCTAAGTTAATGTCCTAGTGGCCAACCAAGAGGGGGGTGAATTGGTAATTTAAAATTTTACCTCTTTTTAAAACCGATTAAAAACTTTAATGAAATTTTGAAAATGATTTTTCAACCACAAATCAACAGAAAATTTAAAGTATAAAGCAGCGAAAAATAAAAGACACAAGATTTATAGTGGTTCGGTCAAACACGACCTACATCCATGCCCTGAAGTCTCCCATTTCAGCTATTGCACTATTACCACAAGAGTCTCTCCTTTTGCCCCCACAGCAAGGCGGAGAAGCCTTCACAAAAACTCTCTTTCACCACTACCCAGTGCGGCAGAGAACCTTCATTCTTTTACACCCTTTAAGTGTTGGTAGAGAACCGTCATCCTTTTACACCCTCCAAGTGTTGGCAGAGAACCATCGGTTGTTCACACTCTCCAAGTGTAGGCAGAGAACCTTCGTCCTTTCATACTTCTCCAAGTATAGGCAGAGAACCCTTCGTCTGTTCACACTCCTCGAGTGTCGACAGAGAATCGGATCTCCTTGAAAGATCTTCTCATGAGAAATCTAGAAGGACAAGAGAAAAGAGTGAAGAAATCACAATTTTACAAATGAAGATTCTTACCTTTTAGTATCCAAGTGAATCCTTCACGCTCCAGTAGTAAGAACTCTCCTCCAAACGCTCTCTCTCACTCTCTCCTTTACTCTCCCTTCAGTATGCATGATGACCAATAAACAAAAAGATTTCATGACAGACTTAAGTGAATCTTTTATAAGAAAGACACAAAAAATCATCTAAAAAATACAATTATTCAAATATGTCCATTCATGATCATCTCGTACGATCCAATTTCATACCTACAAATAGTGTAAAAATTATTGCATATGATCTCAATGTACATGAGTATGAATTGCCTTCGTACACGATCATCATCCCGTACGATCATGGTTCGTCCGGTATGAACCATTATTTCTAAGGTTCATTGGGACGAAAAAGCAGGATGGATCACAAGTTCAAATAACAGAGAACATCATCATGGGAGTATGGGGTTAGTTCGTCTAGATGAATAGTTCAAAGTGAAAATCCAAAGGAGATCATCCAGGGATGAAGGGATATTTCATCTAGACGAACAATTCAAAATGAAAATCCATAGGAGATCATCCAGGGATGAACATGGGAAATCATTTGGACAAAAAGTTAAAAATGAAAGTCCAGGAGACATCGACCAAGGATGAACAGGGAAATTATCTGGACGAACAGTTCAAAATGAAAGTCTAGAGGACATCGTCTAGGGACGAATAGGGAAATCATTTGGATGAATAGTTCAAAATGAAAGTTCAGAGGACATCGTCCAGGGATGAACAGGAAAATCGTCTGGACGAACAGTTCAAAATGAAAGTCTAGAGGACATCGTCCAGGGACGAACAAGGAAATCGTCTAGACGAATATGACTTAAAAATTTTTTACTCAGTCCATGTTCGTTCCATTTGCTTCTGGAGGAGTATAACTGACCTAATCGTCTCGTATGAACATAGTTTGTCCTGTACAGTTAGTATTAAAAATTAAGAATTTTAAAGCTCTCCCCCGGTGTACACTCTCTCAGATAAAAGCAAAGGTAAAATACAGACTCCAAGTTTTAAAATATTATAACCAGATCTTGATTTGAAGTCTTCAATAATCTAGAGTATGATTTTTCCTAAAATGTAGTACACACAAGAGCCAAAAACATTTCTTCCACAATGTGTTAGATGAACATAATAATCAAAATAATATTTGGAATCATCAAAACATATAAGTTGTAAGAATGTAAAGCATGCAAGGCTAATTAGAAACTCTCTCAACAAACTCCCCCTTTTTGATAATGATAAAATAATTATTATTTGTATAAATTTCAAATTCTTAAGTTTCTCCTAAACTCCCCCTTAATAAATAAGCATGTGAGAATAAGGGATATTTTTCTTTAAACTAATCCCAATTTTTTTAATTTTAAAATTTTTACATACTCAAACAATAATAAAAAATGAAAAAAAAAATGAACACAAAAATACTAACATGTCAAAACACTACAAACTAAAAATAAAAATATGAACATGAAAACACTAATAACATGTCAAAACACTTCAAACAAAAATACTTCAAACAATATTTCTCTCCCTTTTTGACAACAACAAAAAGAGAAGAAGAGACAAATCAAAGCAATCCATAAATGTAAGAAGTCTATGAAAAGCCTTTGATAATCAATCCTTTAAAGAGATTTAGTTATATTTGTAAATAAAAATTAAATGTCAATAGAGAAATAAAAAGATTTATATAATGTAAGTATAGATATAACATAGAAAAGAAAAAAATATCAAAATCATGAATCAGTTTAGACAATGAGATGAGCAAAATCATTACAAAGATGATGAATATAAAATTTGTATATTTCAAAATTCAATACAAAATAAAATTGAACAAAAGATTAATTTGAATTTAAAGATTAAAATATTGAGGAAAGAATATATTCTTGTGGCGCTTTATGCATCTTTTTAATATTTGTAATACAATGTGCATCTTTTTACTTATGGACTTATTTTGTGCCTCTTTTTCAAATTGTGAACCATTGCACATTCTTTTGATCTTCTTGATCTTTTAAAAAATCAATAATCTAAAATCTCAAATTTCTCTAAATACAATGATATTTATATTGAAAAGAGAAATAAAAAATAAGTAAACATCAAATTTGCAATAATATTATTAAAAATTATGTTAATCTAACAAGAAATATGAGATTGACACTCTTAACTAGGTCAAGTTATAATACAACTTAAATTTTTTGAAAAATTAGATTTTTTAATGAATTCAATTTTGTATTACAATTCAAAATATAGCACTTGTTAGATCAATATTTTAAGGATGATCATATAGGCTAACACATATTTCTAAAAAGAAATCAAAAACACTAAAACAAGATAGGATAACTTTTATTGATATCAATGATAGAAGATAATATATTGTGCATGGATGATATCAATACAAATATACAAAAATATAAACACATGAAAACTAACATATCACATTACATCACAAAAAAAAGATAAAAACATAAACATCAACATCACATAACATCCTATCACATTAGGTCATCACATATAGAGAAAAGCATGAAAGAAGTACAATCATCACTCTGAAGGGCCCTAATCTGGAGGAGGAGGTTGGTTAAAAATATTAAAATAGCTATTCATCATAGTTATATTTGTGTTAACTGATTCAATTTGACCTCTAACCCAACCCATGTCCTGCTAATATTGATAGTCGTGCTGCTAAAGATGAGTTTCAATTTGATCAAAATGTTGATCAAAATGACTCTCAAGATGATCAAATCGCTGGACCTTATCCTGAAAGTTTTATCCACGAGCAGGTGTATGTGCAGCTTTTCTCATTTCCTCATCAAAGTCACTACTTAGCACATGTGGATCTTTGTAAAAGATTGCTCGGAATGATGTATTATTATAGTAGATAGGCTCTTCTAGATTTTGAACAGGTTGAACTAGTTCATACTTCTTCTCCAAAATATAGGTTACAAGGAGTCCTAAGGCTATATTCTTCTTTCTCTTGTGGGAGACATGGCTAATCTCAGAAAGTCCATACATGTAGTCAATGATCAGTTGGGCTTCATATATAGCTTGGCTAGTCATAATCAGATATGTCACTATGGAAAGAAGATGAATAATATTTACTCGATCACCAGCTTTAGGAATAATAGAGGTACGAAGAACATGCTAGATGGTTAGGGCATTTCGATTAAGAGTTGTCACCTTAGGTAAATGAATTGCACCTCCAAACCCTCTAATAACATTATTTATTTTAGTCCAGTCAAAATCGGAGGAAGAGGTCAAAGTTTGGGAATCCCTTGAGTCGTTAAGTTTAAAAATATTCCCAAATCCTCTTTTGTAATTTCTACCTTCTTCTTAAAAATATAAGATCTAATCACACTCTAGTCAGAATTAAAAGACATGTTTGTAAGGAAATAGTGAAATGTTTCCTTATTGTATAAGTGGACTAGAGACAGAATAAGAGCAAACTAGGAAGAAGTGAAATGTTCCATCACTTTAAATGTGATTTGTTCTTGGAGAAGGACTCTAGAGGGGGTGATTTTGGCGAATACGAACCTAATAAAAGACTCCTCATTTTCTTTGGACAGCAAGTTCTCTCCTGAGTTTCTAAAGGAAGGTCCCCTAATTAGTTCCTTAGCTTACCTAACTCTTTTGCTTAAACAAGCCATAGATAAGATCAAGGAGATTTAGAAGATTGAAAGGGTTTTTAGAAATGAATGAGTTCAATTTCTTTGGCACAAGTACTTTAGGAAGTTGTGTGGCACAAGTACTTTAGTTGAAACAAGATTCTATAGCCCTATCTACTGCTGAAGCTGAAAACATTGCCTTAGGAAGTTGTGTGGCACAAGTACTTGTAGGCCCTTATGACTAGTCCTATCTACTGCTGAAGATTCACCACAAGGCTAACTTTCATAAGAGCAAACTAGTACTTAAGTTGATCGAATGACTATTTGTATGAATCTTATGAAAGTTCTTTAGGGATGTTATGCCCTTATGAACTAGTCCCAAGGCTAACCAAAAAAGGGTGAATCGATATTTTAAAAGAAATCATTCGATCAAAAACACAAACTAAGATTCACCACAAAGAAAACACAATACGAAAAAATAAATACAGAAATAATAAAGGAAAGAATACACCAGATTTATAGTGGTTCGGTCAAACCTTGACCTACGTCCACTTCTTGGAGGCACCCTCTAAGTATTGCGCTAAACTAAGTGTCTCTCCTTTAGCCCCCTCAGCTAGGCGGAGAAGCCCTTACAAAATTACTTCCACCTTCCCCGATGCGGCGGAGTCGCCGGGTCCTTTGACATCAAAGAGATCTTCTTCTTCTATGAACTTCCCTCAAGACGAGCCATGAATCCGACGGTATTAAGGTGCAAGCCTGCCGGAGCAACTGTATGGAATCCCCCTCCACACTCCCTTGAGTCCCCCCTCATAGTATCTTCTCCCTCCCTCAGACTTCACCCGTTCCTCACTACCTTTCAAGCTTTCTCTTCAAGTTTTCCCAAAAAGAATGAAGCTACAATAGCTTCCAAAGATACTTACAAAGTGTCTTGTCAAAAGCTTAAATAGAAGATCTCAAAATGAGCTCATTAATACAACTTGCTAACTTTATCGTCCAGGCCGATAGGTATATCATCCAAGCCGATAGGTATATCGTCCTGGCCGATCAGTATAAATTAAGCTCAATCAGCCCGGGATGATTTGGGACGATCAGAAGAAAATTAGTTACATCATCCAGGCCAATATGATATCGTCCTGGATGATAAGTTTAAAACTAAGCACAATCGTCCTGAACATCGCCCTGAATAGATGCTGGCCGATGTTAATAGCCCAGTCCATTATCCCGGTCGATCCTACGATTGGCCCGGCAATGTGATCGAATCAATCAGCCTTTAATGCTTTCCATATATACCAGATTAATTTAGGCATAATTGAGTTAGATCATCTCGGACGATGTGGATATCGTCCTGGCCGATTTTCTAAAATAAAGAATACCTAAACTGATCATGGTGGCTGATTTTTTCTTAATTGAGCATATCGTCCTGGCCGATACAAGTATCATCTAGGCCAATCTGCTTAATGATGATTGCCTTAATGAGGATGATGCCTTAATCAGGGTTTCTATTTTTGAACTGATCATCTAGGCCGATATAAATATCATCCCGGATGATATTACCAATAATAATAAACTCTAGGGGACAGTCAGAAAATCTTTCAAGGTATGTGTGTGTAAAGTTATATAGATTCAGGAGCCACACCAATTACAAAAGACTTAAAAAAGGAAAAAGGGTACAAATAGACTCAGACCTAGTCTACCCAATCTTGAGCTGATTCCAAATTACAGTATGATCTTATGAACCTGAAATATCAGTTGATAAGGCAATCGTAGAGAAATAAGAGTGTTTGATATCATCAAAATTATAAACCACGAAAATATATCCGTAACAATCTCTACCTCTTTTATGATGGCAAACATTGCTATTTGAATTTGCAAAGAATAAAATATTTTCTCCTAATCTCCTCCTCACTAGAATAAAACTTTTAAGAATAGGGGAGAAAATTTTTTTTTGTTATTTTTAAAAATTTATTTATTTATATTTTTTTAAGAAAAAAAAAGGATACAAATTTAACAGTATGTTTGATACAAATTCAACAGTACGTTCTCCCCCTTTGATATTATCAAAAAGAGGATGAGCACAAATAATAAGAATAAAATGATTAAAAGACAAAAACGATCCCTGATCTTGTGAACAAAACAAATATTCTTAAAAAAACGTAACCTCTTGATTTTAGTCAAAAACTTAGTAGAATTGTATTAACAACGCATAGCCTAGAAAAGGTTAGAAATTTAGAATTTGATAATGCAAACTCAAGTTCTTTAAAAGGCTCAAAAACTTTTTAATTTAATATCTAAATCAAGAGAGTAGAGAAAGAAACAATTATTTTTCAAAACTCATTCCAAAAAATATATCTAATAGAAGATTAATGCACAAATTGTTGAATCAGGAATCAAGATTTTCAAACTCAAGTATAAAAAATATCAAGGATTTTCTTAAGCTTTAAGAAGTACAAGAATGGTAAGCATTAAATTTTTTGAGCTCATTTTATGCCTCTTGACAATTGGTTGGTGCACTGTACATCTTTTTTCTTTTGATACACTTTATGTATCTTTCTCAATTTGGCGTCTTTGTGCATCTTTTATTTTTGACATCATTGGACTTTTTTTTAATATGTTATATTTCTGAAATCTTAAAAATAAAAGTAAACACATCCTATTGACAAACTAAATTTCTTGATTAAAAAAATTACAAGTCAGATTCAAAAACTTGCAAAAGATCCTTATGCGATATATAAAATGTACGGAGATAAAATAATTTTAGTTTCAAAAACTAATTTAAAATATGAAAAAGATTTTAAATCAAAAGTAGAATAACCGTTTTTAGGAAACAGAGATTGAGAGTCAAAAATATGAGTTTCCTTCCTTTGACTGTTTTTAGAGAAGTCAAACACAATTTTCATAAGAATTATTTTAAAAAATAGGAGGTAGGTTTTTTCATTTTTAGAAAGATGAATGTGTGTTAGATCAGAAATGACACATAAAAAAATTTAACGAAAAAAAAAAGAAGGGAAAATAAATAAAAAAAAGAAAATCACAAAAACAAAATAACAAACAAAACATACAAACATAAACATATAAATAAAGGTTTAAGCATCATCTTGCTCCTGATCAGATGATTCAGAAGCAAAATCTGCCCAAGAAATTTTTTGCTTTTCATTATTTCCCCAGTTTATAATTTTCTTTGCTTTATCCTTTTCTTTTGCAGGAAGAATTCTCAAATTAGGACACTGATTTTTCATATGTCCAGACTTCCTACAACCAAAGCAAATAACGTCAGAAGAAATATTAACATTCTTATCATTTTTATCTTTATTCCACTTTTATTGATGCTTATGCTTTGGTGAGATTTTTTATTTGCTTTTTAAGTCATTGCTTTCATCACCAACTAAGCTACCTTTTTCTATATCTTCAGCTTTTAGCACTATATTTCACCTGCATCCAAAAGTCTTTGACCCAAACTTTGCTCGTAAGTAATGAGTGAGCCAATAAAATTATCAATAGAATATTCATTCAAATTTTTTGATTCATAAATGGCAATAACTTTAGCATCAAATTTATTTAGTAGACAATAAAGAATTTTATTAACTTTTTCATAATTTAAAAATTCTTTACCTAAAACATGCAATGATGTCACAATTTGAATAAACCTAGTATACATGTCTAAGATCGTTTCATAAGATTTCATAAATATGCATTAACATATTCAACTTGGATTGCATGATTTCACTAGTGCATTCGTATATGGTGTGAAGTTTATCCCAAATTTTCTTACCAATAGTGCATGTGGATACTAACATAAAATCTTCATAATTTAAAGCATACAAAAAGTAATTTAAAGATTTTTACATTCAATTGAGCATTAATTTGTTATTTCATATTCCATTGATTAAAAGGAATATTAGTTTTTGTTGAAACTTGACTTCTATGAATTAGGTTGTTAGACCTAAGCTTATGTCCCACGGTTAACCAAGAGGGGGGGGGGGTGAATTGGTAATTTAAAAAAAATCCCTCCTTTTAATTTTTAAATCGAAAAATAAACTTTAATGAGTTTTGTATAAAATATTTTTCAACCACAATTTTAAAATAAAAAAATATAAAAATAAAAGGCATCGGAAAAATAAAGACACGAGGTTTATAGTGGTTCGGTCAAAACCAGACCTACATCCACTCCCCGGAGGCACGCTTCGAGTATTTCACTAATACAATAGTGACTCTCCTTTTGCACCCATAGTAAGGCAGAGAAGCCTTTACAAACACTCTTTCCACTACTACCCGGTGCGGCAGAGAACCGTCATATTTTTACACTATCCCCAGTGCTGGTAGAGAACCTTCATCCTTTTACACTATCCCCAGTGCTAGCAGAGAACCTTCGTCCTTTCACACTCTCTTAGTATGGGCAGAGAACCCTTCGTCCTTTCACACTCTTGTAGTGTGGGCAGAGAACCCTTCGTCTTTTCACACTCTCTTAGTGTGGGCAGAGAACCCTTCGTCCTTTCACACTCTCCAAGTGTGGGTAGAGAACCCTTCGGCTGTTCACACTCTCCAAGTGTGGGCAGAGAATGCTTCAGCTGTTCACACTCTCCAAGTGTCGGCAGATAATCGGATCTCCTTGACAGATCTTCAAACAATAATTCTAGAATAAAGAGAGAAAATAATGAAGTAATCACAAACCAAGTGTAAAGACTCTTACCTTTGAGTACCAAATGAAACCTTCACACTACAATGGCAAGAAATCTCCTTCGAACACTCTCTCACACTCTCTCCTTGACTCTTCTCTTAATAGGCATGAAGATCAGTAGGCAAAAATATTATATGGCAGTTTAGTTTGGACTATTTATAGGAAAGACACAAAAAACTGTCCAAAAACTACAAATTTTCAAGTCAATATGAATTGGATCGTCTCGTACGATCGTGGATCATCCTGGATGATTTTACTTAAATGCATTGGAAATGAACATAATGTATATGGGAGTGAAATGATTTTGTACACACACATCGTCCTGTACGAACTAGGTTCATCCAGTACGAACGGTTATTCCATAGGTCGTTTCCCAAAAACTGCATAATGACACTTAATTTTCAGAGTCGGTTCACTTCGTCCTAGGATGAAGTTAAGGTTCGTTCAGACGAAAGTTTTACAGAGAACAAATCGTCTCGGGATGAATACACTTCGTCCTAGACAAAAATGCTCCAGAGAGCAACTCGTCCTGAAACGAATACACTTCATTCTTGAACAAAAATGTTTCAGACAACATTTCATCCTGGGACGAATATACTTCATCCTGGACGAGCAGGACTTAGAGAAATTTTCTTCAACCCCTGTCATTGCTCGTTAGAGGAGATAACTAATCTGAACGTCTCGTATGAACTATGTTTATCCTGTACGATCAGTACAAATTTCTCAAAATCTCCTAAGGTGTGTGTTAATTCACTCAAGTACAATCAGTCCCTCTCAAATTTAATTCAAAGAAGAATACAAATTTTTAAATATACAAAGTATCTCATGCTGTATTTGATTTGAAGTCGTTGTAGTCTGGAGTTTGATTTTTCTGAAATGTTAATACACACAAGAGCAAAAATAACTCTTCCAAAAAGTGTTAGGAGATAACTATACAAAAAATAATAATATTTGAAATCATCAAAACTATACAAGTTGCAAGAATGTAAAACATGCAAATAACAACTCTCTTAACAATCTCTCCCTTTTTGATGATCGCAAAATAATTATTATTTTTATAATTTTCAAATTCAAAAAATCTCCTAAACTTCTCCTGAATTGATGAACACGTGTGAATAAGGAGGCATTTTTAGAAATATACAGATAAAACAAACACACACAACGTACAAATTAACAAAACAAAATAAAAAACAAAAACAGATCAAACAAAAACAAAGAACAACATGAAACAAATAATTTCTCCCCCTTTTTGACAACGGCAAAAAGTAAAGAAGAAAAAGACTTGAAATGTAAGCAGACATATGAAAATCATTTGATAATTCAATTTTGAAAGTGATTAAAATATGTTATGCAAATAAAATTAAAATATTAGACAAATCATATTAATTCATAGAATTTAAGAAGAGATATAATATTTATAATAGAAAGAATATATCAAAAACATGAGTCAATTTAGACACTAAGATAAAGAAAATCATTGCAAAAAGGATAAATAGAAAATTTGTATATTTCAAATTTTAGTACATAATATAAATGAATAGTAGATCAATTTGAATTAAGAGATTAAAAGATAATGGAAAGAAATAATTACCACATGTGGTGCTTTGCGTATTTTTTCAAATTATTGGCACATTTTTTTGCATCTTTTTTTATTTTTTGGCTTATTTTGTACCTCTTTTTCTACTTGCGAACCATTGCGTATTTCTTTTGATTTTTGTACATTTGTACATTTCTTTTTTTGTTCAAGAGTAATTTTGATCTTTCCAAAATCAATAATCAAAATTTTCTAAGTGCATAAATATTTATTGATAAGTGAAATATAAAATAAGAAAACATCATAGTTGCAATAATAATATTAGAATTAAAATAGTTTAAATAAGAAACATGAAATTGATAATTCTAATTATATCAAGTTATAAGCAGGACTTAAATTTAGAAAAAAATTAGATTTTCTGATGAATTTAATTTAGACTTGCACTTCAAAGTATAGCACTATTAAGATCAAAAATCTAATGATTGTCATAAAGGCTAACACACATTTTAATACAATTAAATCCAAAATCACGTGAACATATATTGATATTACTAAAAAGATATTACAATTTAAGGCCAGGATATCAATACATAAACAAAATATCTAAAGTAAAGAAAAATACAATAAACTTACTTAAAACACATCTAAAACACAAACTACAGAAAATACATAAAACTAAGTTCAACAATCACTGGGAAGGATCCTGATCTAGAGGAGGAGGAGGTGCAGCACCAAAGATGTTAAAGTAAGTACTCATCATAAGCACATTGGTACTGATATCATTCATCTGATCCCTCATAAAATTCATGTCATGCTAATACTGTGCGGCCTGCTGCTGAAGATGAGTCTCAATTTGATCAAAGTGTTGATTAAAATGAGTCTCTAAGCGATCAAATCTTTGAATCAAATTATGATAATTTGGTTTATTGGCGGGTGCAGGTTCATCTTCTGGTTCTTCTTCTATATCACTAATAACATGAGTTTTACTTGGTTCTTCTTTGAAGATTGCTCTAAATGATCCATCATTGTAGTAGAGTGATTCTTCAAACTCTTGATCAGGATGAACCAAGTTATATTTCTTATCCAGAATGTAGACAACAAGATGTCCTAAGGCGATATTTTTCTTTCTCTTATGCTCTACATGTCCAATTTCAGACAGCCCATAAAGATAGTCAAGGATAAGTTGGGCTTCATCTATAGGTTCTTTAGTCATGATCAAAAAGGTCATCATAGAAAGAAGAGGGGTAATGTTGACTCTATCAGCAGCTTTAGGAATTATGGAAGTTCTAAGGACATTCTAGATGATTCGTGCATTACGAACTAGACCAGATACTCTAGCCATATGTTCATTCATATTATTTCCTCTAATCACATTATTAAGTTCAGACCAATAATAATCATGAGTGTTGATCAAGTGATGGGCTCTGTCTCCCTCTGTCCTTAAATTTAAAAAGGCTCCTAAGTCATGCTTGGTGATTTCAACTTTTTGTTTGAAAATAAAGGAACAGATTATAGAGTGGTCGGAATTAAAGGACATGTTGGCGAGGAAGTAATGGAAGGTTTCCTTATTGTAGAGATGGACAAGGGTAAAGATAAAACCAAACTGTGTTGAGGCAAATAAGTTCATTACCAGAAAGGTAAGTTGCTCTTATACCACTTATTGAAACTTGACTTCTATGAATTAGGTTGTTAGACTTAAGCTTATGTCCCACGGCTAATCAAGAGGGGGGGGTGAATTGGTAATTTAAAAAAAAATCCCTCCGTTTAATTTTTAAACCGAAAAATAAACTTTAATGAGTTTTGTAAAAAACATTTTTCAACCACAGTTTTAAAATAAAAAAAATACAAAAATAAAAGGCAGTGAAAAAATAAAGACACGAGGTTTATAGTGGTTCGGTCAAAACCAGACCTACATCCACTCCCCGGAGGCACCCTCCGAGTATTGCACTAATACCAATACTGACTCTCTTTTGCACCCACATCAAGGCGGAGAAGCCTTTACAAACATTCTTTCCAACACTACCCAGTGCGGTAGAGAACCGTCATCCTTTTACACTATCCCCAGTGCTGGCAGAGAACCTTCGTCCTTTTACACTATCCCCAGTACTGGAAGAGAACCTTCATCCTTTCATACTGTCCTAGTGTGGGCAGAGAACCCTTCATTCTTTCACACTCTTCTAGTATGGGCAGAGAACCCTTCGTCCTTTCATACTCTCCTAGTGTGGGCAGAGAACCCTTCATCCTTTCACACTTTTCAAGTGTGGGCAGAGAACCCTTCGACTGTTCACACTCTCCAAGTGTCGGTAGAGAACCCTTCGGCTGTTCACACTCTCCAAGTGTCGGCAGAGAACCGGATCTCCTTTGTTGAGTCCAGTAATTAGGTTGTTAAGCCTAAGTAAATGTCCCACGGCTACCAAGAGGGGGGTGAATTGGTAGTTTTAAAAATTTTAAACCCTCTTAATGATAAAGTTGAACCGAAATAAAATTTTCTTTTAAAGTTTGTAGAAAAATGTTTTTCAACCACAGAGTTGTTAAAACTGAAATTAAAAGTGAGGAAACGTAAAAGCAATAAAGTAAATGACACCAGATTTATAGTGGTTCGGTCTATAACCAGACCTACATCCACTCCTCAGAGGCACCCTCTGAGTATTGCACTAAAACCAATAGTGACTCTCCTTTAGCACCCACAGCAAGGCGGAGAAGCCTTTACAACACACTCTTTTCATCACTACCCGGTGCGTAAGAGAACCGTCATCCTTTTACACAAACCACAGTGCTGGCAGAGAACTGTCGTCCTTTTACACAAACCACAGTGCTGGCAGAGAACCGTCATCCTTTTACACTCTCCTAGTGTGGGCAGAGAACCCTACGGCTGTTCACACTCTCCAAGTGTAGGCAGAGAACCTTTCTGCTGTTCACACTCTCCAAGTGTAGGCAGAGAACCCTTCGGCTGTTCACACTCTCCAAGTGTCGGCAGAGAACCGGATCTCCTTGATTGAGCTTCTCACAAGAATCTAGAAGGAAGAAGGAAAAGAGTGAAGAAATCCAATTTTACAAGTAGAGACTCTTACCTTAGTAATCCAAGTGAAGCCTTCTCGCTCCAATGGTAGGAATCCTCCTTTGAATGCTCTCTTCCACTCTCTCCTTGTCTATTCTCTCAAGAGGCACGAAGATCAAATGACAAAAAGATTGGGTGGCAAGCTAATTTGGACTATTTATACAAAAGACATGAAAAACTGCCCAAAAACTGTATAATTACAATTCTGTACGCAGTGGATCGTCCTGTACGATCCTGGATCGTCCTGAACGATTTTACTTAAACGATCTGAAACGACCCAATTTGTATATGTGTACGAAATGACTTCGTACAGCTGATCGTCCTGTACGAACTAGGTTCGTCCAGTACGAACGGTTATTACAAGGTCGGTTCTAGAAACTGCTGAAAACTGTTCTAAGTCGGTTAATCGTTTGGACGAAAATATGTTCGTCTGGACGAAAATTTTCCAGAGAGCCGATCGTCCTGGACGATTATTTATTTCGTTTGGACAAAAATTTTCCAGAGGACCAATCGCCGCGGACGATAATTTGTTTTCGTCTGGACGAAAATTTTTCAGAGAGCTGATCGTTCGGTACGATATTTATTTTCGTCTGGACGAAAATTTTCCAGAGGACTGGTCGCCTCGTACGATGATAAAATTCGTCTGGACGAAAATTTTACAGAGAACCCATCGTCCGGGACGATAATAAATTTCGTCCTGGACGAATAGGACTTAGAAAAAAAAATTTTAAGCAAGTTCCTATTCATTCCAAGTGCTCTATAGGAGATAACTAACAGATCGTCCAGTACGATAAATATCGTCCTGTACAATCAGTATAGAATTTTAAGATCTCCTTATTTGTGTGTGTGAGATTTTATTCACTCAATTACAATCACTCCCTTTCAAAATTAATTCAAAGAAAAGGCAAACTTCAAATAAACAAAATATCTCATGTTGAATTTGATTTGAAGTTATCGTAGTCTGGAGTCTGATTTTCCTAAAATGTTAGTACACACAAGAGCAAGTGCAAATCTTCTGAAATTGTTAGGAGATAACTATATATTTGAACAATAATGTTTGGAATCATCAAAACTATATAAGTTGCACAAATATAAATCATTCAAATAGCAACTATTCAAACAATCTCCCCCTTTTTGATGATGGCAAAATAATTATTATTTGTATGGTTTCAAGTTAAAACAAATCTACTATCTCCTAAACTCCCCCTGAATTTATGAGTACATTAAAATAAGGAGGTATAAAGAACAATATTTTTGTTTTTCAAAAAAAATTTTAACACACAAAAAAAACTTGCAAACAGAACAATTAAAAATAGAAAACACAAAACACAACAGAAAACACACAACAGAAAACACAATAATTTCTCCCTCTTTTTGACAGCAACAAAAAATGAAGAAGAAATAAACAAGAAATGTAAGGAATTATATGAAATTTATTTTTAAAATTTAATTTAAATTGTGATTGACATAGGGTATGCAATTTTTAAACTAAAGATATTAGGTCAATCATAGAAATTCATAAAATTTAAGAAGTGATATAACATTGTAAGTAAGAAGAATTTATCAAAGACATGATTCAATTTAGACATTTGACTATAGAAAATCATTACAAGAGATGTATAAAAATTCTATATTTCAAAGTTCAATAGAATATAAATGAACATAAGATCAATTTGAATTAAGAGATTGAACGAATTTGGAAAGAAGAGAATTACCTCATGTGGCGCTTTACGCATCTTTTTCAAAATTTTGGGGCACATTTTTGTGCATTTTTTCTTGGTTGGGCTTATTTTGTGCCTCTTTTTCACTTTGCAAATTTTTGCGAATTCCTTTTGATTTTTGTATATTTGTACAATGTTCAAGAGTAATTGGACCAATTCTTTCCAAAATCTATAATCTAAAATTTCAAATATTTCTAGGTACATAAATATCTCTTGAGCATAGAAATACAAAATAAGAAAACATCTAAATTGCAATAGTAATATTAACTTTTATGTAGTCTAAATGAATAGACATGAATTTAAAAGTTCTAATTACAACAAGTTATATACAACTTATAAATTAAGAAAGTCTAGATTTTATAATATAGATAATCTCAAATTACAATCGAATTTAAGCACTATGTAGATTAAATAATACTAATGAAATTCATAAAAATTAACCACATTTCAAAACAAATCTAATAAAAACAAACTTTCATTGATATTAAAGAAACGGATTACATAAAAAAACATTGAACTTAAAAACATAAAAATAAACACTTAACAATAAAACAGACAAGATAAAAACATAAAAAAAATACAACAGACACACATAAAAATATTTCTACTGTTCTGGAGGAGGAGGAGGAGGTATGCCACCAAAGAGGTTGAAGTAGGAGGCCATCAACATTACATTGGTATTAATTTCATGAACTTCATCTTTAATATTACCAATGTCATGTTGCTGCTGCGTAAGTTGAGCATCAAATTGATCAAATCTTTGATCAATTTGAGTCTCTAATCTATCAAATCTCTCAATCAGATTCTGGTAATCTGATTAAAAAGCAGAAGCTTGCACTCCTTCTTCTTCTTCCTCTTCTGAAGCACTAGCATGTTCTTTTTCTTTTTCTTTTTCCTCCTTGAAGAGCAATCTGAATGATGCATCGTTATAGTAAACTGGCTCTTCATATTCTTCATCAGGATGCATTATATTGTATTTCTTTTCCAAGATATAAGTGATTAAGTGTCCTAATGAAATGTTCTTCTTCCTCTTTTGATCTGCATGTCCTATTTCTGAAAGCCCATAGATATGGTCTATGATGAGTTGGGCTTCGTCAATAGGATGTCCTTTCATGATTAAAAAAGTTAGACAAGAAAGGAGAGGAGTAATGTTAATCCTATCACCAGCTTTAGGAATGATTGAGGATCGAAGGATATGTTGGATGATTCGAGCATCTTGGGTCATACCGGAGACTCTAGCAACATGATTGTCAATAGCATTTTCTCTAATTACCCTATTGATTTGAAACCATTTGAATGAGGTTTCTGACATTAGGGTGTGGGCTCTATATCCCTCAGTTCTTAAGTTTAAAAATGTACCAAGGTCATGCTTGGTGATCTCCACTTTTTGCTTAAAAACATAAGAACTAATGGTGGAGTGGTCAGAATTGAAACTCATGTTAGCTAGAAAGTAATGGTAGGTTTGCTTATTGTAGAAGTGGGCGAGAGAAAGAATAAACTGAAATTGGGTTGAGGCGAAGAGGTGCAATACCCGAAACTTCAACTCTGTTTGGATAAGAATGCGAGACGGAGTGATTTTTGCGGATGCAAAACGAGGAAAAGAATCCTCATTTGCCTTGGAAAGAAAGTTGTCTGGGGCATTCCTATTTGGTTTCTTCACCAAAACCTTTTGTCTTTTGCTAGAGGAGGCCATTGTTGATTTGATGTAGAAAGGGATTGAAAAAGAAGTTTGGAAGTGTGATTGTTAAATTTTGAAAGCCTTCATATTTAAAGAAAAACGATACGTTCGTCCTGGACGAAAATATTCGTCCTGGACGAAAAATTATCGTTCGTCTGGACGAACAAAATTCGTACAGACGATCCAATTCGTCCAAAATGTAACTGCTTTTCATAATCAACACAACTTACGATGCGTCCCTTCGTACAGGCTTTTTGACTTGACCGATCGTACAGACGAAAAAATTTCGTACAGATGATCAAAAAGTGAATCGTTTTAATGACTCTTGAAAACAGTCCCCTACAATGAACCGACACATGTTCGTCTGGACGAACGAAAAGTTCGTACAGACGAAGTTCATATTAAAAACTATCTTATCCACTCAACCGCTGCATTCAATCGTCCCGACGTTTGAGAGAAAAAAAATTCGTCCTGGACGATCACAGATCGTACAGACGATCTAATTAAAAACTGCTCTAAAAAATGGTTAAAATTCGCGCAAACTGTTCCTTCACACATCGTCCCGTACGAAACCAATTTCGTCCTGGACGATTTCCTACAAAAATTTTTAAATTAAGAAAATCAAACAAAACATTCAAAAACACATAAAACATAAAACAAAACCATAAATACAAAAACAATTCATTCAAAACACACAAAATTTCATAAAATAAAAAAAATAAAACAAAACACAACAAATATCAATGTTGCAAAGACATTTTGGTTAAGCATTCAAATCAATAATACCAAGCCTTGTTCTTAAAGTACTGAAGGTATCAAAGGCTAAAGGTTTTGTAAAAATGTCTGCAAGTTGATTTTCAGTTGATACATGTATGAGTTCAATTTCTCCTTTGGATACATGATCCCTTATGAAATGATGCCTTATATCAATGTGTTTGGTTCTAGAATGTTGAATAGGATTTTTGGAAATGCAAATAGCACTAGTATTGTCACAATAAATTGGAATAGTGCCTATAGATAATCCTAAATCAATCAACTGTTGTTTTAACCAAAGTACTTGTGCCACACAACTTCCTAATGCAATGTATTCTGCTTCTGCAGTAGATAGTGCCACTGAATTTTATTTTCTACTAGACCATGAAACTAATGATCTTCCAATGAATTGACATGTTTCAGAAGTGCTTTTCCTATCCACTCTACAGCCTGCAAAGTCAGAATCTGAGTAACCAATAATTTCAAATGAAGAGCTAAACTTAGGATACCAAATTCCTAAGTTTTGAGTTCCTAGTAGATATCTTAAAATCCTTTTCACTGCTGTCAAATGTGATTCTTTTGGATCTGATTGAAATCTAGCACATAGGCAAACACTGAACATAATATCTGATCGGCTAGCAGTCAAGTAAAGTAAAGATCTAATTATCCCTCTAAATTTCTTTTGATCAACAGATTTTCCCTTAAGGTCCTTATCCAACTGAACTGAAGAACTCATTGGTGTACTAACAGGTTTAGCATTGTCCATTTCATATTTTTTGAGGATGTCCTTAATATATTTAGTTTGACTCAGAAAAGTATCTTTCTCAAGTTACTTAATGCTAAATCCTAGAAAGTAATTTAAATCTCCCATTAGACTCATTTCAAATTCACTACTCATTGTTTTAGAAAAATCATCACAAAGATGTTTATTTGAAGATCCAAAGATGATGTCATCCACATAAATTTGAACAATAAGTATATCCTTTCTAATTTTTCTCAAAAAGAGAGTTGTATCCACACTTCCTTTTTCAAAATATCTTTCAAGTAGGAAGGTTCTCAACCTCTCATACCAAGCCCTAGGTGCCTGTTTCAATCCATATAATGCCTTTTTTAATTTGAAAACATGATTTGGAAATTTAGAATTTTCAAAACCTGGAGGTTGTTCTACAAAAACATCTTCCTCAATTACCCCATTTAAAAAGGCACTTTTGACATCCATTTGAAACAATTTAAAACCTTTAAAACAGGCAAAGGCTAGTAAAACCCTAATTGCTTCAAGTCTAGCTACAGGGGCAAAAGTTTCCTCAAAATCAATTCCTTCAATTTGATTATACCCCTTAGCTACTAATCTAGCCTTATTTCTAATGACTACTCCTGAGTCATTCATTTTATTTTTGAACACCCACTTAGTTCCAACAACACTTTGATCTTTTGGCCTTGTAGTTAGTTCCCAAACTTTATTTCTTACAAATTGATTTAACTCTTCTTGTATGGCCAATATCCAAAATTCATCTGAAAGTGCTTGATCAATGTTAGTGGGTTCAATAGTTGAAATAAAGGTTGAATGATTGACTTCCTTGTTTAATCCACGCCTAGTTCTAACACCCTCACTTGGTTCATTTATAATCAATTCCTTTGGGTGATTTTTAGAAAATCTCAAATCTCTAGGCAAAGGGTATTCTCTTTCTAAATTTTCTTCCACATTTTCTTCCAAATTTAATCTATCAATCTTTTGGGAGTTTTCTTCAATTTCTTCTTCAACAACATTTGGCTCTTTCATGTTTCCATTTTCATCAAAAACAACATGTGTGGTTTCTTCAATGACTAAAGTTCTTTTGTTGAATACTCTATAAGATTTTTCAACACTTGAATATCCAACAAAAATTCCTTCATCTGATTTTAGATCAAATTTTCCTAAGGCAGATTTTCCATCATTATGTATGAACACTTTGCAACCAAATACATGCAAATGAGACAAATTTGGTGTTCTACCTTTTAGCAACTCATAGGGTGTTTTATTCAAATTTGAACTCACATTCACCCTATTCAGAACATAGCATGCAGTGCTAACCGCCTCAGCCCAAAAATATCTAGGAAGCGAGTATTCTGCTAACATTGCTCGGGCGGCTTCTATTAATGTTCTGTTCTTTCTTTCAACTACTCCATTTTGTTGAGGAGTTCTAGGTGCAGAAAAATTGTGATCAATCTCCTTTTCTTTACAGAAATCTTCAAATCTTTCATTTTCAAATTCTCCTCCATGATCACTTTGTATAGAGATTATTTCATATCCTAGTTTTCTTTGTATCCAAGTTGAAAAATTTCTGAATTCCTCAAATGATTCACTCTTATGAAAAAGAAATTTAACCCAGGTGAATCTTGAAAAATCATCTACTATAACAAATCCATATACCTTTCCTCCTAGACTAACAGTGCTTACAGGTCCAAAAAGATCCATGTGTAGAATTTCTAAAGATTTACTGGTACTAAGATCTTTATTGGACTTAAAAGAGGACTTCACTTGTTTTCCTAATTGACATGCATCACTGTTGACCTCATTTTTGTATGAGGTCACTAAGACCCCTCTAGAATCCAGATTTAATCCTAGACCCTAGGATCCACTCTAGACCTTAGGATCCTTCTAGATCCAAGACCTTAGAGTCCACTTTAGAGCCTAGGATTCCCTTAAATCCTAGATCTTAGAATTCTTCTAGATCTTAGGGTCACTCCAACTTCAAATCAATCTCCACCCTTGATCAACCTCAACCTCAAATCAATTCCTATATTTGATCCACTCCAATTTCAATTTGATCCCTACCTGTGATCAATTTAAATCTCAAACTCCATCCAATTCAAATTCAAATTAATTCAAATTTCAAACATATCCAAACTTTGACTCAATCCACTTGAGAATCCAAATTTTAACCTAGACTTTGATCCAAGCTTCAATCTAGCTTTGGCCTCATCCATTCATTAACAATCACCACATGATTGTAAATGATTTGGATACTTCAATACTAATAATTCAAACTTAAAATCTATTCCAAATCCAGAAATCCAGACTCAAATCCTAAGTCTCAAGGCCTTGTCCTAAAGACCCTTTTTAGAGATTTTTCAAACATTTCAAAACCCACTCAAATGGTCTCTGATTCAAGGTCTATCACTTGTAAAGTGATAAGACATGTCTCTAGAGGTTACCCTCCAACTTTTAGCTCATTTTGAGGTCTCTAACCCCAGAATCTGAATTAAAATCCAAAGGCTGTAAAACCTTCAAATATTTACATCCTATGCCACTGAACCTAACCCCTTTGAGATCTTGACCTTGGAACCCTTATCCAAGCCTCCAATCACTTCCAGACTCTTGATTTTAACCTATTGAGCAGTAAACTGCATTTTTCAGAACCATTTTTGACTCTAGTTGACCAATGGGCCAAAATTGACTAAAATACCCTTATGAGATTTCAAATGGCTATTTCAATTCAAATCAATTCCAAACTCTTTGAAACCACTTCCAATGAATTTCAAATATCAAACTCAACTTGTTGAACTCAAACCCAGACCTTGGGTCAACCTGGTTGACCAAGTCAACCTGGTTGACCAAGTCAACCAAGTTTGACCCATGGACCCATACACCCCTCCCCTTTCAAAATTTTGAATCTAGTCCATTCCAAGTCCTTTGAATGTATGGGATGAACCCTTGGGTACCCAAGAGACCCCTCTTGGTGACCCAAGCCTTGGGCTCACTTGGGTTAGCCTTATGGCTTGACCCAAGTGACCCAAGAGAGACCTCCCTTGAGCCATCTTTTGATCTTAATCAAATTGAATCCAAATCAAGGTGCCATTGGGTTCCCATTGACCCAATACACCTTCCTTGACCAGCCCAATCCTTGGGCTCATTTGGGTCAAGAGTTAGGCTAACCCAAAGTGCCCAAAAGCACTTGGGATTGGGCCAACTCTCAACCTAAACCCAATTGAACCTGGCCAACACCTCCCATAGGTGGCCCTAGGTCCAATACACCCCCTCCAGCCAGCCCATGCCTTGGGCTAGCTTGGGTCAATAGTTAGGCTAACCCAAAGTAGCCAAAAACACTTGGACCCGAGCCATTTTCCAGCTCAGATCAAATTGGACCCAATTGTCACTTGCATTGGGTGCACCAGACCCAGACCCACTTCCCACCTCAAGCCCAGGGTCTGGCCTGACCTGGGTTGAGCCCAAATCGACCCGAACCGAGCAGATTTGGATCAACCCGAGCCAACCTTTGACACAGATCAAATTGGACCCAATTGCCACTTGCATTGGGTGCACCAGACCCAGACCTACCTCCCATATCTAGTCCCGGGTCTGGCCTGACCTGGATCGAGCTCAATTCGACTCAAACCAAGCAGGTTTGAGCCAAACCGAGTCATCGGATCGATCCCGGCTTCCCCAGACCAATTTGACTCCACTCCCAGCTCCAGTGTGTCCCCATCGGCCTTCCCTGATCAACCCGACCCAGACCGTGGCCGGCGGCGGTCGGAACCAATGGAGAGCAAGTTCCGGTGGTCCCCCCAGGCCGATCCTGACCGAAAGCCTTCCAAAGGCTGTGGTTCGCCGGCTTGAGGCTCACGAGCTCTCTGGAACGGTGCCCCTTTCCACTTGGCATCAATCCGAGAGCTCCTCCGATTCAATCCTGGCCGTCCGAGCTCGCGGGAGGAGGCTGAATAGGCTGGTGCTCCCCAGAGCTCAAGGATCGATCCCAGCATTTCGAAACGATTCCCCAGAGTTCCCTCAACCTCCCAGCGTCTCCCCTAGAGCTCCCAGACCTCTCCTTTCATTACTTCGAGCGAACTCCGGTGAAAGGCTTTGACGTCCCGCTCAAAGTCCTACCTCCGGCCGTCCTCCAGTCGCGGTCCCTGAAGGAAACCTGCTCGCCTTCGTCCCCTGAAGCTTCCAGATAGAGAAGCTCATTCGTTGAGACTTTCTCTGCGGTAATTCCTTCATCCCGAGCTCCCTAGCTAGGTAGTCCGGTCAAGTGTGAAGGAAACCTTCACCCCAACAGATTTCCACCGTTGGATTGAAGGTTTCCACCCCCCTGATCCTCCCTGTGAAATTTTGTCGAAGTTCGCCGGCGGGATCAATCGGATCACGCCGGAGAAGGTTCACGGCCTCGGATAAGAGCGGAGGTTGAAGACGAAATCTCAGCCGTTGATTCCGATCAACGGCTCGGATTAGATCCCGCTGTTTCGGAGCGCGTCTGATCCCAACTGTCCGATCCGCCATCCGACGGCTGTGGTTAATCCGACCGTTAACAGTTGGCGCCAATGATTGCCCAGCCAATCAGCGCGCGGCACGTGTAAAGCGAGCGCTGACTGTGTAATGGCCGAATTAATAATTCCAGAAATTCAAGGGAACTTTGGAAATTCATATCTCCCTGCACACTTGTCCAAATTAGGTGTTCTTAGGCTCATTGGAAAGGTCTCAGGGAGACCTACAAAAGCCCTATGGTTCCATGCCCTGGTTAGGTCAGTGCTAGGTTTAATTTGAGTTTGAGCATTTTATTAATTTCTTTAATTATTCATTAAATACAAGTCCACCAGGCATGGAATTTTGGGAGATTGAATTTGAACATGTTTTTGACATGTCCAAATTTTATCTCCCCCTTTTAAGATGTTCAAGGGCATTTTCCCCAAATTTCAAATTTAAGGGTCATGGTTTGACCCTTAAATTCAAAATGGGGTATAGACCTATCCAATGGGATTTAGGGTGTGATTTTTTGTGTGCTGATGATGTTTAGGATAAGGAGTGTAGAGCCACTGATTTTTCCCCAATCCAAGCCTAGGATAGATCCCTATAGAGATTTGAAGGTGACTTAGAGTTCACCTTAGGTGGTTTAGTTAACCACCTTAGAGTACTCCATTTGAGCTCAAATTTGGTGAGTTTAGTCCTCAGGGTCAGGTGATCCTTTGGACTAAATTTCATCAAATTTAGAGTCCATTTGGTTTCCTAAGTAGGAACCACAATAATTCCCCTTAGAAATAACCCTTTAGCCCTAATAAAATTCTAATAATTCTAATTTAATTCTTAAAATTCCCTAAAATACCCCCAATTAACTTAAATTTATCTCTTAATCAATGAAAATTGAAATCACTTTAATTTGACATTAAAATCCACTTTAATTTAATTTTAATTAAAATTAATGTTTAATCAATTTTAATTAATTAAAAATTATTAAAAATCCCAAAAAATTTGTAAACACTTGCTGATCTCTCCTTAGATTATTTCTGATCTTTGGAGTTGATTTCAAGAAGTTTGGGACTCATTTGGGATCAAATCACTAAAATGACCCTTTAATTGAGATAATTTAATAATTTTAATAAATACCCAAACTTCCAAAATTCATTACTAATTGTAGAAAATTCCAAATCAATCAAACCCAGTAACTAATGACTCTAATTAAAATCTAGTATTTTCCTAAAGTTTCAAACCCCCAAAATTTGGTCAAAGTCAAAAGTCAATATTTTGGTCAACTCTAGGTCAAAACCGGGTCAAAACTCTAAAAATCATAACTTTTGATAGAAAACTTCAAATTGAATGTGCCACATGTCTAACAACTCATAATTAGGCCTAGTATTTTAATAAAATACAAACATTCTAGAATTTGAGCTTAATAAAAAATTCAACTTTTGACCCTTTAATTAAATAATTAAAATATTCAAAAATTCATAGAGCTCAAATCATTCTAAAACTCAGAAAATATTGGTTTAATGCTTAAAACACTTAACAAATCCTTTAAAACACAACAACCACCCTAAAGTTGAAGTTTATTGGCTGGACTACTCCGGGCTGCAGGGCTAAGTGTCCTAAGGAGGCTGGTTCCTCGAGCCTGGTGGCACAACGCCACGAATGAATTCTAAAGGGTGTCAAACCTTAAAATGGATTAATTTTTAATTATTTAACATTTTAAAAATCTCTAATTCAATTACATTAATTTTGTTTATCGGCTGGACTACTCCGGGCTGCGGGGCTAAGTGTCCTAAGGAGGCTGGTTCCTCGAGCCTGGTGGCACAACGCCACGAATCAATTAATGGCAAACTTAAATTAATCAAGCTTTTAAAATCAGTAACTAACTCATTTTAATATTAATCCACTTTTTTTAATTCCAACCAATTTAAATAACTTAATCAACCCCGATTGCTACTGGGTAACCCAGGCCTACGAGGCTATTAGCTTAGCCCCAAGGAAGGTGAAATAAACTTCACGGCCTCGGTGTGAAACAAAGGTAGCAATCAATTAACTTCTAAAATATGTTTAATTAAAATTCTTAATTCATTAATACTTAAATTTTAATTTAAATCCCCTTCTAAGCCTTAACAAATCCAAACTTTTAGGCAACATTAACTAATCACCTACTTTAGGATCTATCCCAGCCACACGACCTTTCTCACACACTTTAGATGATGTGCTAGGACAACCAACTCTAGATCTAGGTTAGGCCGGTGTTTACTTTACTGCTGTGTGCTGGATTTTTCGTAGTTTTCACTGCATGTTGTGGATGAAATTGCTTTGTTGTGTCTGCTTACTTTTTCTGTACTCTGTGGATGAATTGATGTGTTTGGCGACTAGATTACCCTTAGGTTAGGTACGATCTGGATGTTGACACAGTTTTCTGCAGGTGGCCACGCTCATGCAGGGCAATATAAAAAGGGGGCAAATCAAAAAAAATGCATAAATATTATAAACTCTTTGCACAGGTGCTTCAGCTGCCAAAGCCCCCCAAATCATAAAAGAGCGTGGCCAGTGTGTTTACTTTCTTTTCTGCTCATATACAACTGCTTGGGAATAACTGCTTTTTATATATTAATTGCTTAGGATAACCCTGCAGGTGAGTCTAGATTTTTTTTTATTTTGATATTAATGTAATTTGTGTAAGTGTCAAGTGTTGTGAAAGTTGATTTTGAGTTGGGATACATAGACCCAAAGCTTGGATTCCAAAGAGGAAAGGATACCCCTTTAGTGAACACTCCTTTTTCATTTGGAAATCCAAATTTGGATCATACCTCTTCCTTACCCAAAGAGGAAAGAGTGGCCTTCCCCCTTAGAGGGAAGTGCCCTCTTCTCCATTTGGGTAATCCACTACGAAAATTCCAAGAAGATTGAAGAAAAGGAGTCCAAAGAAGAATGAGATTGAAGATAAGAAGATTTGAAGATTGAGAGTATCCCACTCAAAATAACTTGCGTCATTACTAGGTTTAGAATCCGGGTTGTTGTCAGTGGTGTCCGGCCACTTTACTTTCTGTAATATTCTGGTTTGTAATAAGCAAGGCAATTCTGCCTATGGACATTTATTAATTAATTTGTATTTGATGTGATGATTTGATTGCCTTTAGGATTACTTGTTTTTACTAGTTTTTTTGGCGATTGCATGCCGCTTTTTGTTTTTGCCTGGATACGTGAGACTCGTGAGGGTGTGAAAATTTTATACTCGTAACTTTAAAAGTCTAAAATTTTAGTGAGTCTAAATAACATAGAAATATAACGAATCTAGAGAATTAGCCGGGGATCGACCCCGGGGTCGCATGCATGTTTCTGCATTACTCTTTCCTTGCTTTAGACCCTTCCCCGCCTGCGGGTAGAGTCCGGATAGTCTGACCTATGAGGACGAGGTGCCGGACCTGGGGAAGTCCAGTCTTCTAAAAAATTATTTTATAAGCCTGTTTTTAAAATTTCAAGCATATTTGATTTGAGGTTGTTAACCAGCATGCATCGCATTAGATGCAAATTAAAGAGTCAAAATTTTAATTTCATATCCTTAGCATTTTAGCACCCAACATAAGTCAAAGGGGCCAATTAGGAGAATCTCTAGATGTCGGCCCCGCCTCCCCAAAACTTTAATTATAACGTCCCTACCACTCTTTCATAAAAGACCGGACTCATCTCTTTTAAATCGATTAGGTGGTTAGCTGGCTCCCCAATCCATGTCGGGGTAAGTCCAGACCTTGCACTGCATTAGTTAGGATCGGACGACTGTGGTCCAATGTCCAAAGTAGATTTAGGTTCCGGGGCAGATCTTTGATTATAAGACCCCAAACTTCGGGAATCTAATCCCAAATTTCTAATAAAATGCTCAACTCTAATTAAATATCATTTCAAATCCAAAACATAAAGCCCAACACTTAGATTAAGTTGGGACACTTCCGGATGGTTCTGGAATCTCAAAGTGTCCCCTACTTCTTCTCCTTTAACTCCGTTAATAACTGTTCAATTTTGATCCATTCCCTTTTGATTTTCCAATAACTCTATTCATATTTTGATATCACTCCTATAAACTCTAACAAAATTCTGCCACCATTTTAATCGGGAGTTTTCGTAGGAGATTTTTGTCTCCCTACGATGTAATTAACTACGAGGGCTTGCGCTCGTAGGAAATTTAGAACCACATACACCTGATTTTAAAAAAAAAATAATTTCCAAAATTTTATTAGACTTCCTTAGGAAAAGTTAAGTAATGATCGTCATAATTGCATTAGAAGGATTATCGTAGAATGGTCTCATTTCCCTTTGGGGAGATACACCCTTCTTCGATAAGGCTTTGGATGTGAATGCGACGATCGTGTTTCTTGAATGTTGTAATTGGGTATCTAGTTGAACTATATTTTTGTCCCCTCAGGGTCATATAAAGTTCTCCTTAGAACCCGATCATAACATTCAAGATGAGTTTACATAATTCTAAATCTGAACACAGTTATGAAAGTTTATTTTCGTCCTACGGGGTGATATACTCTTTCTAACGAGTTGATTCGACTTTAGAATTAGAACTCAACCTTAATCTTAAAATTCCCAAAGAAAACTAATATTTTTCAAAACATGTTTTCCAAAATTCCACCAACAATCACATAGATGGTCCTTAGTAAAATCTAGTTTAGGTATTCCTCTCACCAAATTCTTTTGGGTAATTCTTCTAAGATTTTTCATATTAGAATGAAAAAGTCTCCTATGCCAAAGCCATGATTCATCAGAAACAGTTTTCAAACAAAAAGCAGTAGGAGATTGAATACAATTTAAATCTAGCATGTAGACATTGTTCACCCTTTTTCCATTTAAAACAATTTTCCCATTTAGGCTAATTATGCAGCTAGTAGGTAAAAATTTTACATTATAGCCCTTATCACATAGCTGACTTATGCTAAGAAAATTATGTTTTAAGCCTTCAATTAATAAAACATTGTCTATGAAAAAGTTTTTCAAATTTCCAATCATACCTGATCCAACCACTTTCTTTGTGGTATTATCTCCAAGTGTAACCTTGCCTCCACTCCTGGCTTCCAGCGTTATGAATTGAGCAGTATCTCCAGTCATGTGCTTTGAACATCCGCTGTCCAGGTACCATATACTCTCGCGAGGTCTTGTGTGAGAGTATTCCTGCAAAATTCTCAAATGTTAGACCTGGGAACCCAAACTAGTTTGGGTTCACCTTTATGAAATTTATAATCAGATGCATGTATGATATGTCTAGGTTTATGCATCTTAGTTCTCCACACCAAATTAGGTTTCATCTTTAAAGTGCAGGTGTGAGATATATGTCCCAAAAATCCATAATTGTTACATTTAACATTAGGAAAAATATTCCTATGTTTTCTTTCATATGATTGTCTTCTAAGGGATTTCATGAATTTAGGATAATATTTAGGATTTGTAAAATCTTCAAGTTTATGGGGGTTTCTATTATCCTCGAGAGCTCTTATAGTGAGTTTGTAAAATGAATTCATATCCTCCAAGATTCGATTGGTATAATTGATTCTATATGTCTTGCTCTCAGATTCATCCTTAAATTTCTTAAATTCTTTTTCTATTTCAGCATGGGATGATTTTAAATTCTCAAAATTTTTATTCAAGTCATCATATTCATCAAGTAGTTTCATGTGGTTGCTATCAATTAAAGCATGATCTTTCCTAAGGATTTCGTGTTCCTTATTAAGCTCTTCCAATTCTAAAACTACACTAGCATGCATCTTTTTCATTTTCCTATATGCATCATGCATGTGTTCAGAAACTTCATACAATTCATTATAGGTTAAATCACATACCTCTTCTTGATCAGATTGTTCAGCTTTATCTGCAATCAAGCAAAGGTTGGTGACTTCTTCTTCTTTTTCAGTCTCAGATGAGTCTGAAGCTGAGTCCGCCCAAAAAGCCTTTTGAAACTTCTTCTTGCCCTTCTTTACCATTGATTTCTCCTCTACCTTCTCCTTGCTAGGAGTGTCTTTGAGTTTTGGACAATCAGTCTTTATATGACCTGGTTTCCTGCATTCATAACAAATCACTACATTAGAAACCTTGCCATTTCTGTTATACTTACCTCTATTCCATTGCTGGCGTCTCTTCTGCTTCCTCTTTAAAAAGCTTCTGAATTGTCTAGTCATCAGTGTAATATCGTCTTCATCCTCAGGTTGTGAGTGTTCACTTTCTGACTCTACCACATTTAGTGCAATATTCTTGTCCTTTCTTGGTTCACCTGCATCAATCTTTCTTTGACTTACTCCTTGCTCATAAGCAATGAGTGAACCAAGAAGATTGTCAATGGAATAAATGTTCAGATCTTTAGACTCTGTAATTGCAGTAATTTTAGCATCGTATGCAGTAGGTAAACAACGAAGAATCTTATTGACCATTTCAGCATTAGTTAATTCCCTACCAAGTGCATGCAAAGAGGTGACAATTTGAGTGAATCTTGTGTACATGTCAGATAAAGATTCATTAGGTTTCATGCGAAATAATTCGTAGTCATGTAACAAAATATTGAGTCTTGATTGCTTAACCTCATTTGTCCCTTCATAAGTAATACAAAGTCTATCCCATATGTCTTTTCCGCTTTTATAAGTTGAAACTCGCATGTAGTCTTCAGATTTTAAAGCACAAAAAAAACTATTTAAACATTTTGCATTTAATTGTGCTAAGTCACGTTCTTCTATAGTCCAATCTGCATATGGTGTATCTACCCTAATTCCATCAACTAATCTATTTGGTTTTGAGTAACCTTCCTGGACTAGCATCCATATGCGATAATCAAGTGACTGTAAGAAAGTAGACATGCGTGTTTTCCAAAAATCAAAAGAAATATTGTCAAACAGTGGAGGTCTAGTGATAGAGTAACCCTCAGGTGTTTTTCGGTTTCCAAATGTAGCCATCTACGTTAATCAAAAAGTAGTTCAAACTTATGATTTTGAAACTATGCTCTGATACCACTTGTTGAGTCCAGTAATTAGGTTGTTAAGCCTAAGTAAATGTCCCACGGCTACCAAGAGGGGGGTGAATTGGTAGTTTTAAAAATTTTAAACCCTCTTAATGATAAAGTTGAACCGAAAAAAAATTTTCTTTTAAAGTTTGTAGAAAAATGTTTTTCAACCACAGAGTTGTTAAAACTGAAATTAAAAGTGCGGAAATGTAAAAGCAATAAAGTAAATGACACCAGATTTATAGTGGTTCGGTCTATAACCAGACCTACATCCACTCCTCAGAGGCACCCTCTGAGTATTGCACTAAAACCAATAGTGACTCTCCTTTAGCACCCACAGCAAGGCGGAGAAGCCTTTACAACACACTCTTTTCACCACTACCCGGTGCGGCAGAGAACCGTCGTCCTTTTACACAAACCACAGTGCTGGCAGAGAACCGTCATCCTTTTACACAAACCACAGTGCTGGCAGAGAACCGTCGTCCTTTTACACTCTCCTAGTGTGGGCAGAGAACCCTACGGCTGTTCACACTCTCCAAGTGTAGGCAGAGAACCTTTCTGCTGTTCACACTCTCCAAGTGTAGGCAGAGAACCCTTCGGCTGTTCACACTCTCCAAGTGTCGGCAGAGAACCGGATCTCCTTGACTGATCTTCTCACAAGAATCTAGAAGGAAGAAGGAAAAGAGTGAAGAAATCCAATTTCACAAGTAGAGACTCTTACCTTAGTAATCCAAGTGAAGCCTTCTCGCTCCAATGGTAGGAATCCTCCTTTGAATGCTCTCTTCCACTCTCTCCTTGGCTATTCTCTCAAGAGGCACGAAGATCAAATGACAAAAAGATTGTGTGGCAGTCTAATTTGGACTATTTATACAAAAGACATGAAAAACCGCCCAAAAACTGCATATTTTCAATTCTGTACGCAGTGGATCGTCCTGTACGATCCTGGATCGTCCTGGACGATTTTACTTAAACGATCTGAAACGACCCAATTTGTATATGTGTACGAAATGACTTCGTACAGCTGATCGTCCTGTACGAACTAGGTTCGTCCAGTACGAACGGTTATTACAAGGTCGGTTCTAGAAACTGCTAAAAACTGTTCTAAGTCGGTTAATCGTTTGGACGAAAATATGTTTGTCTGGACGAAAATTTTCCAGAGAGCCGATCGTCCTGGACGATTATTTATTTCGTCTGGACGAAAATTTTCCAAAGGACTAATCGCCGCGGACGATAATTTGCTTTCGTCTGGACGAAAATTTTCCAGAGAGCTGATCGTCCGGTACGATATTTATTTTCGTCTGGACGAAAATTTTCCAGATGACTGGTCGCCTCGTACGATGATAAAATTCATCTGGACGAAAATTTTACAGAGAACCCATCGTCCGGGACGATAATAAATTTCGTCCTGGACGAATAGGACTTAGAAAAAAAATTTTAAGCAAGTTCTTATTCATTCCAAGTGCTCTATAGGAGATAACTGACAGATCGTCCAGTACGATAAATATCGTCCTTTACGATCAGTATAGAATTTTAAGATCTCCTTATTTGTGTGTGTGAGATTTTATTCACTCAATTACAATCACTCCCTTTCAAAATTAATTCAAAGAAAAGGCAAACTTCAAATAAACAAAATATCTCATGTTGAATTTGATTTGAAGTTATCGTAGTCTGGAGTCTGATTTTCCTGAAATGTTAGTACACACAAGAGCAAGTGCAAATCTTCTGAAATTGTTAGGAGATAACAATACATTTGAACAATAATGTTTGGAATCATCAAAACTACATAAGTTGCACAAATATAAATCATTCAAATAGCAACTATTCAAACATCCTTGACAAATCTTCTCACAAGAATTCTAGAAGGAAGAGAGAAAAGAGTGAAGTAATCACAAACCAAGAGTAAAAACTCTTACCTTTGAGTACCAAGTGAAACCTTCACGCTCCAATAGCAAGAAATCTACTTCAAACACTCTCTCACACACTCTCTCCATAACTCTTCTCTCAATAGGCACGAAGATCAGTAGGAAAAAAGATTATATGGCAGTTTAGTTTGGACTATTTATAGGAAAGACATAAAAAACCGTCCAAAAATTATAAATTTTTAAGTCAATACGAATTGGATCGTCCCGTACGATCATGGATCATCTTGGACGATTTTACTTAAATGAGTTGGAAACAAACCTAATTTATATGGGTATGAAATGATTTTGTACACACACATCATCCCTTACGAACTAGGTTTGTTCGGTACGAACGGTTATTCCATAAGTCGGTTCCCAAAAACTACAGAACGACACTTAATTTTCAGAGTCGTTTCACTTCGTCTTGGGACAAAGTTAAGGTTCGTCCGGATGAAAGTTTTACAGAGATAAAATCGTCCCAGGATGAATACACTTCGTCCTGGACAAAAATGCTTCAAAGAGCAACTTGTCCTGGAACGAATACACTTCATTCTTGAACAAAAATTTTCCAGAGAACATTTCATCCTGGGACGAATACACTTCGTCCTGGATGATCAGGACTTAGAAAAATTTTCTTCAACCCCTGTTCGTTCCATTGCTCTTTAGAGGAGATAACTGATCTGATCGTCCCGTACGAACTATGTTCATCCTGGACGATCAATACAAATTTCTCAAACTCTCCTAAGGTGTGTGTGTGTGTATTCACTCAATTACAATCACTCCCTCTCAAATTTAATTCAAAGAAGAATACAAATTTTTAAATATATAAAGTATCTCATACTAAATTTGATTTGAAGTCATGTAGTCTAGAGTTTGATTTTTCTAAAATGTTAGTACACACAAGAGCAAAAACAACTCTTCCAAAAAATGTTAGGAGATAACTATACAAAAAATAATAATATTTAAAATCATCAAAACTATACAAGTTGCAAGAATGTAAAACATGCAAATAGCAACTCTCTTAACAATTTTAACTCCATCTAAAACCCATGACGGCAAAGAATAACTAGTTAAAATCATATGCCACATATGAAAATCAATCGATTGCAAGAAAGTAGACATGCAAATTTTCCAAAAATTAAATATAATATTTTCAAACAAAGGTCGTCTGGTGATTGAATAACCTTCCGCAATATTATGATTGAAAAAATTAGCCATGGATCGAAAATTCAAAAGCTTTCAAAAACTTAGATTTTATGAATCCCGCTCTGATACCACTTGAAAGTTTGTTTGGAATGTTAGGCCCTTATAAACTAGTCTCAAGGCTAACCAAAAAGGGGTGAATCAATATTTTAAAATAAATCATTCAATCAAAAATACAAACCAAGATTCAGCACAGAGAAAAAACAATACGGAAAAATAAATGCAAAAATAATAAAGGAAAGAACACACCAGATTTATAGTGGTTCGGTCAAACTATGACCTATGTCCACTCTTTGGAGGCACCCTCCAAGTATTGCACTAAACTAAGTGTCTCTCCTTTAGCCCCCTCATCTAGGCAGAGAAGCCCATACAAAATCAATTCCACCTTCCCCTATGCGGCAGAGTCGTCAGGTTCTTTGACACCAAAGAGATCTTATTCTTCTGTGAACTTCCCTCAAGATGAGCCTTAAATCTGATTGTATTAAGGTTCAAGCCTGCTAGAGCAATCGTGTGGAATCCCCCTCCATACTCCCTTGAGTCCCCCCTCACATGATCTTCTCCCTCTCTCAGACTTCACCCGTTCATCACTCCTTTCAAGCTCTCTCTTCAAGTTTTCCCTAAGAACAAAGCTATAATGGCTGTCAAAGACACTTACAAAATGCCTTGTCAAAAGCTTAAATAGAAGATCTCAAAAAGAGCTCATTAATGCAACTTTCCGACTTTATCGTCCAGGTCGATAGGAATATCATCCTGACCGATCAGTATAAATTAAGCTCAATCAGCCCGGGATGATTTGGGATGATAAGAAAAAAATTGGTTACATCATCCAGGCCGATACGATATTATCATGGCCGATAAGTTTAAAACCAAACACAATCATCCTCAACATCGCCCTGAATAGATGCTGGCTGATGTCAATCGTCCAGGCCATCGTCCCGGTCAATCCAGCGATCGGCTCGACCGATGTGATCGAATCAATCAACCTTTAATGCTTTCCATAGATACTAGATTAATTTAGGCATAATTGAGTTAGATCGTCCCGAACAATGTGGATATCATCCTGACTGATTTCCTAAAACAAAGAATACCTAAACTGATCATGGCGGCTGATTCTTTCTTAATTGAGCCTATCGTCCAGGCCGATCTACTTAATGATGACTGCCTTAATGAGGATGATGCCCTAATTAGGGTTTCTATTTTTGAACCGATCGTCTAGGCTGATATAAATATCATCCCGGACGATATTACCAAAAACAATAAACTCTAGGGGACAGTCAGAAAATCTTCCAAGGTACGTGTGTGCAAAGTTACATAGCTTCAGGAGCCATACCAATTACAATAGACTCAAGAATGGAAAAATGGTACAAACTTACTCAGACCTAGTCTACCCAATCTTGAGCTGATTCCAAATTGTAGTATGATCTTGTGAACCTGAAATCTTAGTTAATATGACAATCGTAGAGAAATAAGAGTGTTTGTTATCATCAAAATTATAATCCATGAAAATATATCCGCAACATCTTGTGTACATGTCAGAAAGGGATTCATTAGATTTCATGCGAAATAGTTCATAGTCATGTAACAAGATGTTTGATTTAGACTGTTTAACTTCATTAATCCCTTCATAAGTTATATAGAGTCTATCCCATATGTCATTTCCACTCTTGAAAGTGGAAACCCGCATATAATCATTATATTTGAGGGCACAAAAGAAATTATTCAAGCATTTAGCATTAAATTATGCTAAGTCGAGTTATTCTACTATCCAGTCTGTAAAGGGTGTTTCAACTCTAACTCCATCAACTAATCTAGTTGGTTTTGTACACCCTTCCTGAACTAAGATTCACATACGATAATCAAGTGACTGTTAAAATATAGACATGCGTGTTTTCCAAAAAATAAAAGGAATATTGTCGAACAAGGGAGGTCTAGTTATAGAGTAACCATCAGGTGTGTTTCAGTTTCCAAATGTAGCCATGATCGTTAATCAAAAAGTAGTCTAAACTTATGATTTTGAAACTAAGCTCTGATATCACTTGTTGAAACTTGTTAATTATGAATTAGGTTGTTAGACATAAGTTAATGTCCCAACGACTAACCAAGAGGAGGGGTGAATTGGTAATTTAAAAATTCACCTCTTTTTAAAATTGATTAAAACTTTAATGAAATTTTGAAAATGATTTTTCAACCATAAATTAATAGAAACAGTAAAGTATAAAGCAGCGAAAAATAAAAGACACAATATTTATAGTGGTTCAATCAAACACGACCTACATCTAGCCCCTGAAAGCTCCCACTTTAGGCATTACATTATTACCATGAGTGTCTCTCCTTTTTCCCCCACAGCAAGGCGGAGAAGCCTTCACAAAAACTCTCTTCCACCACTACCTATTGCGACAAAGAACCGTCATCCTTTTACACGCTCTAAGTGTTGGTAGAGAATCATTGTCCTTTTATACCCTCTAAGTGTTGGTAGAGAACCATCGGCTGTTCACACACTCCAAGTGTAGGAAGAGAACCTTTGTCTTTTCACACTTCTCCAAGTGTAGGCAGAGAACCCTTCGTCTGTTCACACTCCTCGAGTGTCGGTAGAGAATCGAATCTCCTCAAAAGATCTTCTCATGATAATTCTAGAAGGATAAAAGAAAAGAGTGAAGAAATCGCAATTTTATTAATGGAGATTCTTACCTTTGAGTATCCAAGTGAATCCTTCACGCTCTGGTAGTAAGAAATCTCCTCCAAATGCTCTCTCTCACTCTCTCCTTCAATCTCCCTCTAATATGCACAAAGACCAACGAACAAAAAGATTTCATGACAGTCTTAAGTAAACCTTTTATAAGAAAGACACAAAAAACTGTTCAAAAACTAGAATTATTCAAATCTGTGCGTTCATGATCGTCCCGTACGATCCAATTTCGTGCGTACGAACAGTGTAAAAACTATTACGTACGATCTCAATATACATGGGTATGAACTGCCTTTGTACCCGATCATCATCCCGTACAATCATGGTTCGTCTGGTACGAATCGTTATTTCTAAGGTTCATTGGGATGAAAAAGCAGGACGGATCACAAGTTCAAAGAACAGAGAACATCACCAAGGATGAAGGGGTCAATTTTTCTGGACGAACAGTTCAAAGTGAAAATCTAGAGGAGATCATCCAGGGATGAATGGGATATTTTATCTATACGAACAGCTCAAAATGAAAATCTAGAAGAGCTCGTCAAGAGATCGTCCAGCGACGAACAATGGAAATCGTCTGGACGAATAGTTCAAAATGAAAGTCCAGAGGATATCATCTAGGGATGGACAGGGAAATCGTCTGAATGAACATTTCAAAATGAAAGTCCATAGGACATCATCCAGGGATGAACTGGGAAATCATCTGGACAAATAGTTCAAATTGAAATTCCAGAGGACAACGTCTAGGGACGAACAAGGAAATCGTCTAGATAAATATGACTTAGAAAATTTTTCCTCACTTTATGTTTGTTCCATTTGCTCTTGGAGGAGTATAACTAACCTGATCATCCCGTACGAATATAGTTCGTCCTGTACGATCAGTATTAAAATTTTGAATTTTAAAGCTCTGCCCCGGTGTGTGTGTGCTGAGTTACTTAATTACAATCACACTCTCTTAGATTCAAGCAAAGGTAAAATACAGACTCTAAGTTATAAAATATTATAACCAGATCTTGATTTAAAGTCTTCAACAATCTGGAGTATAATTTCCCTGAAATGTTAGTACACACAAGAGCCAAAAACATTTCTTCCAAAATGTGTTAGGAGAAAATAATAATCAAAATAATAATATTTAGAATCGTCAAAACATATAAGTTGCAAGAATGTAAAGCATGCAAGGCTAAATAGCAACTCTCTCAACAAACTCCCCCTTTTTGATGATGACAAAATAATTATTGTTTGTATAATTTTCAAATTCCTAAGTTTCTCCTAAACTCCCCCTGAATAAATAAGCATGTAAGAATAAGGGGTTTTTTTTTTTTGAAATAATCCCAATTTTTTTAATTTTAAAATTTTTACACACTCAAACAACACAACAACAAATGAACACAAAAACACATTGAAATTACAGACAAACTAATTCCTAATCAACCCAATCTTGAGTTGATTGACATTGCCAGTGGACTTGTGGACCTGAAATGTTAGTGTGCAGGGCAACAAAATAGATATGCAATAATAACAGTGATAAGGAAACAACAATATTTATTATCATCAAAATCACAGTACTTGAGCCCAAATTTGCAACAGTACATTTAATTCCTATAACTTCTTAGGTTCCCTTTTATATATAGCTTTTATAATAGAAGATATACTAGGTACGACATCAATATAGAACTCCACCTTTCTCTCAAGATGTAAAATCACTAGTTCCTCATGAAACATATATGAAAACTCTCATATAAGAGTTAAATCATAAGAACCGCTAAAAGTTTTAATCCCATTTTTTACATATATAAGAATTATAATGTTCCCCTTCCTTCATATCTATTAACTTATAGATCTAATATCAAAGATGCAAATACACCTCTACCACCCTGAAAATAAAATGTCTCCACCAACACATATAGTTACCCACTTTCGATTACAATCAATATGAGCCTCATACCTAATCAACCAATTCATACCTAAGATAATATCAAACTATATCAAAGTTAACAAAATTAGCACAAACTTTAACTTCCTATATTTGGATCTCAATCTCAAACATAAAGGCTTTACTAGCAACCAAATAATATTTGATGGTTAAAATAATATATAAATTAGATAATAAAGGAACAAGATGTAAACCAAAGCAATATGGAAATCTCTCAGACAAGAAAGAATAACTAATTATTGAATTGAATAAACCTTTATAAGTCTATATAGAAATAAAAATTATACCTATCACAACGTCAGGATCCTTGGACACCTATTTCGTTAAGGTATATACTCTGGCCTATGCTAGAGTATGTTGTAATTCGAGAGTCCGATCATGTGTTTTGATGATTACAAATATTATTGAATGTTTATATTCTTATTCCTACTTTTTATATTGCATATTTTTTATATGTCACTAACCTTTTTAAGTATAACATACATAAGGAAAAAGTAAAGAATCCATGCTCAAGAAAATGAAGCGTCGTGTATAAGTGACTCTATATTTGACAAAGTCTGTACTTTTTATTCTGAGTTATTTTCTATATCAGGTATATGTTAGTAAGAAAATCATGCACACACACACCAAGGTGGAGTAAAATTAAATATTTTAATTTTTTATTAATCATATTATATGATCAAAATTGCACTATAAAATTTGTTTATATATAAATTAATTCAAATATTTAATTAAATGAGATTAATCTAAATTGAACTATAGCTAATAATATTGTTCGACCACCAAATCATACATGATGATCAATTATTTTGAGAAACCCCACCATCGAATCATGGTTACTTAAAATAGGCAATTTTAAAATTTGAACTGATTATATTGTACAAACTAGTTCATATTGTATAAACACTAATTAAAATTTCCTAATTTAATTATGAGGATTAAGGAATCAAATTGGATCAATTTATCATTAATGATCATACTACACTCTTAAAAATCATATTATATGATTCATATGAGAACTCATGTGAATGAAATTGGTTAGTTATGGATAATCTATAATTTAATTGAACTAATTGTTTTGTATGATCTGTGCATCATACTGTATAATCAGAAGGCATAAAAATAAAAGTAGGGGTTTTAAGAGCCCACTTTATGAAATTATTATGTCATGAGGGGCAATAGTTCTTAAGAGCTTCAGAGATATTCTTTTCCTGCGAGATCGCTTGGAGAGAGTACATATCATAAAGGAGAGGGATAAGATAATGTTAAGAGAGGGAGAGCACGTTAAGGGAGTAAAAGGGTGTGAGATGAGTCACATGGTTGCTTTAGCTAGCCTACAGCTTGGGTGATCTTGTTGTGTTTGGTGGAGCTCTCGGAGGAGAGCTATAAGAAGAAGAGTCTTTAGGTAAAAGACTCCTAGCCAAAGAGGATAACATTGGCATCTCCACCAGATTGGGAGACGAAAGAAGGGATGGCTTCTTCGCCGAAGTGAGAAGCTAAAGGAGGGACAAAATATCTACTTGGTTGAAAAGGCAAGAGGAGGGATCGACTTTTTTGTTGGGCTAAGGATGCTAAAGAAGGGATGAAATCTTTGTTGGGTCGAGGAGGTGAGTGGATGGAGATTCTTCGAATTCTATAAAGGTTATTATCTACATGTGCTAAGGGAGAAGGGTTTTTCTACCTTTTTGTGTGTTGAAGAAGTTTGATTTAGTGTAATACCCAAGGAGGGCTAGATTTGGTTTGCGTGTTCTTACTATTTTGTACTTTACTTTCCTTATAATTTATTTTACTTCACTCTCATTATTTTATTTTCTTTGTGAAAGAGGATTTTGGTAAATGATCTTTAGTTGAGCCTTATTTTTAAAATTTATTTTGAAAAATAAAAAAATAATTTTTATAGTATAAAATTATAAAAAATCTATTTATTGCTTTTGGTTTTTAGTTAGAACCTTTTAATATCTAAAATGCTTTTATATATTTCAAGTTTTACTTTAAAGAAAAAGATTTCAAAGTGCTAAAAATATTTTAAAATACCAGTTCACCTTAGTCTTCGTGTTCCATAAGAACTTTTAGAGTAACAATAACTAGAGCAATAGACTCTCTCTAGGCCCCTCTTGGCTATCGCCAAGTGAACCTCCCACCATTTATACTTGGATTCCTTAGTGGAAGATCTCATTGTGAGTGCCCTTTATCGCCTATCATGCATGTAATCTACTTTGACATATAATCTACTCTAAAATTTGATCTACCCTCTAATACACTATCCTATCCTATAGCCAGATTAATCATGTCCAAAAAAATACCCTAAAAAAGGTAAATAGTGAAGCCTCTTTCCATAATAACTACATATTAGAGCACTCCTCATAGATATATATGAACTACCACTACCGGGATCAAAGGACTTAACCTACTTAAGTCACCTAACCCAAATTGACCCCTTCTTGTCATTAGCTCCACTCTTAGATGACTCCCTTATTATTCCCTTTCATCTTGCATCCTAACCATTAGATCATTCTCTATTAACCTTTATCTCTTGCTCAATGAAATCTTTGATATGAAATAGAACACATGGTTGCGTCAAACAAGTCCTTAATCTATAAAAAAATGATAACACTTTCCTTATAAGTGCTAACTACGTGTGGGGTCAACCTCATAAGAGTGATAAACTCAGTCTTATATTACATCACCAACATACTCCCCTATACTAATCTTCAAAAAGGCCCATGCATCTACTGCCTAGTAGATGGTGTCTCACGGGCTAAAATGGTAAAATATAGGTGCATGTGCCATTTCAAATAGTAAAATGATAATAAAGTATCATTTCAATGAGGAATCAGTGGATATTTCTATTAAGTTAAGTATTAATTTTTTTTAATTATCTTACTAAGCATTAAATTTTGAGAAAAACATGATAAAATAAAACTATACTACTTTCTATGGTTTTTTTTTTATTTCCAAAGAAAATCTACATATATAATTAATTTGGTGAAATTGTGCAAGTCCATTTTATCTTTAAAATGTATTTGTGAACTAGAAAAAAATGAATCATGCATCTTTATTTAATTCTTCATAATCCTAGCAATGTTATGACTAGCATTATATCTTCTCTAATCATGTAACTTGACTTCACAAGTTGGACATCATTTCCTTAATGATTCTAAACTCTAGAAATGCATAAATTTATGTTAATTAGGATTTTGTTTAAGTCTACTTAATTATTTTACTACATCTCCATCGCAATCATGAATTCACACCAAATTTTAATTTATAACTAATAAAATTATAATTAAATGAATCATGATGTTAAATGAAACAATCATTAGTAATGTGCAAGAATAAACTAATCTTGCAATGTAGACATTACCATAATCAAATCATAAATTCAAACCAAACAAATAAGTTGAATATTTAATAAAACAACAATCACAAACTTCATGGAAAGCCAATATAAAAATTATAGAAGTTTAGAAGGATTGAACTAGAGCAAGATGCTATAAATTACATCCTTCCTTCTATCCAAGGATTATTCAAAAAAATTCTTACAAACCCCTCACTCAAACTCTTTATGCCTACTAAAATGTGCATGAAAATATAGAAAGAAGAGACCCCACCTCCTAAAATTTAGTCTCATATTTATACTTCATGCACAAACATCTTCCTAACACCTAACAACATTGCAATGTGGAAATTTGGTGAAATGGTTCTCAATGTGTAACTTCTAGTATTGTGGTGCTAAGAGATTTGGCACTGTAATGCTTTGCATGAATTAACTTGTGGTTTCATGTGTGTAACTGTCCATGCCAACACCACCATGATACTAAGAGATTTAACACTGTAGTTCTGAAGTATTCATGTTAAGGTGTTGGAATGTTGGTGCTACGACACCAACCTCTCTATATTGGCTCAAAATAATTCTCCTTATAATACTACGACATTATGTTTTATGACGTTGCAATGTTGAGCACTCTTATTGAGTACATAATATTCCTTTATATAGCACTATGGCACTAAAATGTTGGCATCTTGTGCTCTTTAAAGATGCTTTTATATTTTGATCCCTTTGATAAATTCATGCACATCATGAAAAACTTAAGTGACTTTTTTACTTAAATGTATGCACTTCAAACAATATTATTTTCCAACTTAACAAAATTCCCTAAGCATAGCATATTTCTCATCCTCAAATAATCTAGATTCGCATTAGTGTCTTACCACCTTTTGTTAGCTTGCCATCTTTTAATTTTTAGTTCAATAAATAATAAAAATAATGATTTAATTAGATGCATAAATTGTTAATAATAAAATTAGTGCAACTATTAATATCTTGATATTTTATTTCTATTAATGTTCTCTCTAAATAAAACTCTTAAATGTAATTGTGAGTTATAATTAACTTAAAATGGTTTTAATGAATACATGTTTATAGGAGTTTCAAATTTATTTATTCTTAACAAACATGACCTAGGTTTCTTAATTTAATATAATTTAATCAATTAACCATATATTTGAACTTGTTAATGAAAGTGCTCTGATGGTTAGGGATGTTAAGCTCTTATGAACTAGTCTCAAGGCTAACCAAGAGGGGGTGAATTGGTATTTTAAAAAATCTTTCGATTGAAACACTCTTAAAACAAAAACCAAGATTCACCACAGAAATCAAAGTGCAGAAAATAAATATGAAAGCATTAATAGAACACAGAGATTTATAGGACCTACGTCCACTCCCTAGAGGCGCCCTCCGAGTATTGCACTAAACTCAATGTCTCTCCTTTTGCCCCCACAGCAAGGCGGAGAAGCCTATACAAACCTCCTTTCCACCAACCCAAGTGAGGCATAGAACCCAACTCATTTTTCTTCCTCCAGAAGAAGACAGAGAACCCAACTCCTTTTACTTCCTCCTAAAGCATGTAGAGAACCCAACTCCTTTTACTTCCTCTTGAAGCAGGCAGAGAACCTTGATCAGATGCTGAAGTTTACCTCTCTAGAACCCCCAAGGATCTAAGGACGATGACTAGAGAAGATAACGATGGATCCTTGTTTGGAGCAACCTTTGTGAACTCCCTCACAAACACCCCCACACAAGATCCTCTCTCTTTCTCCCTTTCTCTCCCTCTCCTCTTGGCTCTCTCAGGTCAAAGTAGCAGTAAAAGATGAGCTCTATGATAAAATAAGACCTCTTAAATAGAGGAGTTTTGGAATAGCTCTTATTTTATACAAATCAACTTTATCGCCAAGGATGATATAGATATCATCCTGGCCGATCAGCATAAATTTCGTTCAAACAGCCCAGTCGATTTGGGATAATCAGGAGATTTTAGGTCATACCATCCAGACCGATATAATATCATCCTAGACGATCAACATAATTCCCTGAATATCATCTAGACAATCGCTTTGAAAGGATGTCTGGACGATGAAAAAATAGCTTGATCGTCCAGGCTGATCTCACGATCGTCTTGGCCAATTATTTCAAATTCGAGGAAAATTATCCTGAACATCACCCTGAATAAAAGCTGGCCAATTTCAGTCGTCCAAGTGATCGTCCCAGATGATCCCGAGATCGTCCCGAATGATCCTGAGATAGTCCCGGATGATGTGATTGTGCAATCAAATCTTAATTGCTTTCCTTAATTACCAGATTAATTTAGGTATAATTATGCTGCATCATCCAGGCTGATGTCCTGGACGATGTTTAAAAATAAAGAATGCATAAATAGATCTTGCAGTTGATTCTTTCAGATTTGAGCCTATCGTCTCGGCCAATACGAATATCATCCAGGATGATGTACTTAATGACGGGTGCCTTTAATCAAGATGCCCTAATTAGAACTTTTGTTTTTAGTTTATCGTCTAGGATGATTTTAGGATCGTCCCGGATGATGTGATCAAAATAGAGAACTCTAATTAATAGACATAAATTTTCCCCCAAGTGTGTATGTGTAAGGTTACTTAGCATCAGAAACCACTCCGTTTACAGTGGACTCAAGAAAGGAAAAAATACAAACTGACTCAGACCTAATCTACCCAATCTTGAGCTGGCTTGAGTTGCACTCGATCTTGTGGACCAGAAAAGTTAGTAGAGAAGGCAGTCGTAGAAAATCATGAATGTTTGCTATCATCAAAATTCTAATCCATGAAATCAGATTTGCAATAGCTAAGAGATTGTTTAGTGAGTATAAAAGAAAATGGGTACCAAGTATTATTTCTCTTTTTTTTCTGAACAAATAATTTAGAGTCATTTTTCCCAATATGTACACCATTCATTCCCCATAAACCTAAATGAAATGAAGTTTGTACTACAATTAGAAGTATAATACAAGTAGCAAGTGTGTTTTGTTCTCCCATGATTATACCATTTGTCCTCTTAGTAGCAGACACCCTCCTCCACCGTTAAATTGGGGATGATATAAGATCCAAACTCCTAATTAAAAAGCATTTAAAATATCAAAATTATAAAATGAGAATGTTCTTTTATTGAAACCATCTAAACTCAATCCCCTGTTGTTCTTATACCGACCTCAATTATTATCATCATTGATATAAATCTATAACTAGTTCAATCACCTCCCAATATTTACTCCAAACCCGCCCACACCACCTAACACTATTATGGACTCTCTCTTATATATTTATCTTTAAGACCCACCATAAATGGAAGGTATGGCTTCTAATTTGGTGCTAGATTCCCAATTAGTTTCCTTTCTCCACACTAGTTCTCTCCCTATCACTACTTATGACAATTTCAAAAGCATACTTCTTAAGGATAAGATTTCCAAGATTCCTAATTGTATCACACTTGCTTCCTTATGTGATACCCAATAATTGCATCATGGAATTTGAGAGGCCTATAAAAGGGAGGAAGGATTCATGATTGCAAACAAATGATTCAAGATTACAATATTGATATCTTGAGTTTCCTTGAGACTAAAGTGAATAGATCTTATGTTTAACCATATTTTTACAGAAATCTTGTTATTTTCCCCAATGACGAAACCTATGGTAATTTCCATTATTTCCTTAGTAGCCATATTTAGGTTAAATGGGACTATTTTTACATCTCATTCTAGTTTTTAATTATCATTTCCAAGGTCATCTAGAAAGAAGTGGTCTATCTTGGTTTAGTAAATCTTTTTGCAATCTTTATTTATGCAAACATGACCCACTTAATTGAATGAATTTATGAAAAATATTGCTTCAACTATTATTTTTCATTAGCTTATTCTTAGAAAATTCACAACATTTTGTCAAGGAATGAGGTGGGTGGCAATCCAACTCTGTATAATAGGATGTTAGATTTGTAGGATTATATCTTTGACATTAGTTTAAATTAAACACCTAATATTGTGTTATCTCTAACTTGGTTTATTAATCAAGTAGAAAATCATATTTATTCCAAAATTGATAGAGTTATTTTGCAATAGGGACTAGCAGGAACTTTATCATTTTCATTATACAAAGTTTTACCTCATTTGTCTTAAGACCATTCCCCTCTTATCACTTATTTGAATGAACAAGTTATCAACATATTTACTTTTAAAAGTTATCAACCACATTTGTCAATCTTAATTCTATTATTAAAAAGGCGCATAAAACTATTTTCAATGAAGACCCATCTTTTTCTTCTTTAAAAATCTTAAGGTAATGAAACCCTCAAGGATTTTGATGGGAAGTCCTCTTCCCAACTAAAAATCTTGTCTTATCTTAATAAGGAGCAAGTGAATACTCTCTATTTACTGGAAAATAACCCACAAAATTATAAGATCACTATTGAGCCCAATCTATTCAATAACAATTCACAAAAATATCAACCTTATTAGGAAGCTCTCCACCAACCATGGGGTTGTTTATGGTTAAAATATTATTATTGAGAAAAAACTCTCTATATTATTAATCTCTTTCAATAGCGAGAACTCTTCAACAATTCATTTGAGTAACCTTATTGGTTCCTTTATTCCTACTACTTAACTTGCCAATCTTATTAGGCTCATCTCAAATGAAGAAACTATTAATGTTATTCATAACATATTGCAAAAAAAAAATCTCTAGACTCAATGACTTTACGCCTAATTTCATTTCTCATTGTTTAGATATCATTGGAAAATAATTTCTTTTAGGTTTTTAGACATTCAATACTTCCATGCTCCCTAACATTGTTAAGCAAAGCCTTATTACTTTAATCTCCAAAGTCAAGCACTTTAACTCTCTGACGTACTATATATTTATTTCTCAATATAACACCTTTTATAAATTCATTGCAAAGACCTTGTCTAATAGATAACTTTGTTCTCCCACTCCATGTTCATAAAATTAAATCAACTTTTATTTAGCATAGTGATATACCAATAAAAGTGCATTGGCATATGAGATCACCTATAGTCCCAATTTTGACTCTCACAAAAACTGCTTTGTGCAAACATTCATCTTAGAAAGTCGTTTGACACTATGAATATACATTATATATTGGATAGATTGGTTCAAAAGGGTTTACAATGGGCCTTCATTAAGTGAATTATTGTGTATTATCAATGTGACTTTTTTATTATGCTCAATAGATAAATTAACGGCTTCTACAATCTTCAAATGGCATTAGGAAAAGATATCCTTGATCACCTTTCCTTTTCATTATATATTGGTTGTTCTCTCTCTCCTTTGAGATGAGGAGATCAATGCTATGAGGTATAATAACATGATCACTTACTCATTGTAGAAAAATTATAAGTCATGAGAGATAATCTCCCCACTACTCTTGCTCTTGAAAGCAACCTGATAACCTTGGCCAATGTCATAGATGTTAAAGTTAATCATCAAAAGTCAAATGATTCATTATTCTCTTAAGCACTGGGCATTTATGTTGGATAGTTTCCTCTAAAATATTTGAGATGGTCTCTTTCTACGGGGCATCTCTAAGGTTGGCAAGCTAGTAATCCAAAACCTTTCTTTGGTGCCAAATTTCAACTTATCATATCTTCCATAAACAAATTATCTATTTGGATTCAAGTCATTTTCATTCCGAAATGTATCATGAAAAGGATTACCTCTCTAACCTTCATGTTCTTTCATGATGAAGCATATTATAAGATTCATTATCTTTTGGCATCAACCTATATTGCCAAAAAGATAAAGATGGAATGGGTTCTACTTATATCTCCAATCTCAATCAAGTTTGTAAAGGCCATTTAATGTCTCTATAACACCTCAACCCTCTTTCCTAATTGGTGTCCTACTAATTATAGCTATTTAAAGAGGCATACAGTCTTCAAGACTTATCCTCTCCGAAAAGAATTAATAAGGATGTTTTTATGCTCAAACATAAATTCAATTTTATCAATGGGGAAGGGTTTTAATTGCTCCCAATAGGGAAAATTTATTTTTGAAATATTGGGTACAAGCTGCTTTACCTTATTTAATAAGCCCAAGGATGCTTTCTTGAATACTATTATCAGTTATGAAACTTGGTTTTTTTCACTGATAATGGAACATGTCAATACTTAATATTGATACTTTATATATAAAGTTATCCTACCAGGCAGAAAGACTTGGTTTTATGGAATGAGAATAAAATTTATAAAAATTGTATTCTAAAACATATCATTTTTAATAACCCATCTAGCAATAAAAGCCTGCCGTTTGAATAAAATCCAAAATAATTGACTCAATTAGGAATAAAAGCTCATCGCAATATATAATCTTAAAAAATCATAAAGGCTTTCTGAAACAAATTTGATTGTTTCTGATTAGTTTTTCATGATTAAAACATACACTGGGTTTCATTATCTTCGTTTTTCAAATGACTATAACGTAGTTGATTTCATCATTTTCAAGCTATTTCTTTTATCAGATTTTAGCTTCTACACTATTGCATCGGACATTCTTGACAAATAGTTGCTCACAAACACATTTGCTTCTGCTATAATTAAGTCAGGCACTAACCAATGATAGTACTCATAGATCTAACCCATTTGTGGCATGTTCAACCCAATAATGCAAGGCTGTTATCACTCGAGATTCTCTATTTCCACCGGCAGAGCTATGGTGAGGACCATTGGGGGCACGGGCCCCCACTGGCCCAACTCGCAATAAAAGCCCAACGGGTGAATATAATCCAAAATAACTGACACAATTATGAATAAAAAATCACAACATTATATAATCTTAAATAATCATAAAAGATTTTGACTACAATTTTTATCGCTTCGAAATAGTTTTTCTTGATAAAACATACATGGGGTTTCATCTTCTTGGTTCTTATATGACTAAAGGTGAGTGGTTTTCATCCTTTTCTATTTATTTTCTTTTTTTGATAAAATTTTGGATTCCACGCTGCTAAATTGGACACTCTTGACAAATAGTTGCTTGCTAGCACATTTGCTTTGCTCGCGCACTAAGCAATGATACCACTCATAAATCTAATCCATCAATGTCATGTTCAACCCAATAATGCAAGGCTGCGATCGCTCAAGATCCCTTATTTTCACTAGCAGATCTATAGTTTGGAGCCTTTGGGGTCACGGCCTCCATTGGCCCATCAAACAATAAAAGCCTACAGGCTGAATAGAATCCAAAATAACACAACAAATTAGGAATAAAAGCTCACTACATTATCTTATATAATCATAAAGGCTTTCTACTACAAATTTGATTGTTTCTAATTAGTTTTTCATGATTAAAACATACATTGGGTTTCATCTTCTTGGCTCTTCAAGACTATAAGTGACCTGATTTCATCATTTTCCAGCTATTCCTTTTTGGATCGAAGTTTGGCTTCTTTGCTATATTGCATAGGACATTCTTGACAAATAGTTGCTTGCTAGCACATTTGTTTTTTTTTTTTTTTTTCTATAGTTAAGTAGGGCACTAAGAAATGATATTGCTTATAAATCAAACTCATTTATGTCATGTTCAACCCAATAATGCAAGGCTGCTATCACTCAAGATCTCTTATTTCCACCGGTAGAGCTATAGTGGGGGGCCCGTGCAATAGGGCTTTTGAGGGCCCTGGCCCCCACTGGCCCATTCAGCAATAAAAGCCCACAACCTGAATAAATTCCAAAATAACTGTCACAACTAGGAATAAAGATCACCGCATTAGATAATCTTATATAATCATGAAGGGATCAACGATAGTGATCAAACTCAACTACTTTTGCTGAGATATCTAGCGTCGTATCCATTAGACCATGAAGAAACACCTTCTATAATATTTAATATTTTTTATTTAAATTATTTCTAATTTGACAAAATTATAACTAATCTAACAACAAGTAATAATTCCATAATTTCTTCTTTGTTTGAAATTTATATCACTAATATATATATATATATATATATATATATATATATATATATATATATATATATATATATATATATATATATATATATATATATATATATATATATATATATATATATAAAGAAAAATTATTTATATGTTATAAATTTATTTTTTTTATAAAACTAATACCTGAATATTTAAAATGAAATAATATAATCATAGCATTATGTGTAATACAACTAAAAGAATTTAAATATAAAATTTAATAATATATTAAAAATAAATATTAATATTCTTTAAAGATCAAAATATTATTTTACTATGAACCGTTAAAAAAAAGGTAAAAAGCATCTGAAAAAAATTGAGTATTTAAAAAATCATCAATTTGTGCTATGAATAATAAAACTTTCTAGATCCACCCATGCCTATTTCTTTAATTCCATTATTGACGGATGTCAAATGTAGTTTGACTCGTATTCTGAGCCCATTGACTTTTGTTGCTAGGAATTTTTTGGATACCCATTTTGTCTACTTTTTTTTCTTTTGTTGTGTTCTAGAATATTTGGGGCTATTGAGAAATAGAGATTTAATCTCTTAATTTTATATGAAGACCCAAAATAAATACATATAAGAGAAATGGATGCAATAGTTGTAAGAGACATCAAAGTTTTTATCTTCAAACCCATAAAAAGAAAAAAACCACAAGGTCTAACCTAATTAAACTGTGATTCAACTAGTATCTATATTTGATTACAAGTTCAGCTTTCCCTACACTATAAAGAACACATTAGTTGGTTGGAAGTTAGAAGACCCATTTGGTAGGAATCTAGCATAAACTCAAGCGTTGAAGTTTTATAAGTTAGAGTTGATATCCACAGCCTACATAAGTCTTGTAAGTGATGGAGTGTGTTATCATTATTAATGATGGTGGATGATAAAGCTAGTAGGCGTTGAGTAGCTAGATGATGATAATCAAAAGATTATATGTCTAAGGATTGCAGTCGGCAGACAATAGAGGTCAGAGGACAATACTAATGGGCGACAGAGGTCAAAAGAATCATAGTCGAGCGATAATGGTCAGAGAACGGTGATAGTGGTCCAATGACCATAGTTGGTGAGAACGGATTTATGAAGGGCTTCGGTCGACCGACGGTGGTCAAATGATCATAATTCAGGGACGGTTATTCAAGGAACATAGTCAGCGAGCAATGAATGTAGGATGGACTATAGTTCGATGACAGAGGTCAAAAAAATCCTAGCCAGTTGACAGTGGTCCAAGACCTTGGTATTCCTGCTTTATCTAATCTTACCTATGCTTATAAGTGCTTTTTAATTAGGAGGTTTTTAGCAAATTTCTCTTTTCTTGGCTAAGTGGTGGAGATTCAAATATTCATCTCTATGAATGCCTTATACTTCTCAAGCTTCTCCCTGCTGAAATATTATAACTAAAGTTGCACAGAAAGTTAAAATTCTTCTCTTTTGACATAAATGAGGATAGCTGCTTGTTATTTTTCAGGGATCCATGATTTCTAGGCCACTCTATTATGGATTAATTTGCCAATGATTTCAGCCTGCTTAATTACTTATCCAATGCATCTACTTCTAATTTTGTGGTAAACAGGAAGTGGTACCTCCCGAGCAATTGGCCTTATATGATGAGGGAAAAGATTTATGAAATACTCATCAAATCTAAATACTGTAATAGTATGTGGTGGTTGAACACTAATAAGCCAGTATTAAAAGACTTATTACATTCGTTATATCAAGAGATGACTCCGATCTCTTGGCATTAGTACATTTGGCAAAAGAAACTTGCCTTATGGAAGTAGTTACGACAAATATTCAATAGGGACACAAGGTATTTTAATCCGAATATTTTATTCATCTACTTTTAATAAAATAAAATTACACGGGAGTACTATTATAACACAAAATAAGATTTCCTAACGAAGAATTTATGAGAAAGAGGGGCTTAGGGATTAGGAAAACAACACTGCATAGTGAGTTTTAGAAACCATAAAATAACACAATATAGTGAGTTTTAGAAGACACTGATACATTGGCTAAATTATAAAAGAATCAAACAAAAGAATTTACTCTACCATAAAAGTCTACCAATAGAAAGTTGTCTTCCCATAATCAGTTAATGTCCACCTGTCACATAACAAATAATTAGCATTGAGCACCTCCAATATTGCACCAGGCAAGTGTATTCTTTAGTTCCTATAAAAGATAAACATCAAACTAAAAAGTGCCCCAAAAGTTGAAGTTTATTAATTCCTGCAGGATAGCAATAAATAATAAAAAATCTTTCAAAACTTCAACTTTATATTGAAGGGCACAAAAGATGGCGTATTATGCTTAGCAAGTAGGACTTGAGAAGTACAAGGATATCAAAAATGGTGTACCCTTTGAAGAAAAAAGCATGAATTATATATTAGGATATTTTATAATGCTTTATGTGATATTATTTTATGTTTTAATTGGTTACAATTATACCTCATAATTTGGAGCCCTCCTATAAATACAATTACATAAAATGTATTGGAATTATTAATGAATGAAGATATAATGCGGCGCCTTTCTACTTTTAAATTTCACTCTCCTCCCCTCATTTCCTACTAGTTCTGTGTAGAATCTAATTGTATTGATCAATCAGCTTCTAGTGTTGCCTTGAACCTCAGTTCAAATTTTCATGCTTGCTTGGGATTGCGGGGGTTTGCCCTCTTTTGGTAATCTCGGTGAAAAAAAAAATCGTATAGTTGCCCCGGCACTATGTACACGAGTGCACCGACCCAACTGAATAGAGAGAAAAGCGCCGCAGCAATGTGTGATGCCACAATGCTGAGGGTTTGAACATCGCAGCAACTTGGTGACAGAGGCTTGAGCGCCACAACTTACAAACTGGCGCCACAGTGCTGCGTGGCAGACTGTATAGTTTTTTTCTCATTTTTCTAAAGGGTTGCATCCCTTCGTATAATTAACGCTTTCTCTTGTGTTTAGAGTGTGAGATCTATGAGAACGGTGTAATATAGAAGAAAAACAATGAGAGAGAAGATAGATGTGTATTTATTTCTCCCTATTTTCATAGTTAATTTATTGGTGTAGTGTGACTCCATGGTGTTTTCCCAATTTCGGATTTTTACACGTTAAATCCTAGTGTCTTTTTATTTTTCGCTTCTTTCTATTTTTCTTGTTTGTTTTATTGCGGTGTTTACTTCCATTCCCAGCATTTCCTTATCCATTTGGTCAACTAGCCATGCTCTCACTTTCTTTTAATTTTGTCATCCTCCTCCCTCCTCTCTTAGTCTCAACCTTTAGCTCTTCTCCAAATTTTCCATCCTGGACAGTTTCACAGATGCTGCCTCTTCTTTAGGGAATGTGATTTAATTCATTATAAGTCCATGATAGAAAGCACGTAACAAGGGAATCGTTAACCTTAAGCGAGGTTCTAAGTAATGTTTTGAATGATCAAAAGGCCATTGGTATATTAGAGCTTTGTCAACCATTCCCCTTAGGATCTTTCATATTAGGTCTGGTAGCAGAAAAGCTATAATAGGGTCAATGATCTAGTCATCTGACTTGCATCATATATTCAATTCGTTCTCAAGCTCACCATTATCATTAGCCTTATCCCAACTAATAGAGATTGAAGTCGTCAATCAAAAATTTATAAGGATCTAAGGCATCATAATTTGAATAATATCATGATTATAACTAAGAAAAACATTTTATACATCTACTTTTAACAAACTAAAATTACACAGACAACTATTATAGTGCAAAAAAAGTAGATTTATCGGAGGGAATGAGGTACAATGATTAGGATAGCAGCGCAACAAAAAGGAGCTTTAGAAACCATAAAATAATACCATATAAGAGTTCAAATTTACATTGGCCTAGTTGAAGAATATAATATATTAAATCAAAACTCTACCAAAAAAAGAAATACTTTCACATAAAAACGGACCAAAAATAAAGGTGTGTTCCCTTAATGGGTTAATGCCTGCCTAGCACATAACACCACCAATCTTGCAGAAAGCAAGGTCATTTATTAGTTCCTATAAAGATAAACATCAAGGAATAAAGTGCTTCAAAACTCAAAGTATATTATTTCCTATAATATAAGCACCAAAGAATAAAAAATGCCCCAAAACTTGAAGTTTCAGCTGAAATGCCCAAAGATTCTTACAAGTAGTTCTTGAGAACTATATGGATATAAAAATTGGTATACCCTTTTATGAAGAATAGTAATGGACCAAATATATTATGATATTTTATAATGCTTTATATTTCAATTAGTTTTAATTGCACCTCATAATTTGGATCACTCCTACAAAAAAGCGTATTATGATGCAAAAGGATTATTAATGAATAGATATGAATGCAGCCCTTCAAACACCTATATTTCTTTCTTCTCCCTCTCCCTCTCCCTCTCCCTCTCCCTCTCCCTCCCCTTTCTTTTTACCTTTGGTTAGCTGTCCATGCTCTTCGTCCTCCTCTAATTGCTCTCATCCTCCTCCTTTCTCCTATGTCAGTCTCTACCTCTTCCTCTTCTTTAAATTTCACTTGGTCAACAACATAACCTCTCCTTTCCCTTCTCCAAATCCAGTAAGGTTGCAGGAAAAATCCACTCTACTCCACCACCAACCCCCAAAATCCTCCTCCTCTAAGGTAGCAATCTCTCATAGTCCCATCCCTTCGCACATCTCTACCTTCCATGTAGAAATTCCCCTCCTCCCCTATGATAGCAATCCCCCAAATGCCCATCTCACATATCTACCTTCAGTGGAGAAATTAACTAAAATTAACTAAGAATATGGAGCATAGATGACATGCTTAAGTATTCAGCGTCAAATTCATGAATTTGTTCTCCATCAATTTAGTATTAGAGTGAACGATTCTGCAAAAATTGATTCAAATCACTATGATTCTCGGTTTTTTATTTATGCTTCAATTTCATTGTTTAATCATTTCACACATCAAGTGTTCGCTCAATTGTCACCATTGCTTCCTATTTTCTGGTTCCTGCTCACTGCTTTTGATTTTCACTCAACCGAAAATGATGTCTATTGCTAGATGTTGGTTTCCAATACCTGATTTCTGCATTCAACTACTATTCTAAAGTTGTTCAAATCTTAAATCACACTCCCGAAATCAACTTTATTCCCAAAAGCTGAGAGTGCCTGCTGAAATCCGATGGCTGGCCTGTGTTGATTACTGCTCACTCTCTCTTTACTGATAATGTTTAATCTCAGTTTAAGCGGTTCTCAAAGCTCATACGTTTATTAATATTTTTTTCATGGTTTAAAATTGCGCAATTAGAGGCGCGCCTCAAGGCGCGCCTCAAGGCGCGCCTTTGCGCAATTTCACCAAAAAACGCCTCGAGGCTTACGCAATTCTGGACCTGGATGAGGCGTACGCCTCACCTGGACTGAGGCGCGCCTCAGAGGCGCAATTGCGCAATTTTGGGTGAGGCGTACGCCTCAATGAACCGGCCCCACCCACTTAAAATGTAGGCTTTTCTCCCCTTCAACCCGCACGGCATTCCTCCTCTCCGAAAAAAAGACCTCCCAGCTCTCTGTACGCGAAACTGGAAGCGTCCCGCACGGTCGGCCAAGCTTCCCGCCGCTCCTCCCGCCGGCGCCGCCCCTCTCCGGCGAAGAGAAAAGTTCCGGCCACCCTCTAGGAGTACTCCACATTCAATTTTAGGTATTTTTTTTAAGTTTAGGGATTTATTTTGCAAGTTTTAGAGAAATTAGGGTTTAGTTTTTTTTTATTTTTTTGGAATGTATTTGTTTTTTTTTTTAGGAGACATGGTTAGAGGTAAAGAAAAGACGAATACGTCATTGCGGAGGGACCCTTCTTGGAAGTATAGTGTACAAGTTGACATTGGCGGCGGCGAGAAGAGCTATGTATATTTAAAGTGCAACTTTTGTGAGAAAGTTGTGAAGGGTGGAGTAACCCGCATGAAGGAGCACTTATCATGCTCTCACAAGAACGTAGCACCTTGTGCAAAAGTGCCGGACAATGTGAAGGAAGAAATATGTGCTTACATGAAGAAAACTACCACTGTCAAACACTTACAACAGCAACAATTTGATGAAAGGGTCGACCAAGGTGCCTATTTTGGGAGCGAGAGTGGAAAGGGCTCCTCCTCCACTATACATAATAGAGGTGCACGGGGTCCTATGGATCAGTACATGACTACTGAAGGAGATAGGAGGTTGAGGAATAAGGGGTTGAAAGATGATGAGGACCCGTTGGTGTGTGATGATCTGTCGTCTAATAATGAGTGGTTCATAGATGATGAGGCAGATTTATCATTATCAGACTTACAGGTAGAAGATCTAAATGTGGATGTATTGAGGGGCGAAGCAGATCAAACGGGTACATCCACTAGTACCACACCACACACATCTACTAGCTCTGCAAGTAAAGGTATATGTTCTCTGCCAGTCTGCTTGATAATGAGTGGTTCATCCAATTAATATGCTAAAAATCTTTTCTTTTAATGAACAGGGAAGAGAAAAGTGAGCCATGTTGAAGATGAAGATGACATGGCATTCATAGATACAATTGGAGAAGAAGATTCACTTGAAGACTGATATTTTGTGATGGGATATGACTTCATTTTATGTGTTTTTTGTATTTTGGGAGTTTTGATAAACTGATATTTTGTGTTTTTGTACTTTGGGACATAATTTTATTGCATCTACTTTCTTATTTTCCATTATTGCTATTATTTTCCTGCTAAAATCCTTAATTTTTCATTTACGCAATTCTGTGTTCGTGAGGCTTACGCCTCAGACCGCCTCGAGGCTTACGCCTCGCCTCACGGACGAAAACCGCCTCGAGGCGCAGTTACGCAATTTTAAACCTTGATTTTTTTAAGCGCCGCATTAAAAAAAATTCAAGTCCATGCTCATGAGACGTGCCAAATTTATGATAATATATAATACCTGGAAGTTTTTTGTTTTCTATGGAACAGTTTCATCAAATTCCATGTTACGAGGTTTGAATTGCTACCATATTGCTTGATTTCTGATATATCTGGTTCTCTGTTACCTGTTGTTTTTTCCAACAATTCTTTAAATCCATTTTTCCCGTCGAACTGCAATCTATGTTGTCAGTTTCTGGCATAAATCCTATTGGATGTATTGTTGTGCTTATTAGCTAACGTTTTAACTCTTGTTAGCTAAAATATCTCTAATACAATTACTGCACCTGCAACATTAATTCATATATCTGCATTAGTGCTTCCGTTCCGTCACTTCAATGCCCCCATTTTAACTGCTTTCACATGTTGCATTTGCTACTTATTAACAGCTCTTTAACTGTCTCTCAGAATCTTTGTTTTGTTATAACTTCTAATGATGCTAACTGCTAAGCTTCAACTGCTGATTTCTGCAAGAACATTGCGTTCAGCCACTGAATTTGCAGTGCTCGTCTTTCAATTGATTCCAGCCCTCCTTCAGTACTCTGCACTATGTTAAACCGTTGAACTAAATTAGATGTTTTGTGCTTGCTCAACTATCTACTACAAATAACTAGCCCCTCATAAGTCATGTTAATTATGCATGCCTCTTGAGCTTGCCCATAAAGAACTTGTGGTGCCACTAGAGTTATAACATGCCCTCAATCATTTTGTGACTATTGTAACACAAGCTCATTGACATTGCCCTGAGCCCAAGCCTCATTATTTGTTGTAGACTCCTTAGGCTCATCCTAAGCCAAACCTCCATATCCATTGTAGGAAGGCCATTTTGGACAACATCATCCATAATCACACGAGTTGTTTCCACCATTCCTTCCATCATATTCACTAACTTCAACTCTTCAACAAAAGATATTTTGTGACTCAATAGAATGATGATCATGAATTGCATAGTAAGATATTGTATGATACTTTTTTTTTTTTTTCTTTTTTTTTTTTAATTGGCTGCATTCACAGCTTGTACTTTATAGCCGTCCTATAAATAGGATTCCTTATTAATTTACGAAAATATGAATGCATGCAGCTCCTTTCTTCTCCATATATTTTTTTCCTTCTCTCCATTTTCTCTCCCTCTCTCCTCTTCCCTTTGGTCAGCTGTCCATACTTTCCCTCACAATTCTTCTCATCCTCCTTCCTCCTATCTTACTCTCTACCTATTTCTCTTTACCTAATTTCTCTTGATCAACAGCTTCAAAAACCCTTTCCCTTCCATAAATCCAACAAAGAAAGAAACATAATCCACCTTTATGGTTGTGGGCTCCAAAAATTCGGCCCCGGCCTCCGCCCGTGACTATTTTGCTTTTTCTTTTTCGCGCGCGCGCGGGGGGGGGGGGGGGGGTTAACGGAATCAGTTCCGGGGTAAATTTTGGAAGGCAGATGGGTTTGTAGATAAGACACTACCCAGAGATTTCACCCTCATTTTGCGAGGACTTTATGATCTGAGTTCTAGTTTCCTATAGGCGCAAGCCCCTATAATTAAAAACCCCTCTCGATCACAAGAGAGAACTCTCGATTAAGGCTAGTCGTCAATCAGATACGTAGAGATACATGTTATCTGGCAAATAGAAACAGCATAGGTTTGGAATTGGGAATTTGGAAAGTTTGATATTTTAAATAGAAAATTTCACCATCTTACACTTAAAGTGGATGGTGGGGGAATGAATGATGGACCCGATCAAGATCTTATGGTTCCGTCGTCCCGGGGCATCGTGGTCCCTGGTCTACTTAGTCAGAGGAGGTAGTCGACCCAACCTGACAGAAGGATCCTTGTCGGCAGCCATGGGTTGCTTCGTCCAAGGGGGCCTTGTAGACCTGGTGTGGGTATTTGCCTAAAGGGAGAAATTTGAATCCACCTTAGCTAACAGAGGGCTTTGTTCCCTATCGATCGTATCCTCTTTATTCATATCTCAAGGATTTGATGTCACAAAAGAACGTATTGATTCTGACCATAACTGGTATTTCGCGGTGCCATTTGGTGGCAAAATCACTCGATTCAGAGGGCCCCGGGTCATAACCGTTTATCCTGTGATGCCATTTGGCGGCAAAACCGCCGATCAAAGGACACGTACCACGTCCTTATTGGCAGGAGATTGTTTGAGAATGGATCCTAGTGATATTTTCGACCAATTTTTAAAATTGTGTATTCGGGTATTAAGGCGTTTCTCATTCGTGAGGCGAGGCGTAAGCCTCAAGGCGTTTTGAGGCGTAAGCCTCAAAATCAAAAGATTGCGTAAACATAAAATGATAATTTTTTTATATACTAATGAGTGAATAATATAAAACATAAAAAATCATAAGATATGAAGTGAAATCAAAATATCCCAATAATAAGACAACATGAAATATAGTTCAACTCAAAATTCTATCTTTCCCAAATCTCAGTATTCTTTTCATTAACATATAATTCAAATTTCCAAAAATAAATAGCAATGACATATCATATAAGAACTCATAAGTCATCATCACTGCCATCACTAAGGGTTTCTTCATTTAAATCATCATTATGAAGAACTGCACTCTCCCCTTTCTCCTCTCCTATAGAGTCCAATGTCGGGCATTTACTTCAAGATTTATATAAGTTTTAATATATATTGCGTGAGGCATAAGCCTTATGCCAGTGAGGCGAGGCGGGCCTCAACCAAGTTGAGGCGCAAGCCTCATTAAAAAAACTTGAGGCGTAAGCATCGAGGCATTTTTTATTGGAATTGCGCAAAGGCGGGCCTCAAGGCGAGCCTCATATTGCGCAATTTTAAACCATGTTTTCGACTAGGCATTAACTCTATGTGAATTGAAGTAGTTTTTAATTTGTCCACCCCGGCAAACTGTTGTGGATGATGGATGAATTTTGCTTTAAGTATTTAATGGATAGATTTCAGTTTTAAATATCTTTGGGACTTTGAGATTTTGATATTTTTGGGCATTCGAGTGGCATTTTGAATTATTTGAAATGGACCTCTCCGGTTGAGATAAGCATTCAACACGGCCATCATCAAGGTGTTTGGAATCATTTTCACTTGTGGATTGAACCTTGTCGACCCTATCAACTTGTTGATAGGGGATCACGTTTCGTAGACTTTATGCCTTTATTAGTGATTCTCTTGATTATAGGCCTTGAAAGCCTAATATGAATGTATTAAAATAAATATACCGGTCACCATAATCGTATATTTATGTGATGGTTCGAACCCTGCCAACTACTATCGATCCATATAGAAGGATCGGGTCTAATCTTGAATTCACATATTGACCCTTGCAGCATTCCTAAACTTCACGTGTGTACCAATAACACGCTCGCCGGGGCCCATGCGGGTGTTTGGGGGCATTTTATGATTATTTATTGAACATTGTCGACTCCTACTTGCTTAGGAGGATCGGGTTCAAATTTATTGACCCGCGCATAATAACTACATGTCACGTGTGTACCAATAACATGCTCGCCTGGGCCCATGCGGTATTTGATTGCATATGCCCTCTTTTGTGTACCTATGTGTATACAAATTATGGTGGATGTGCGAGGGGTATTTTTGAAATGTTTGTAAATGACTTCTGTCCGCTTGTACGAGTGTTGCGAATCCGGTGGCGTGGCGTAGCAGCTTCTGAATAGAGTTATTCGCTGCTTTATACAGATAGACTATCATGCACTACTTGTTGCTTTCTGCAGGTGGGTTGTAGTGCACTAATAAATCTCTTGCTTTTGGATACAGATGAATCATAGCGTTATCACCTGATTACAATGAGATACTTCATTGTTCTGATGTAAACTCCCTTTTCTCATTTACCTGGAGGTTATTCTTGAAATTCATGACTGCTACCTCGTACTAATAATTTGTTTTTTTTCCATTGCATATCGAATCTTTCTGGATGTAAGGAATCAATGCCTTTTGACTGAGATCAGGTGACTGCTGATTATGAGATGGTTTAGCACCCACTACATATCATTTATCGTCACCTTTAATCGGACTTCTCTATGAAAGAAATTTCTCCTACGTCTGTTTATAGATTTCTTTACTTGTACGTGACAGGTTTCCTTCATTACAATTCTTCTTGTGTTTTCTTGTAAGTAGCATGGTGCTTGTATGGCAGACGTTCTCCAACAAATCAAAAATGCTTGCACTCGATGAAGCTTGACCACCTCTCGCTTGCAAGGAATCAACGTATTGGATATTTGCTATATCTTTCATAAGGGTTTGTAGGTGTTCTCATTTGTCGCATATCATCTGCTCTTATCAATAGAAGACCAATTTATTCACCCGATATTGTATGTTTATTGGACTTGAATTTTCTATAGTCCTACAGCATATCTATCATTGTTATTTGGAGGTAGACTTTAATATACTCTTTTGTATATTAGTCTACCATGATAGTAGAGAGACTACTCCTATGCCTTCCTTACTTTACTTGTGATCCTACCATGTACTTTGTTCATGCTTGTCAACAAAACATCATGATCATCACATACTTCTCTTTACCCCTCCTTTAAACAGTTCATTGAACATGTTATTGATCATGTGTCATCCATAAGTGAACTTTCAATTTCTCACTTATGAGATTCCATTTATTTTTCCGTATAGTGGTACTATTTGTTATTGCATTCATCATGTTAATCATAAACATGTTGCACATCCCACCACTATGTGTATCAACTTCCTTTATTTGCAAGAGGATGATTGTATTTGGCCACATGATTGATATACGCATCAATCATCATCATCTTTATACTATTCATAAGATGTTCTTTTAGATGTATTTGAATATTCATGACCTTTGACATCTTCACTTAGATCATGATTTCATCAATTCAAAGTCCCATTCAAGTCCAATTCTTCGTCGTATTCACGCTTGCAAGCTTCTTTTTTGCTTGTGTTCAAATCAGTTTCTATATGGTCTAAACAAATCCAAGTCTTATGTAGTCCAACATTGATCCAAGTCCTTGTCTTTCTCATTTTAAATTCAAATCAAGTTCATAATCCAATGTGCAAGCTCAGTTCTTCTTGATCAAACTTGATTCAAGTCTTTTGCTCATTCGAGTTTGATTTGAGTTCATGTTCCTTAAGTTTAGTTCAAATTCATGTCCAAAGTACAAGTTTCAAGCTCTAGCAATCTTTTTATTTGAGTTCACTTAAGTCATTTGTTGCAAGTCCACATTCTTTTATAGTCCCCTGCTGTTTTGCAAAGTTCAAGTCCTTTTTTGAGTCCAAGTGTCCAAGATCATGTTCATTTCAATTAGATTTGAGTTCATTTGAGTTTGAATTCACTTGGATTTTATTGTATCAAAGTTAACAAGTCCGAGTGTTCTTATGAGTTCAATCAAGTCCATGTATGATCTCATTTTCACCTGAAATTCTGACAGCCTCCTGACGTCTCCCCCGTTAAGGGGAAATTACGAGAAACTAGGCATTCCCACAACGCGCAATAAAGACGTGTATGGTAGGTGTCCTCATACGAGGACATCGCAGCCGTGATATTCCTTCCCACCACGCGCAATAAAGACGTGTATGGGATCTTTGACGGTACATGTTTAAAAAGACAGTTTGCTTTCCCCTCGCTCGAGGGTACTTATGAGTAACCCCGCCTTGCCGTAGGTGACGCATCGGGGTCCCATCTCACCACGCACAATAAAGACGTGTATAGGCGATTTTCAGGTGCGCCGCGAACTTTGAAATGTGGCTTTTAGGTGATTACCCGCCTCGTCGTAGGTGTCGCACCGAGGTCGCATCCCACCACACACAATAAAGGAGTGTATATGCAATTTTTCGGTGCGCCGCGAACTTCGAGGGCTAGAATCTAAGTTTAAAAAAAATCGTACCTTCACTGATTGCAACGTTGATGTAGAGGACTCGAAGATTGAGGCATCCCAGGCGACTCCCCATCTGACCCCGGCTTTATTCTGAGCCGATTCATCTACATTGTGGTAGGGGTCAAAGTTTTTACACACACACACACACACACACATATATATATATATATTCCAAAAAAAAAAAAAAAGAAGAAAGCAGCAACTACGGGAGCTTGGGTTTGCTTTTAAAGGCATTGGATAGTAGTGCTCGAGGAGCTGCCGCGGGATTTGAGCAGGAATCCCGGAACGACACCGAATGTACAGTGATTCGGCGGGCTTGAGCATGATTTGCGGGATCTGGCATGGGTAAACACCGACATTGTATAACAGGTAAGTGAATTTTTTTTGTGTTCTTTTCTTTTGGATAATACATGGAGGTCAACAATGGTAGCAATCCGTCATACTAATACTCCCATCCCTTTGTTGATATCTCCCTTTCATGGAATAATTGAACAACGAAGTGGAGCATAAATGACATGGTCAAGCATTCCTCATCCAATCAATAGATATGGATTTTTCCTGCGTCATGCTCCCAGGATACTATGACGACAACCTAAACCTTGCACCATAAGTGCACCCCACTAAAAAGATATGAAATATTAGTAAATATAAACTATTTCTAATTTTCTATAATATATTGTAGAATTTCATTAATTATAAAAGCTAAGAAAAAGAAATCATGATCATCACATATATAGAATGGAGGCCCATTCTTAATCAATTAAACTCCTCGAATTATGTTCAGTTGAATTAAACCATTATCAGTTATCAATTATATGCCGCAAGAAAAATTTGCTGATTCATCATACATAAACATTTATCACAAGATGGAAGACAGAAGTATGAAAGAACAAGACTTTGAATGCAAAAGGCTCTGACCAGGGTTCAAGATTTCGGAACGACGGCGTTCAACATCTCAGTTTGCGCTGGAGAAGAGGCTTCGGCCGCTTTAAGAGCAGCCTTATGTTCATGATCCCTCCAAAGATTGATGCCCTTAGTGCAGATCACTGGAGAAAGGAAGATTGACGAAAGAATTTAATTTAGTTGCAATGTAAAGCAGTAAGGAAAAGAATTGACGAATTATTAGGGTTAGCGAACCGAGAAGTATGGGGCAATACCTCCAGCCCCGACGAAATAAAGAAGACGTACAAGCTTGCTTCCGACTTCTTCGTTCACCATATCTAAAAGATGGATTCCCCAGCGCTTCGCCCGAAAAGATAGTAAGATAGCAGAAGCTCTAGCGATCGCGATCAGGGAAAAGACCGGGGCTTAAGAAGAAATACCCACCAAATGTAGGGCAAATTATACGTCATATCATCTTAAAAATGTTTGGGCGCGGACTTAGTACTGTTGGGTATCCAGCTCGTTATCAAACGTAATTGGACGATTATCTGATTTTGTGTCCGCCCAGAATAATCTCCCAAATATAGATGCATGTCATAATCTGTTTACTAAATTGGATTCAAATGTCAATTTTTAAAAAAATATATCCAAATATTTCATTTGGATGAAAATTCTCTTGTTATATTCATATCTCATTATATAGAAAAGATGATGCTTTCACTTCTCTCTATTGCTCCCATCATCATATTTTTCTTCAAATTTTTTTTGCAAATGAGTGATGATGATCGTGAAGTTGATAATTTTTTCGTTCATCCTTGACTTAAGCATATATGTGTGCAAATTTTTTTCGAGCTCTTATCATGTATCGTACATTGGGACATTTTCATGAAGATTTAACTCAGAGCTCGATAGAGTATTAAAGAATGTGTTTAGATCATTTTTAAAACAAGTTCATGAACTACGGTTGGGTCTTATTCATATCACGATTAAATATGGTTCAATGTATCAAAGGTCATGTCATTCTATCTTTATTTGAATCATGTTTAAACATCATTTGATGAGTAAGATACAATCATATCTTAACGAAGTAGATATTTTAACTTAGTTTGATAAAGTATAATCATGTATTTGAAATAGTTTGATTATGGATTATATAGATTCTATTGTGGTTTGATCATTATTTAAATAATGTTCTAACATGATCAAATATGGTAAAATTCATTTCAACCTATGTTCAAAAAACATATATTAACGAAGTATTTTCAATTGATAAATTAAGCAACAATATTCTTATATTATGTGGAGAGATTCAAGATGGTTATATATTAACTTAAAATAGAGCAAATGATTAAAGATATTGATAAATATTTTTGTTAACGATCAAATTGATCTTCTATACAAAATAACACATGTAGATTAGAAATACTTTATCTGATATTGTAGGTGATGTACCACTTTGGTGAAACATCATCAATGCCTCCAACTAATGCTTCGTTTGGGACGGCTTTTTTACTGCTTTCTAAAACGGAGTTTTAGTACAAATTTTTTTATTTTTGTACTAAAACTCCGTTTTTAAAATCAATAAAAAAACCGTCCCAAATGAAGCCTAAGTTACTTACGAAAGATGAAATTGATTTTTTCTTAAATGAGATTTTCTTATTCATTAAACATTATGCTCCCATATTTGTGATCATTACTCCCAAAAATATTTTAAAAATAGTTCCTTATGCAAATGAGGTTAATTGAAGATTAATAAATTTACCATCTTTCAAAATATTGGTGATGATGTTGACATTTCATATAAGTAAAAAATATAATATTGTGGATGTATAGGCTACAGTTGATAGCAACATAATAGATGCTTCAATACATAAGTATATATTGGATATTCAATCTCAATTTGTGATTACTCCAAGACTAACAAATAGCTAAGAACTTATGATTCTTCGTCTATATTAGGAATACAACTAACAATTCAAGATATGAAGAGTACATGGATAACTCTCATCCTATAAAGGTTAGTGCCTGAAAGTACCTATAATTTAATGGTTGTGGATTTCCTAATATTGTGCTTGAGTTTGTCTTCTATTGAATTAGGTGTTAGTGATAATTTGAGAGCAAAGTAGAATTGAAATTGAAGTTGCATATATATGTCATACAAAAGACATCTCAATCTAAAGTGAAGAAATTAAGTAAAGAAGTATGGTACATCCATTACACTTTAGAGGCGTGCTTATGGAGTTTGTGAGCTAAAAAATTGGCAAATATAAATTTGTTTGAGATGGAAAACCTTATATTAGAGCACACTTAGTTAGATGTAAGATCTTAAAACTACTGCCAAGCTCAACTATAGCTCATTAAACTTATGATCAAAGATAAGCTTGTAAACACTAATCCCAAAACTAGGCCAAAATATATATATGCACTACATGAAGGTTTAGTGGTGTCAAGATCATCACATATGTGAGAGGGTTCACCAAAGTAGCAATTTAGAATATACCATCTTTTTAGTGATGGGGGTATTATGTTTGATTTTATGTTTGTGTGGGCCCCAATGTAATTGTCAGAGCATGTGCCGACAAAGTAATGTTTCAAGTAATGTTTGTTCAAGAAATGGTATTTATCCTATAAAATAAAATCAATAATAATGTCAATCTCTAATGATAAATGCAGGAAACAATGAAGATACCAGTAAGTAAAGTATTTTTGACTAATGACAGTGAATATCATATGTTTTTTTTCCTAAATAAACTTATCAACGTTAGTTATGAATTAGAGCATATACATCCTTAGATCTATATCAAGCTTATAAGAATGTAAAAAAAATTTAATGACCTTTTTATAATTATTCTATCTCCATATACACTAGAATACTAAACATCCTATATCTAGGCATATAAGCATTCCATTTTAATTCTCATAATTATTCCAACATTCCTCTGTTGAGGCAATGCATCAGACTTGATGCTAAATTTTATATATAGCCATTGCATAAATTAAATAAAGAATAGAAGATATTAAAAATATCTATTTACACTTTTAAACACAAGAGTCTACATTATGAATTACAAAGATTTTCATTTCATTAGTCAAAACTATAAGTTTAGCTGGATATAAAATTAAAATTGAGTGACACAAATTTTATTAATTGCTCAAGAAAGAAAGTATAAGTAGATAAAATGAAAGAAATATCATCTAGACTGAAGAATCATAAACAAATCGTGTAGATGGATTTTGTACAAAATGAATCTCCCCTTATAACTTCAATCTACATACTTCTTTCCACTCCAAATAATTGTTTGCTCATTACAAGGTTGACCAACCATCTCTCGGACTTCTCTAAAAATCTCAAAGACATTCTCCAAATAACTCTAAAAAAAAGACAAATTATTCGTACTTAATGGATAAATAGACTTATGCTTAACAAGGTGGCACCTAGCATTACAATATGAATGAGTACCTTGACACTGCTAAATGTGTTTTGTTGTTGCACCTGCCTAACTCGACATTGTTGTTCCCTAAACCAGTGCAAATTTTGGCAAAGTAGATGCAATGCTTATTTTCCTTAACTATTTCACTTTGACATTGTAAAAATGGAATCTACGGCGCTTGCTTGCATCACCTAGTGCTGCAACGCTTCTAAAGTTGGTGATCCAGCATGTAATTTAATATAATATTTTTAAAACTCTGGCACTACAATGTTTCCCATTGGCCATGCATTGCTGCAGTGTTAGCCTTTGCTTCATTGGGGTGTTGAATTAAATGAAATTTTTCTGAGGCTCTAGTGTTGTAATATCATGATCTAGTGTTGGGTGTGGAAAGCACTGCAGAGCTAATAATTTGGGCAATATTATGCTTGTTTTAAAATTTACAAATTTTGTTTGTTTCCTAAGAAGTTCCTATATTATTGCAATCAGGGAGCCCAACCCTATATTTTTAATGACAACAAATATTATTGGTTGGATGTCTATTTAGTATCTCCTACTCTATTTACTTCATATATTTTCTTAGTATACTACTAACATTTTAGGTTTAATATACACCAAGTATCGTCAAAGAATCAAAGTATAGAAGCAATCATTACACATAATGGTAGGTACCACTCTAGTAATATGAATAGAGTGAGTAGGGATAAGTTCATTCCCATTGTTCACCATGGGATTCTTACCTAGGCATAGGCAAGGATTGACAAGTACAAACTCCTTTAACTTTATGGCTTCGATGAGTTCCTCAACAAGTCCTCTGAAGAGACAGCACTCCGCGCCATGGTTGGAAATTTTTGGAACAAGCAAAATCTAAAGGTGTCCCAAGCATGCAAGCTCACCTTCATGGGTATTGGACGTTTAAAAAACTCTTTATTTTGAATGGATTAACTAATTCAACCGTTAACACCCATAGTGGGGTGTAGGTTTGATAAGTGGAGGTGCAATGTGGTCCTTCCTCGTGGTAGGGGCAACTGGTATGAGGTGGTTTCTACATCCTTGGTGTTGGTGGCCCTACAATCCTTTCTAGTATGGGTTACAAGAGTGATATCTAGTGCTTTGGATGGTGGTGACATAACAGAATGTTAGATCTCACATCTCTTTACTTTTTAGATAGAATTCTCTCTTGATCATGCTCTTGCTGTTGTCCCTTCACAAGGCGACTTTGTATGGATGAGTGGATGTGGAGGACTAATATTCTTAACCACTATGTTGTGTTCTTAGGCATTACCATCACTGTTACTGAGGTCCAATAGTTTAATCAACATTCTCAATTGTTATAGGTTGAGTGCATAACAAAAAGGACCCTTCCTTCATTATAGGTTCTAAATCCTTCACTTCTAACTTTCCCATCTAGAGCCTTATAATGATGTTCAACAACTCTTCTAGTTTTTGCTTCATTTCCAGGAGTGCTTGCAAGCTCTCCTGAGGCTTTTGGGCACTTGCGAATTGAGTCTCAAACATTCTATTAAATTCTTAAAAATACGTGCTAACCCTTCCTAGTAGGTGAGTAAACCACCTTAACACTTACTCCTTAACTATCCTGAAGAATAGTCAACACTTAAGGGCATCTTCAATGTTAAGTAGTGAAATCATTGAATAAAAAATTGCAATATTATCCACTGGGTTAGTCCTCCCCTTATAAGACTCCAAATGTAGTACCTTAGGAGGCAAGCTGACCTCTATTATCTCCTTTGAGAAGACATTGCTCAATTCTAACTCTCCTCTTTTGACTCATGGAGTTAGTAAATTGTAATCAGCATCACTCTTCACTATATAAGTTGGAATAGGAATAGGTGTTGAGGTCAGAGCCCTGTTTTATAGCCTCATATGCCAAATTGTTTAGTCAAATTACCTTTTAAGGGTGCTTAAAAGAAGCCCAATTAGGGCATGTTGAATCATTTTTGTTAGCCTTTCCTCCATGTTCATGAAGTCTCGATGAGTATAGTAATTGGGCTTCTCCATATTCATTGAAGGATCAAGACTGTTCTGCTTATAAAGTTTGACTTATTTTTTTAGTCACTAGCATCAATCCACGATTAGCATGCCTTTGAAAATGTTGAATCCAAATAAGTCTATGTATGATACCCAATCTTACTAGTAGGCAAGCTCTAGAAGCTTAACCTAGAAACTTGTGAAAAATGTATGTATGCATATATATATATATATATATATATATATATATATATATATATATATATATATATATATATATATATATATATATATATATATATATATATATATATATATATATATATATATATATATATATATATATATATATATATATATAGAGAGAGAGAGAGAGAGAGAGAGAGAGAGAGAGAGAGAGAGAGAGAGAGAGAGAGAGAGAGAGAGAGAGAGTTCAAGTATTTATAGTGAAAGTAACATTAAGTATAGAGCTACATGACTAAAATGAATAAAAAATACAATGACTCAATGACCCTTCAAATTGCCTTACAGAGCTTAACACATCTTCTAAGTGAACTTAGCAGTGCAGAATAACTATAAACGAGCTAGTGTAGGCTTGTCTACTAGCCAATCCTGAATAGAGGAAATTAATGTTGGTAGGCATCCCAAAGTCATTAGTGGTTGAGCTTGGTTCGTCTTGCAAAATGAGAGGTAATTAAACTTGTGTTGCAAGGTAGGCAAGCTCCATAGTCTATTGATTAAGGGTGAGTTGAGGGCCTATTGAATAATCACCTTCATTGTAATGGAGGCTGTGAGTTAGATCAACAACTTCCCCTTACTATAGCAGAAGGCAAGTAGTGTTGATGGTGAGTTCTTCATTAGATTCAAATGGTGATTTAGATTACTTGCAAGGATATTAGATTGTTACATGGTAAGCAAATCGCTATTAAATCATTTATATAGTTATATTTCATGATCTTTGGGTGAGCTCCTAGGTGGGAGAAATTATTCTATGCTAGGACCGTCTGGAGGTGAATCAAAACGTGCCACATCATCCGATACACAACAATACACAGCCCTAGTACACAGCAAAAAAGTAACGTAATATGTTCTGATTCACCTCAGGATGGTGTCCGAATCCTCATAGAATAATTTTACCCTATATGGACCCACAAGATGTGAGCTCTTCTATCATGACCTACTAACTACCTAGTAAATACTTTAAAAGATATATACAAGTACACAACAACAACAATGTATTCCTAAGCAATGTTTTTGCTCTTGTATTTATGTACAATAATCTAACATGATTTGAAGTTCCAAAATTTTGCTAATATTTTAGTTGAGCTTTGGTTATTGAACAATTGTTGCTAATAACCAATTATTATTATCTTGAAAAAATTGAGTAATTTCTTCTTGAATAAAACTTTTCTTGCCTAATGGTGATGAAGCATTCTATTATGGTTTAGACAATAATTACTTCGTTAACCCAAAACTGGTTGATGTGCTCACCGGTCACCTATGTTTTTTCTTTTTTCCGATCAAAAATTATATATTCTTATGTTCCAATATAACATTAAATAAATAATTATATTAAAATATATGAATTAGTAAATTTACAAAAATTGTGCATAAGCATCATATTCACAAACTATCTCATAAAACTACAGTATATATTTAGCTTGAAAGTAAATAATATTTTCACCATATTTTTTTAATTAAATATAAATAAATTATCAGTGTTAAATATTTACAATGTCATATATATATATATATATTTAAATACTTCAAATAGAATAATATAAAAATATTAACTTTCATGGACAATCATTTTTTTCAAAAATGACATAATTTTCACTTTCATAAATGACATCCGCTCATTTACTGCAACCAAACAAATATTTAGGAGAAATGCTCTTTAGAAAAATAGTATTTAATTCATCGTACGAAATTTATTATAATGGGTTGAGGACCGGCCATTCAGCACTTTTCACGCTCATAGGCATCCTGGAACGTTTTTTTTTTTTTTTTAAGAAAAAGAGAAATCATCAAGCTAACAGGAAGCAAAGCTCTCCAATTGTAACAATTAAAAAAAGCAAAAAACACAGCATCATGATAATTATACCAGAAAGCCACAGATTTTGGTGAGCCCACAACATATCAAGCTAGTTTAAAAGTAATTGGTATATGTACACAACTATAAATACATCCATGTAATTAAAAATTTTGTAAGGATAAAAATTTGAATTAAGTTAGTGAGTGCAACAACTTAATGTAATTATTCCATTTCACAAAACCAAAAATAAAATCACAAACAAAAAACACAAATCAAACAAGAACAAGCAATGACATGCCCCCTCGGACTTGAGAGTACTCAAGCAGAAGTACTTTTTTATTAAAAATCTTGAATAAGATTACAGGAAAGTCTTAAGAGAAGGTACCAAACAAACAGTTGAAGTTTTCATGTTAGTTCAAACAAAGCAGTAGAACCGGATTTTGTTGCTGTTGAGCAATTATACCAGCAAAAAAATGAAGAAAATAATGGCAAACAAAACAGAAGATTATCATATTTTCCTCGAAGATATTGAATCATAACAGTATGGATCAGTGGCTGTCCAGTTGCCAAAACCAGCCTCGGTTAAAGACACGAAAGCCAGAATATTATTAAAAATAGATGTGAGAATAAATACCATCAAATTCATCCTAGATCCCAATTTTTTTCTCCACCTTCTGAATTTGGCTTAAGAATATCCACGTCATCTGCAGCCAGAAGAGTTCATACGTGGTCAATAATCTCATACACCCATTTTGCACAAATATAAAACAAATTGAAGTCCTTGTTCATGCTTTGAGATTTTCCCTATCTATTGATGAACATTGATGATAAATCCAATCATAAAAGGCGCAAGTTCTAGAAGTGCAGATTTTCATCCATATATGTAAATGGTAGGATAAGTGGAAGAAATATTACCATAACATGCGGTGCAATCCTCACACAGTAAACAGGGAATCCAGTGTATAATTTGAAAGGTCCACCACTCTTTAGGGTTTTCAGGGCACAGTCCAATGATCCAGTGTATGGATATTTTCCATCGGCATCAGGCTGCATCTTCTGAATCTGAGTCTTCACATAGTCAAAAGGTAAACTGCAAGCTGACGCAAAAAATCCTGAAACAGCACTGGCCCCTGCAAGGAAGTTAAAAACAAAAAATCAATTTATGAATGCAAAATGTTAAATGTTATAATATGTAACCTTCAAATCTCAAAACTCAAAACCAATTGTATAAAAAAATTGAAGGCATGCATGGAAATATTTCTATTAATGAAGCACGATCAACCTATACTAAGATACCTGTTGAGATTTCGATGGTTATGGATAATATTGTAGTGATTTAATTCACAATTTTTTTAATAAAACTCTGAAGACTATGTAGATGGCAAAAGAATGAAGGATCATTTTGGTATCTATATGAATGAACAAATGAGATCACCATAAATATGGTAACTAGAGGAGAGAAATTTTTAAGTCATACAGTAAAATTATAGGAGAGAGTTATAAAGCATTGACTTCAAATTTTATTGATTTCATGCAAGAAGACCATGAAGTATTTTTGTGGTAAGATATATAATGAAAAAAATATGGAATGGAGAAAGGATTGTCATATTATCTTCTATTGATCTTGAGCAGGCTTATATTAAGTGCGACAATAATTGATTTGATGTGCATTGAAGAAAAAAAAGTGCCAAAGTTATGTCAGAATTATTATGATTGAGTATTGAACAATACTAGACTATTATAAATAGTTGAGGGATGGCAAAATAATTCACAACTACTTCAGAAATATATAATGATCATTTTTAAATTTGTTTCTTCTTATATTTGATTCTGGACAAGATTACAAAGGATATCAAACGACAATGATAGATATTTATCATCATTAGTGTCTAGCATATGGAAAGACCTTCACTTCAGAAGAAACTTATTAATTATTTATTTATTTATTACTTTTTAGTGGGAGAAAAAAACATTTTTTTAAGAAATAAAATACTTATATCTAATCTATCTACTTGCCATACACATCTCACATTATTGCATTTTTATCTTAATTAATATCTATATAACAATATCTACATACTCTCTACAAAGGGTGTAAGAGAGAGAAACACAACTTATTCCACATAGAAGGATGAGCCAGAATTCAAAATGCCACAGTTCTTGTGCTTTATTAGAGGATGTTTCGCCATCCTTTCAAAAAAAAAACTTGAATGACCATTAGCTTTCACACTTTTCTCATTAGCCTTTCATATTCTTTTAATTCTCCCCGAAAGCATTATTATTACATTTCACCTTCTTCCTCATGCATCTACCCTCGCACATTCTCTCATACAACATATTTGCAGCAGTGTCATGATGCTTAGTAACAAATAAAAATGGATATTGGTTGTTCACTTTCCACATCAACATTTATCTGCAACATGGGTAAGTTTCCATCCACCTCATAATGCCCCCATTCTCTAACTCCACTCTATTACCATTTCTCTCTTTCTTCCATGGTCATGACTTCTTTAGCTCTATTCATCTACACTCAAGGCTCTTCTCATATTTCCAAGACAAAATCTCCCTAAAGCATTGATTTTCTTTGAAGAACAAAAATTTGTTGTGAAGTAAAACCACACAATAAAACAAAAAAAAGGAACAGAAAAGTACACAATTTAATGTGGGAAAATTAAAAAAAAAAGTATGAATCATACCACAACAAGGAATCCACTATGAAAATTAGGAGAAACTATACATATCTCTCTTCTCACCCTCTCTCTTTTATCTCTCTTCACTTCATACATAGTTCTACACAAAGAGATCCACTTCTACTAAACCAAAGGATGCAACTCTTCAAGTGGAATAAGAAGAAAGAAAACTACTCAACTCGGCTCATAGTGCCGCGGAGCTCCACTCTTTGTCTCAGAGTCCACCTTGCAGTGTCGTGGCACTACAATTTATAGTTCTGCAACACTCTACCCTTTGTCTCCAACCAGAGATAGCAATGTGGCAGCGCTCGAGTATACAACATCACAACATTGTACGGCTATACGAATAGAACATACTTGTCAAGGGCTCGCCCCCAAACCCTCAAGCAAGGGGCACGGTACCTCCCTGCAACTCCCCATCGAGCTCCTCGTCCAGCTCGACCGACAAAATTTAGGCTAGGGTCAATAGTACAACACAATTGTTCGACAACCAAATTCCACACAAAACTAACATATTTCTTATATATTATGGAGGTGACATTACTGATATATTTATAAGTTATAAATCATATTTTTTTGCTATTAAAAATATATCATATTCGATAGACTTTACTAAAATGGATGCGAATAATCCTTTATAGGGTTAAGAGATTGCAACCTAAAACATCTCTCCTTTTTTTAATAACTTTGGTTGTTCGTTATTCTTTGCAACCTAATCACAATGGCTAGTGATCATGGTGGAAACATTGGGTGGTAGTTCTTTTGTGATCATGTTTGTCTATGGTACTCTCCCTAGGCAACAATAATGACGATGGAGTGTCAACTTCATTCTTTTAATATGACAATAGATAATCATGATGATGACAAATTGGACAGTGGAGCATTAGTAATTAACTTTCTCAATGGTCCTCTCCCTATGCAATATAAGCGCTTATTCAATAGCAATAGTGATAGAGAATTAGTTTTCTCCATTCATCTTTGATCATTATAGTTGAAGGTGGAATGGAGTAACCTAGAGCCTCTATCTCCTTGAACCACTTTACAAAATGAGCCACCCACTTTTTCTTACAACCTAATCACGACCGGCCTTTAACTTATAATAGGTCATCACGAGCATAGTAGGTCAAGCGATATGGCATAGGAAATCAATTTTCTCAATAGTCTTCTCCAATCGACAGACGAGCTTTGCCTTACTTTTTTAGTCATACACTAACTTTTCCAATGATCCTCTCCCTAAGTAGTAGGAGTGGTAACCCCCAACAGCAAAAACAAAATGAATTTTTCCTCCATTTGCATTTGATCATACAATGAAGGAAGGTTGGTTCGTAGAGATAAGTAGCTTAGGTGCATCATAAAATCTACTGTTGAGCATCTTGAAAGGGGAGGTCAATGACAGTACTTTTTAGTCCCAACTTTCTGCTCCTATCTTACTAATCTTTAGTTTGTCTCACACTAGTCATCTTTACAACTTGAACTCAATGGAACGTAGGGCTGTGAACAATCCAGTTTCGAGTTAGTATGGGGTTCGCTTGACATTGACTCAACAGCTTGGAGCTTGGCTCAAAATTCCATGAATGGAACCATGATTCATTGGATTTCGATCCAGCTCGAATCAAAGTTGAATTTATCTCAATCCAGCTTGTTTTAATTTTAAGCTGGTTCAAATGGAATTGCTTGATCCAATCTAGCTTGAAATTTAAATGATTTGTCTCGTTTTTATTGAGCTAGCTCCAAATAAGTTGCCAAAAGCATAAAATAATTATGTTGACACATGGTTTTAAACCTGAGCCAATGCGAAAAATTGAATTGACTTAATTACCCCATTGTAAGCCACTCAACTAAGCCACCATTCATTTAAAGTTCCATAAAAATTATATTATATACTAATAAGCCATGATGCACAGACACGAACATAGTGACACAGATACGACATGACATAGACACGGGACATGGTAATTATTGAAAACATAGGACACGGGCACGGGTTGGACATGATATTATAATTTTTATACAACAACAACAACATCAAGCCCTTTTCCCACTACGTGGGGTCGCCTACATGAATCCTTTTTGCCAATGTGTCCTGTTAAAAGTCAAATTCTCATTTAAATCTAATAAAGAAATACCATTTCTAATATTTTCTAACCAAATCTTTTAGGTCTACCTCTACCTTTCTTAACATAAGTTAAATCTAATACCTCAACTTTCCTAAACGGGTCATCAGAAAGCCACCGTTTAATATGACCAAACCATCTAAGGGGTCTCTCTTTAATCTTATCTTCCACTGGAGCTACTCCAACCTTTGCACGTATATGCTCATTTCGTATCCTATCTCTAAGGATAATTCCACTCATCCACCTAAGCATCCTCATCTCTGCAACACTTAAATTAGTATTATGCTTCTCTTTTAATGGCCAACATTCGGCACCATAAAGCATTTCAAGTCTCACCACCATCTTATAGAATTTTCCCTTAAGTTTGAGGGGGATTTGTCTATCGCACAACAAGCCCGATGCATTCCTTCACTTCAACCATCCAACTTGAGTTCTACTGATAATATCCCCATCTATTTCACCATCACTATGAACAATAGATCCAAGATATCTAAAACGTGTACTCTTATTAATGATATGATCGCCCAAAGTCATAATCCCCTCACTAGGTCTATTGCTCCTAAAATTACACTCCATATATTCAGTTTTAGATCTACTCAAACAAAAACCTTTAGACTTTAAGGTTGACCTCCATAATTCAAGTTTAAGGTACATCCTTTGCAAATGTCTACTGAGAACATCCATGACTAAAACAAAACGATATGGACTTAAGGTTGATCCTTGATGTAATTCAACCGAAATAGGAAAATACTTGGTCAAAACACCTTGTATGTGAACATAAGTAATAGATCTTGCAAACATATCTTTAATGATTTGAATATAAGCGTTATTAACTCCTTTATTTTCAAGAACTCTCCATAGCACTTCTCTTGCAACTTTATCATATGCTTTCTCTAAATCAATAAATATCATATGTAGATCCTCCTTATTCTATATATATTTTTCCATCAAACCTCTCAATAAATATATTAGCATCATCATGCGCAGACAAAATCTTAAGATCTAAAATCTTACTCTAAAAAATACTCTTGTTAATGGTCTTTCAAAGCCTCTATCTAATCATAAAAATTTATTTTACTTTATTTTTTTATTTTCTGCCCCTTTATCTTAAAGTTCAAATTTAATAATCGATGTTTAATACATAAATTTTTACTCAGAATAACTTTAAAATCTTTGTAATATAAATGATCTAATTTTTTTATTAAATAAAAAATCAATCTGCATTTTACTATATCCATTTATATAAGAGATAAGATGCTCATCTATTTTTTTTAAAAAGATATTAGCTATTAAGAAATCATAAACTAAAGAAAAATCTAATATGGTATTACCACATTCATTTGTCATTCCAAACACATGGCCACCATGAATGCTTTTAAAATCATCTACCTCTCTACTAACATATCTATTTAAATCTCCTCCAATAAAAACTCTTTCTTTAAGAGGTATCTTTTATATTAATTCTCTTAAATAATTCTAAAATTTTAATTTTGAACCTATATCCAAACCTGATTGAGGAGCATAAACACTTATAATATTAACAATCTTAACATCAACAACAATCTTTAAAGCTATAATTTTATCTCCAATTCTATTAATTTTTATAATATTATCATTCAAACTCTTATTTAATAATCACACATACACCATTTCTAGTATGACTCCTTTCCGATACTATAATTTTTATATTTTAAAAATAATATATAAAATTGATTAAGTATAGTATTAAAAATAATTTAGAAATAATATTTCATTTAACTAAAATTTGTGCTTAAAATGATTAATATTAAGATGTCAAGAATCGAGCGTCAATATCATGTATCTAACATCAAGGGAGGTAATGACAATGTTATCGAAAGTCAGACATTCATGTTATGCAGTAAGTATTGAGCGTCGATATTGAGAGAGCATCTGTTGTCGATGTTGAGAGGGCGATGATCGTTGATGATGAGAGGTTGATGGTCGTCGATATTAAGATGACGTCGAACAAATATAAACTGTCAAGTTGAGGGTATAGAAATTGCTAGCCTGGAGAATCAATGTAAAGACAATGTCAGATTTTAATGTTGAGATGGGTTGGAAATGTCGATGTTGTAACGACGTCAGATGTTAATATTTTATCATGATATCGGGCATTGTTGTGAAACCAAAGTCGCGACCCACCAAAAGAGAAATGAAAATGAGAATATTTGATGAATGGAATATTGAGTGTGGACGATTAATTTGGTGTTGTGGAGAGGAAATAATAAATATAGTTTTTATTTTAAATAAATAATAATTTTAAATACAAGTTGGACATGTGTGTCCTATTTATATTTAATGCTTTTTTAATTAGACACATTTTCAGTGTGTCTGACATGTGTTAGAGGTGTGTTGAACGGATGAGTGTCGGACACTACAAGTAAAATTAAATTTTATAAAAAAAAAAATTGAATTTGATTTTGAGCCTATCCAAGTTGATCTAACTACTACTGGAAATCAGACTGAGCCAAAAATTTGGCTCATGGCTAGGCTCATTTAGCTCAATTCAAATCAAAAATCAATTCAAGTTAAAAATTGATTCAATCTTTGAGCAACCTTCGAGCTAAAATCTCAACCTTAATGGCAGACTACTGTAATATTGGAAGGCTAAATGATGTAACATCAACAATCAAATTTCTTGGTAACCCTCTCCCCAAGCAGCAACAATGGTGATGAAATTTTGACTTCTTTCTTTAATAGCAATGATAGGGCATTGGGCAAGGGAGCATTCTCTTCCTTCTGATGTTGAAGATATTTTTATGTTATTTATTAAATTTTACATAAAAAAGATGCACTATTGAGGATGAAAACAATATGAACATAATGGTGTTTGAAGTATGTGACATAATATGCATTCAGATTTGTTTTAAATGTTTTGTTTGATTTTTTAATTTGGCCAATAGATAGACACACAAAACTTTTAACTTGTTTCGTACATAATTACATAAATAAATTTATAATACTGACATGCATAGTGTTTGCGTATTACTAGTTTTATGTAAATACAAAGTCCAAACTAATGCAAGAAAAGAAATGTAACACATATCAATGCAGCATCAATAAAGCAGATGACAAATAGCTCAGCTCTTGCCGCTATAAAAAAAAACCAACAAATATATGTGTACATATCATGCTCCTATAGGTCACAAAACTAACAAAATTAGTCCACAGATTGATAGACCAAGTACGAACAGGAGACCACTTTGTAATAAGATCTGCATTATACATAAAACTATCATTTTCTGAGAAATTTGGCTATGAAGGGCTTTAAGAGTTATGAAGTCATGCATATTTAATCATCAAGTTTCATAACATGCATGATGCATTGGATTGCAAGACCATAGTAATAACCTAAGATGACAATTTCTTACCAACAACTGTGCTAACTTCTCCAAAACCAAGTGAATCCCTGAAAAACTCCACGCTCTGATCATAGGAGGCAAGCATGCCCATGTTCAATGCCATAGCCCTCACTACTGTTGGACCTGCACCTTTCCAGAGTGCCAGAACCCCTTCATCAGCAGTAATCCGATAGAGTGCATGGAAGGCATTGGTATAATTCCTTCGTTGTGCTACGGGCAGAGTTGCATCAGCTTGCATGCGGATGAGTGCCAGATCAGCTGGACTACCAACACAGGCACCTATTGCTCCAGCTGTCAAACCAATGGCAGCTTTTTGAAGAAGAGGCAATGGCTTCCCCCCATTGGCATCAATTGCTTTGTTTGTCAAAACCCTAGTCATAAGCAAGCAAACTTCAGTAGTTGAAGAGGAAATAAACGCTCTTAAAATTGTTTCCAACGAAATGAAGAACTTTATGAACCGATTGTCTATAATTAGCATCCACATCAGTAGCAAATGTTTCTAACATTAGAGAAACAAATGCAGCCATTGGTTAATCCAAACCAATTTGCCAGCTGAGTTCAAGACACTCGCAAGAAACAGACCAATTTCGATAAAAAGCAACTCTTGCTGGGAAAAATCAGACTTACCTAAATGATCCAAGACGTGCTGTTGTATAAGTAGCTTGCCTCAATAACCCCGCTGAAAGACCCTGTTCCATTAAAAGAAAGAGCAATTGTGATGAAATTAGCACTTAAATGGATTCAATCATCAGAAATGGTTCGGTTTAGCACAAATGTGTAGCATAAAAATTAAATTTCTTGTGTGGATTTTGCATGCATTATAGATTCCTCATGAAGAAGCCAAAATGAGGCCACTAATTTTAGCATTATTTTATCAAATAGATATAATTATTCAAACTCCTACAGAAACATTGTTACCAAAGACCATTTACAAATTCACAATGTACAAACTTGTTAGTTTAGCTTCCCATAAGTTCCAACAATTGACCAATCCATCCTTTTCTTATGGTTTCTACATTCGAACAAGACTAATTGGACAAAGATCTCATAAATGCACAACATCATTTGCACAAATCAAGGACCAGAATGGGGTAGGGATTGAGCGGGTACCTATGCATAGACATTGCCTAACTGTACAAGGATCTGGATAGCCGGAGGGGCTAATGAATGAAAATGCGAAAATGAAGCTACCAATTCTACACTGTTATCCCTATTGATTCATTAAGTGGCAGTTTAACAGCCCATGTGCTGGAAAATAAAAAATAAAAAACAATAAAAAATTTCAATGCCTTTCCCACAATTTTTAAGAAGAAAATCAAAATAACATTAAGCATAACATGTAATTATGTAGTAGATAGGATGTACGCACCAACTATTGAGACATAATGGGAGTAGCAAGCCAACAAAACAAAATTAACATAGAAATGTATATGATAAATAAAGAGAAGCAATATCAACGATCTCCTAAATTCTTCTTTAAGTAGCATATTCTTCATTCCAATCCCGAATAAATGCTTGATGTAGAGGGGGTGGAAATGAAATTGTGGTGGACTTTGGTATCTTCATGTGTTAAGAAGGAAAGAATCTAGTACAGAGGAAAAAAAAAAAGTGAAGAGAAAAAGGGATTAAGAACCCTAGAAGGATATAACACTTCAAGGGTAGGTAGGCAAGAAATA